>JAYEVI010000167.1:922500-1100000 GCA_036346575.1 Dendrocalamus sinicus
GCCGATTCCAAGGGCCCGAGGCAACAGGGGCAGCGACGAGGGCAACTGGCATGGGTGAGCCCCCAAGGAGCGACTGCAATGAAAGCCCAAGTAGCAGCAACGGCAAAAACTACACATGCCAACACAGACACGCGAGACGGCGAGAGTGAGAGCCTAAGAGAGCCTAAGTAACTTTTGATGTGCACTTTCATGTTTCAATGGCACTTCCACATTTCAATGGCCCTGCCTGCCACCAGTTTCTCTTTAGGCCTCGGGCTAGACCACTACTATTTGTATTTACTTGGGCTGCTACAAATAGAGATACCACTGCTAAGATTTCTAGTCCTCGGGCTACAACCCACCCAGCCCGAGCCTTGGATCTACCCCTGCTGCAATGAGTCAAACTTACACCCCATCCGTTCTTTTTTACATGATATTTTTTTATTTTTCACGGTTTTCGATATGCAACTATGACTGCTACTTTTTATAACTTTACACTACTAAAAAAATTGTAATATTATGAAACTTTAAAAAGTTGGACGATATGAATTCTAGGAAGTCAAATATAAAAGAACAAAGGGAGTATGAAATTGAAAAACAATTTGAAAACCCTCTGGTTTAATAAGCATATATGGTCATTTAAGAAGTCTGATCCTAGTGGCCATGCGCATGACTTGTCACGAAAACCCAAATAAGGGTAGGTTTTAGGGGCCGTTTGGAATGTAAGACTTTTGCAGGAATTTCATAGAAAGCTATTTAATTCTTGTAGGGATTGGGAAGATTGCCAACGTTTCAAATAGGGCCTTAACGCGTTTGGGCCGATAGATCGATATATGGGGTCCACCTGGTCGTATGAACGGCCCAAATTGAATGGCTTGTTTCTCCAACGTTTCCGTCCAATTGTTGAGGACCGAAAATGAATGTTCGGAAAGATTGACGTCCGAAGTAGAGCTGGAGGACAAAAATGCAACTTTTCCATGCTACAGTACTCAAACGGTGCATCTGCTCACGGTTTGATTGGTGATCACTGATCGGTACTACTTACGACAAGGACACCTGCATTTGATCCTGAAATTTATTCAGGTGCCTCTGATCAACCGATGTCGTTGACTTGATGCATGTCCTGATCAGTTCCTGTCTCACATTGCGTTGTAGTACGTAGGAGGATATACTTCTGCCAAGTTGCACTAAATTATTAGCAGTTTGAGTGATGCTTCATGGTCAAATTGCACGGCTTGCATTGGAAAATTAGATGCTTGGGGATGAAGCTAAGGGTGGTTAGAGACGCTGATCGCTATGCTTTGGTCTAGACAAATTAAAGAGAGGCCAGAAATCCATACGCTGGTTGATGTGTTCTTACTTCATCACTGCCGAATTAACATTGCTTGATGACTGCCCGACAACTTGCTGTTAAAACTATTTAATATGTTTGTAAAGTTCGTACTCCCTTGTTCTTTTATTATCCGTACGATAAATTTGTAAAGCTTGGCCATCAATATATTTAAAATTATTTAGATTGATTATACAAAAACTATATCATTAGATTTGTTATTAAAACTACTTTTAGAATATTATAATTTTACTGGTATATTTTAGTATAAAGTTATAAAAGTAATGATTAAAGTCGCACATCAAAAATCGTGAAAAGTTAAAAACATCAAATAAAAAGAGGTTGAATTGCTTTGTACCTGCGCAAAGATAATTCGAGTTGGAAAATACCATCGATGTGTCACTGACATGTGGTCTTAGGACTCACTTATTAGCCTTATAGATGCGATGGTATTTTTTTAATGTATACATCTTTGTGATGGCACTAAGGTAATTTTCTTAATAAGAAAGTACTTAGGGAATAATTAACAAGCTTTGGCAACAAACGTTAGCGCAAAAAGAAAGAAAAATAGAAAGAAATTTGGCAACAAACGACTGCCTGCTCGTTGCGGACAAGAGAGAAGGACAATATTATAGTAGCTGTCAACGCGGCAATATCCTAACAGTAAACATCAACGTTGTGCAATTGTGCTGCTTGAGGAACCAATGGTGTGAAGTTACTTTTCTGAAACAAATCATCAAATTAAACAAAGCAAAGCCACAACGTGCCAATTGGAACGACGGAATCACCAACCGCAACATGGAGAGGCAGTAGTAGTTGGACAACAGAAGATAGACAGATAGGGTGGATCCAAGAAATTTAGCCTGGCATGCAAAAAATCGGCAAATCATGCATGTTTTCACATCTGGTAAATAGGAAGGAAATGGTTTTTATTTGAAATGTGTTCGATTTAGGTCTTCGATCATCGTACTATGAATGGCACAGATGAATTAGAAATCGGACATGAGTTACTCAGAAAAAATATGGGCATGTTCTTTTTGGCTGCCGCTTGTGGCTTTTGGCTACGGTTTGTGATTTTTAGGCTGTTTGTACAAAAGATTACAGAGTAACAGAAATTCACATGTGGTTTTTACCGATATAAATGAAGTCAGTAAAGTATGTAGTATAATTAACTAGTAGACTTTTTTTAAAAAAAATATTCTATTTAAAAATTAGTTAATGTAGAAAAGTCAAAAAATAGTTTTTAGAAGTTGAAAGAGCAGACCAAAACCTTCACAGATTTTCTTCTAACTGTATTCCGCTGCCATGTGCACGGGACAGGGAGGGATAATTTTTTTGTGAGCCATCGGTGAGGTTGGAGCAGGGAAACTTTCCTTCTAAGCCCTCAGGGTTCCAACTACTTACAGTAAGGTCCAAAAAGATCTCCTGAATTTGCAGTAAGGTCCACTGTCTACTCGAATTCAATGATTTCCCTACTGTCTAAAATGTTCCCTGCCATTGTGTAGTCGCCCTGTGAATTTTCCATGGCTGGTTAGAGAACCGTACATCATTGCGATTCGTGCAGCTTTGACTGATGAATAGTAGTACTTCAGAGTTCAAACAGTAGTAATAGTAGTAGTTCCTTGATCGTTTTTTTCTGCACAAACCTAAGCGATAGAACGTGTTGAATACTTGAACCATGACAATTCCAGCGCTAGTTAAACTATTTGGGATCGATGCTTGGAGGTGAAGAATTTGAAGTGCACTGCTGCTGCTCAATTTCTTGGGAGTTTCTTGCTTAGTGTAGAGTTGACCTAACAACGAGCTGACCACTCTTTGCGTTCATGGTAATAATGGGTATAAACAATGCAACAGTCATGCAGAAATTGCAGATGCTTCAGAAAGGTCAGCTGCATGACACGCTCTCTCGTCGAAGAAGATCGTGTGCATATATGCAAACGCGCTTTAGTGTTGAACGAATTAATAGTTTCGTTAGAGATTGGAAGCCCGAGAGTAGATGACTTAGATCCATTTGGAACGCGGGAGTTTTTTCTTATTCCTACAGATTTTGTATCGTTTTATGCAAAATTTTGACAAGATTTCTGTGAAATTCCTACATTCCAAGCAAGGTCTGAGCCAAAGAAATTGCGGTGAAATTCCTACGTTCTAAATTGCAGCTAATAAGATTATTTCAAAGTCGAAGCCTTGCAAATTTATCAACTGGAAGCTCAAGCAAGCTCCTGGTAGTTAGTTACTGATTGGCATTATCTGAAGCAAATGTTGGTTTATATCTAGCTAATAGGACTGTTTTTTTTTAAACTTATAGCTTATAACTTATGGTTTATGGATTTCTTCGAATAAATAAACAGGATAGCTTCTCTACTGCTATTTCAAAGTGGTTTATCGGAAGAGTATTTTTGAAGCGGCTTATATACCTATCAGTATTCGGTTTGTTCGCACAAACACTAACTGTTAGAAATTGACCCATTTAATTATGGCTCATTTCATTAATTCCAAAGCATGCATGGGTTAGTACCATATTACTAAGGCAAGGTGAGGAAGACCGATTTATAAGGTGGAGTCCTCACCACTCTTTGAATATATGGATAGAGATGGTATGAGGAGAGTTCTGTCTAGTCACACACACGCGCACGCATGCGTGCGCCATTTGGCAGACCAAGTCTATCTTTATTTTTGCTGAACTCTGCACCACTCTCTCTTTATTTGAATGAGATTCAAACATTTGAATGAGGCAGTTACAAGTAAATTTACACTGCTTAATTCATCAGTTACCAGTGAATAATTCCATTTGAAATGCAACAGTTACTAGTGAATAACTGCAGCGCCCTTAAAAGGGCCTGGGGACGTCCAGGAAAAAAGAGAGAATTTTGCACTTCCATTCTTCCTCTACTTTCTGCTCTGTTGTTGTGCTGTGCTGTCTGAACCTCGTCGATCTTTCTTCCCAGCGTGCACCTGGAAGGAGGAAGGGCGGCTATCTCCGAACCGTTGCCGCAGAGAGTACCTGCATGGGGCAGCAATAAGATTTCTGGACAGCGCATTTGCGCGATCGCTTACTGCGCTGCGTCAAGCCTGCGTGGCTTCCTGTTCTTCATCAGGCTAATAAGTAAGTTATTCGCGCGCACGTACGACTTAGTTACTATATTCTTCCTTGTGTATATTCTAAAGGATGATGAGTAGCCTGCTGTTAGATGTAAGTTTTGCATCATTAGTTTATTATTTTTATCTCCTAATAAAACTTAGAATTAAAATATTGCCTACATTTGTAACACTAACACTGGTCTAAAAGCTATAAAGCACAACTATAAGTAGTTAGCCATAATAAAAAAAATGCACCCATAGTATTTCCACTTCTCAAAGGACGAGATGTTGTTGCCAACATGGTCACGCTAGCTGGAACTACGCTTAGCCCTCAAAGAAACCCCGATCAGGCTGAGTGGATCTCCGCGCCAACACTGTGCCAACAGTATCCCAGCTCAAACTACGTGTGCACTTTTTTAATTAAAAAAATCAGATGTCTCAAAAGGGAATTTACAGGACCAGACACAAATAATTGAGAGGTATACGTTGCAGCACATGTGCCCTGCAATGAGTCAGACTTATATGAAATTGAAAAACCAATTTGAAAACCCTCTGGTTTAGGTGGTGCCCTGCATTTGATCCTGAAAATTTATTCAGGTGCGTCTGATCAACTGATGCCGTTGACTTGACGCATGTCCTGATCAGTTCTTGGCTCACATGGCGAGGTACGTAGGAGGATAGACTTCTGCCAAGTTGCACTAAATTATTAGCAGTTTGAGTAGTGTTTCATGGCCAAATTGTACTAATTGCATTGGAAACTTAGATGCTTGGGGATGAAGCTAAGGTTGGTTAGAGACGCTGATCGCTGTGCTTTGGTCTAAACAAATTAAAAGATGCCATAAATCCATACGCTGGTTGATAGTGTTCTTACTTCATCATTGCCAAATTAACATTGCTTGATGACTGCCCGACAAGTTGCTGTTAAAACTGTTTAATATGTTTGTAAAGTTGGTACTCCCTTCGTTCTATTTATTTGGTGTTTTATTATCCATACGATAAAATTTAAAAAGTTTGACTATCAATATATTTAGGTCCCACTCGTTTCGGTTTCATCTTTTGATTTCTAGCTTATTTTTTCACTATTCATAATTTCGTCTTTTTCTGAACTTTTGGTCTTTTTTTGAGCTTTTTTGCCGGTTCTTTTTTCTCGTATTCGTTTGCGTTGTCCGTGATGAGCTAGCATATTTTTTATTTTTAAATTTAATTATATCAAATAAGCCACCTTCATTCTGATGAAAATTTCAGCCATCTTGTGCAATTTCAGTCATAAGTTATGACTTTTCACCAACCAGCGGGGCCTACTATACAAAAAATGTATCATTACATTTATTATTAAAAATATTTTATAATATTATAATTTTACTGGTATATTTTAATATATAGTTATAAAAAATAACGATTAAAGTCGCATATTAGATATCATGAAAAGTAAAAAACATCAAATAAAAAGACGACGAATTGCTCCGTAACATCGCAAAGATCATTCGGGTTAACAATACCATCAATGTGTCATGACATATGGTCCTGGGCTCACTTATTAGTCTTATAGATGCGATGGCATTTTTTAATGTATACATCTTTGCTATGGTACTAAGATAATTTTCTCAGTAAGAAAGAACTTAGGGAATAATTAACAAGCTTTGGCAACCAACGTTCGTGCAAGCAGAAAAAAAAAACGAGAAAGGGCTTTGGCAACAAACGACTGCCTGCTCGTCGCGGACAAGAGAAAAGGACAATAATATCTCCATCTCCGAACCTGGAGTCCATAGTAGTTGTCAACGCGGCAATATCCTAAAAGTAAACATCAACGTTGTGCAGTTGTGCTGCTTTGAGGAACCAACAGTGTAAAGTGACTTTTCTGAAACAAATCATCAAACCAAACCAAACCAACCCAAGACAAACAAATCATCAAATCAAACCAAACCTAAGCCAAGACGAGCCAATTGGAACGACGGAATCGCCAAGCGCAACATGGAGAGCGGGTGGATCCAGGAAATTTAAGGCCCCACTCAAAACGGGCTCAGCTTTTGATTTTTTTTTTTTAGCTTTCAGTTTATTTAAGTCATAACTGATTTGAAACACATCAGCTTTTAATTTTGATTTATTTTAGTTTTTTTTTCCTTTTCCTTTTTTTTGTTTATTCTTTTTTGCATTGTCCATGACGATATAGTGGTTTTTTCTATTTTCTTCCTCATTTCTTCTTAGAAAAAGCTAACAACCGTACAATGCAATTTCAGATAGAAGCCACAAGCCGAAGCCTGAAGCCGGATAGAGTGCTGCCTTAGCCTGGCATGCAAAAATATTGGCAAATCATGCATGTTTTCACATCTAGCAAATAGGAAGGGAATGGTTTTTATTTGAAATGTGTTTGATTTAGGCCTTTGATCATCGTACTATGAATTTGTAATGGTGTGGATGAATTAAAAATCGGACATGAGTTACTTAGAAAAAAGATGGTAAGACGCTACAAACAAAACAAAACCTTGACAGATTTTCTACAAACTGTATTCCCTTGCCTTGTGCGCGAGAGAGGAGTGAGAATTTGTGTGAAACATTAGTGAGGTTGAAACCACAGTTATTAAAACCAGACCAGTGGTTCGACCAGAGAAAACCAGAACCAAAGTTCAGACTGGTTTGGTTTTGCTATTGGATCGGCTATGCATTTGTGCTACTCTGAACCGAAGAATTCCAGGTTAAACCAGCCAATTTTGCAGTAACTCACGTGAGAACCATAGATGGCTGGACCGGTGAGCTGGCCACGTGCTGCAATGGTACGCTGGCCATGTGCGGGAGGGAATAAAACCATGTGCTAGAGGGAATAAAATGACGCGTGATGGGGAATTGTATCTTAGACCTTTGGCAACGAAGGACTAACTTCCCTCACCTAACCAAGTGAGCCATGGTGCATATGTGATTCAAGTGACATTAATAATATATTAATTGTAAGTAGAACTAGTGGTCTAATAGGCCAACCAGCAGTTGAACCGCTGAACCAGTGAACCGAAGCCTCGAGTGGTTCGAAGAGCGATCCAATTTGAATAACTATGGTTGAAACAGGGAAACTTTCCACCTAAGACCTTAGGGTTCCAACTATTTACAGTAAGATCAAAAAAGATCTCCTGAATTTGCAAGGAGGTCTGCTATCCAGGGGCGAAGCCAAGGGGGAGACTTAGTTAAGCTTTAGCCTACCCTCCCTCGGGGGCAAGACTCCCCTGGTGGCCAATGAGCAGACTGACGACAACGACCTTGAGGATGGAGAGAACTAGCAGCTACAAGCTTGTAAAGAAAAACTAAAATAAAAAATGCCTGGTCAAGTGATCAGCCCACTGCTCTTAAGAGACCCAACAAATTCATCTCACCGACCCACTAAGACACCAACTCCAACACACAAACTATAGCAAATTACAATTGGATTTTCCAATTTCCAGAGAGGAGAGACAGCGCACAACACAAAGGGGTGACCGGGCAGCAGAACTGCAGAAGGGGGGCAGGGCCAGGGGAGCCAGGTCTGATGGCAAAGGCCGAGCCACTGGCCGAGAGGAGGCTGATCCGACCATCTGTGGGCGGGGGGAGCCGGACCGGGGTAGCAAGGGGAGTTGGGCCGGGGCGGTACAGTAGCAGGAGCACCATGTCATCGTGCGCCCATGCCAAAGTGGGGAGGCAGTTGCTAGCGAGCACCTGCGCAGCCACACCCTGCGCTGGAGAGTAGAGAAGACGAAGTGGAGTTTTGAGTCTCTGAGAGAGAGTGACTGAGAATGAGTGAACTCAGTGAGAGAGTGAGAGGAAGTGAGGAGATTAGAAGAGCTAGAGCCTGGACTGGAGGCTGGAGAGAAGTGGGGGCACGCTGCACGCCTGAAGGCTGCCTTATTCTGAAGTAGTGGAGTGATTGGAGTTGGTAACTGATAAATTGAGACACTGAGTGAGTAGTATTCTTCCTTAGTTCCTTATCAATTTAGTATTTTAGAGTTTAGACTTTCAATGTATACGGATGATGATAAAATCATAAACTGTTTCCAAGTTATGAAGCCCCGTAGACTGCATTTGCTCCGTGATTCAAATTTATCTCATGATTCAAATTAGCTTATTTGTGGTATATTTCATATGATCTAAATTTTCATTGCCATAAACAATTTTCTATTATATCACTAATTTTGATATGTTTTATACACAGGTGATTTATCACTACTCCGCACTCCTGGCAGAATAATTATATATTTTTGGGCATACGCTTTCTATTATCGAGGTATTTACTTTTTGTTTCTCTGTTTTCATTGTTTGTCTCCAATTGTATAATTTATGTATGAATTTGAAATTCTATAAGAGTAAAAGATTATATTTAATCAATTTAGTTTAGTTCTATAAATAATTTAACCTATCCTCAATTATATTCCTCACTTCGCCACCGTCATGATTTCCCTAGCGTCTAAAATGTTCCCTGCGGTTGTGTAGTCGCATTTTGAATTTTCCATGGCTGGTTAGAGAACCGTACAGCATTGCAATTCGTGCAGCTTTGACTGATGTAGAGTAGTACTTCAGAGTTCAAACAGTAGTAATAGTAGTAGTTCCGTGATCATTGTTTTTCCCTGTACAAACCTAAGCGGATAGAACGTGTTGAATACTTGAACCTTGACAATTCCAGCGCTAGTTAAACTATATGGGATCGATGCTTGGAGGTGAAGAATTTGAAGTGCACTGCTGCTGCTCAATTTCCTGGGAGTTTCTTGCTTAGTGTAGAGTTGACCTAACAACGAGCTGACCACTCTTTGCGTTCATGGTAATAATGGGTATAAACAGTGCAACAGTCTTGCAGAAATTGCAGATGCTTCAGAAAGGTCAGCTGCATGACACGCTGTCTCCTCGAAGAAGATGGTGTGCATATGCAAACGCGCTTTAGTTTTGAACGAATTAATAATTTCGTTAGAGATTCGAAGACGATGGTTTAGGTACGTAGAATGTGACGAGAGGAGGCTTGACTTGAATTTTCGCAAGTCAAATGCTTGATCGGGGGAGCAACCAGTGTGTCGTTGCGAGAAGCAAAGCAAGAGTGGAAGCTGCTTGAGCCAGCCCGAGAATAGATGACTTTGATCCATTTGGAACGCCGGGAGTTTTTTTTTCACATTTCTTCGTAAAATTTTAACAAAATTTTATGTGAAATTCCTGCATTCGATGCAAGGCCTAAGCCAAAGAAATTTCTGTTGTTTTTGACAAAAGGCATATAAGTAATTTCTCAATTGAGGAAAAGATTAAATGAAAAGAAAAAAAAAGAGAAGGGGACCCACCTATCAGTGGACCAAACCGAGGAGATAAGGGGATGAGACCTAGTCCCCTCCCAAGCGGCGCTTCACTCGATCAGATCGGGTCTTCGGGAGGCGACGACGGCTTCGACGAGATGAGGCGGTGCATGTGATGCTTGCAGCCCGGAAGCTTCAGCTCCAGCCGTTGCTGGTCACTGTGCCAAGCTCTTCTCCATCCTTCTTTTGACTATATAGGGGCGTCACCTCACCTTGAGAGCACAGCGAGAAAAATCCGAGTGAACACTTGAAATCTCCCTCTTTTCTTCCCGATTTGACTTCGAAGCTTGGTCCTTGGGGCTTCTTCTCCACTGCATAATCGCTAATCTCGGCGGTGATCTATGGTCCCTAGTGCTCGGCGGTGAGGCACACTGGGCTGGTGCTTCTCGGTGTTCTTGTGTGGTATCTCCTTCATTCGGCTTTGCTGGTTTTGGTGTGTTCCGAACGGCAAAGGGGCATTGTATCTCCAACTACCATGCCCTTTCTCTGCGGCATAGCGGGGCATTAGATTTTTTGGGCCAGCACCTGCTGGTGTGCCTTGCCCTGGTTCTAGTCGGTGGTTTCTCTTACTGCCGGCCCGGTTCACTTCCAGACGGCTTTAAGTGTCGTCCACACTATGAGTATTTTAGCTTTTGGATTGCAAACATTGTGAGCTGTCTTGGTTCATTACCCTCTGATTTTTGTTCTAGTACTGGGAGATATTGTTTTCTAGTGGGCTCGGTTTGAAGCTCAATGAAGAAAAATGTCTAATGCTGAAAATTGATCTGATTAACTAGTGTAGCTTTTGAGCTCTAGTAGTGGCGCTTACTACTGTCTTATGATACTTGGATATTAATACTTATATGTCATTTATGCTAGATCAGTACACTTCTGTGATCTATAGATTATATCAGTCACAACAGTTGTTTTCTGCTGATTCTGTAATCATGGTTTAATATGATCATGTTTATGAAGTTGTGAAGAACTCTGGTTGTAGAATCATTGTTTCATGGTGGTGTTCTGATAATTGGCAGTACATAAGTCCCATTGTGTTTGCAAATTTTAATATCTCAGTTAAGCATAGATTAGAGCTCAAACCTTCACTCTGATTATCATTTCAATCCAAGTAGAGTATAGACAAATTATCGAGAAGGCCAATATTAAGTCTTGAGCAACTCTGCTTCTGAGAACAAAATTTCAATTAAATTGAGCTTTAGGCTGTTATAATTGATTCCATGTTTATCATAATGCTTTACATACTCATTTCAGCAATGATCTTGTTACATGCATTGAGTATATGCTCTTGTATAAATGATATGGTAGAATTACATATTTATATACAATTTCTGTCATTTATATAAAGCTGAAAATGTGCTTTAATTATGATTTATTACGTTGAAATTAAATATAAAAATTTACTTATACCACATTATTTACAACAATTTCTACATTCTAAACTGCAGCTAATAAGTCAAAGCCATGCAAATTTATCAACTCGAAGCTCAAGCAAGCTCCTGCTAATTAATTACTGCTTGCCATTTTATGAAGCAAATGTCGGTTTATGTTTAGCTAGTAGGACATGTGTTTTTTAGCTTATGATTTATGACTTTCTCTAAATAAAAAAACAGAACGGCTTCTTCGCTGCTATTTCGAAGTGACTTATCGGGACAGCCTTTTTAAAACGGTATCAACTTATCGATATTCAATTTATTCACATAAATATTTATGTTAGATCTAAAAATTAGTCATAGTAAGAAAAACAAATACATAGTAGCTTGGCTTCTCAAAGGACCAGATGCTGTTGCCAACATGGTTACGCTAGCTAAGAAGCCTTGAAACGCTTAGCCCCCAAGGAAACCCGATCAGGCTGCGTCAATATTCGTGCCAACACTGCGCAAACAGTATGTCAGTATCCCAGCTCAAACTATGTGTACACTTTTTCTTAATAAAAAACTAGATGTTTCGAAAGAAAATTTGTAGGACCAGACACAAATGATTGAGAGGGATACGTTGCAGCACATGTGCCCTGCAATGAGTCAAACTTATACGAAATTGAAAAACTAATTTGAAAAACCCTCTGGTTTAATAAGCATATCTGGTCATTTAAGGTGGTGATCATTTGAGCTTTTTTGATGGCTTATGACTAAAAAGCACTGCAGCTGGTTGAAAAAAAACTATAGCTGACAGATGTTTATTTAGTATAATTAAATTTAAAAAAATAAAAAATATAAAAAATATGTTAGCCCATTACGTATAATACAAACACATACGGGAAAAAAACCGGCAAAAATGCTCAACAAAAAGCTAAAAATTCAGAAAAAGACGAAATTTATAAATAATGAAAAATAAACCGGAAGCCAGAATCTGGAGCCATTTTGATCACAGCTAAGAAATGTGATGCCTCCGCACATTAATTTCCAGGTGATCCTAGTGGCCATGCGCACAGGACTTGTGACGAAAACCCAAATGAGGGTAGATTTTAGGGGCCATTTAGATTGCAAAATTTTCTTAGAAATTTTATATAAAATTATTCAATTCCTACAGGGATTGGAAAGATTGCCAGCGTTTCAAACAGGGCTTTAACATGTGTTCGGCCGATAGATTGATATGTGGGGTCCGCCTGTTCGGATGAATGGCACAAATTAAATTAAATGGCTTGTTTTCCAACGTTTCCATCCAATTGTTGGGACCTAAAGGATCCACTCCAAACGGTTTTAACTTCTATCTTTTTTTATTTTTGGTTTATTTAAGCCTAAAGCCATTTAGAATGTGTTGGTTTTTAATTTCAACTTATTTTAATTTTTTTACTTTTTCTCTTATTCTTTTGCATTATCCGTGACGATATAATATGTTTTTTAAAATTTTTTATTTTTTCTAATAAAACTAACAGCCGCTATAATGTAATTTTAGCTAAAAATTATAGTTAAAAGTTTAAGTCAAAAGCTAGTTTCGACTTATTTTGATTTTTTTACCTTTTACTCTTATTCCTTTACATTGTCCGTAACGATATAATGGGTTTTTAAATTGTTTTTTATTTTTTTTCTCAAAAAAGTAACCGTCGCTATAATATAATTTTAGTCAAAAACTATAATTAAAAGTTTAAGTCAAAAATTAGTTGGAGTACCATCAAAATAAATGTTCGGGAAGATTGAGGTCCGAAGTAGACCTGACCTACTAGTTGGAGGACAAAAGCAACTTTTCCATGCTACAGTACTCAAAACAAACGGTGCATCTGCTCACGGTTTGATTGGTGATCACTGATCAGTACTACCTATGACAAGGACACCTGCATTTGATCCTGGAATTTATTCAGGTCCCTCTGATCAACTGATGCCATTGACTTGACGCATGTCCTGATCAGTTCTTGTCACAGATTGCGAGGTACGTAGGAGGATAGACTTCTGCCAAGTTGCACTAAATTATTAGCAGTTTGAGTAGCGTTTCATGGTCAAATTGTACTACTTGCATTGGAAAATTTGATGCTTGGGGATGAAGCTAAGGGTGGTTAGAGACACAGATCGCTATGCTTTGGTCTAGACAAATTAAAGAGAGGCCAGAAATCCATACGCTGGTTGATGTATTCTTACTTCGGCTCTGCCGAATTAACATTGCTTGATTGCTGCCCGACAACTTGCCGCATAAGAGCAACTCCAGTAGGGCCTCTACTTAAGCCCCCATCCTACTTTTGAGGGCCGAGGGGCAAAAAACTTACTCCAGCAGGACCCTTACTTGAGCCCTCAAAAGTAGGGGGCCCTCAAATCTCCCCTCGAGCCCTCATTCTGGGGTGCGGAGGAGCCCTATTTTGAGAGCTCAAGTAGGGGCCCTGCTGGAGTGAGTTTTTTGCCCCTCGGCCCTCAAAAGTAGGGGCCCTGCTGGATGGGTCCTATGTGTCATCCCCTCTAAGAATGAATTTGAGGGCTCTGTTTTGAGGGCTCCTGCTGGAGTGCAGCCCAAAAAACAGAGCCATCAAAAATAGGGAGAGCTCTCAAATAAAAAGTAGGGGCCCTGTTTTGAGGGCTACTGCTGGAGTTGCTCTAAGCAACGCAAGATCTGCGTTACACTATAGAGTACCGACAGAGTGACAGTGCTACAAGATCAACGGGACTACAAGAAAATGACTAAAGTACCCGCTGGTAAAATCGTAAATCATATCATATCATACATACTACCCTTGCTCATAAGAAATACAAATATGGTACTCTCTTCATATATAGGACTTGTTCTTTTCAGCTACGGCTTATGGTTTTTGGCTGAAAATTTTGAATTTTGGTTGTTTACGGTACAAATTACAGAGAGACAGATACTCACTTGCGATTTTAGCTGATACAGATGTTGGGCTTTTAACGTGTAGATCATTTAACTTATAGACCACATCTTGAGAAAATACTCCGTATGAAAGTTAAGTACTGTAGCAAAAGCCAAAAACCGCCAGCTTTTAACTTAAAGAACAGGCCCATAAATGTAGGTCATTTTTGACTTTTTATGGTCTCCAATGTAAAATTTTGACTATAATTTATTATTATAATATACTATCAAAAAAATAAATTTTATATATTATAAAAGAATTTTGTAAGACAAATCCAATAATATTATTTTTATGTAGCTAATCTATATATTTAACATATATTGATGATGAAAGTTTAAATAGCTTGATCGCACTGAATCCACAGCGACCTACGTTTGTGGACAGTGGAAGTAATTATCTTATTCTTCTTTCTAACGAACTGCAGAGTTCGTGGCCCAATTTGAAAATAATGGTAATTATAAAAATACTTTAATTGATAAATTTGAGGAAGTTGTAGGGTATACAATGCAGCAGGGGAAAAAGGAATCCGAAGAGACTTCTCGATCCCATCTGCATGCAGTTCCATGTTTTAGGACATAAACTAACAAAGTCTTTTTGCGTGTAAAGTATCCGGGCAAATTAACGTCTGAAACTAGTGTTCTGACCATGGATTTCAGGCAAGTAAAACCTCGCAGATAAACTTCAGTTTTATGTAAGATATGTACGTCATGTACGAACAGCTCTCGTGCTACTCCTATTTGACTTTTAGTTCGGTCATTGTCCATGGTAAGCAACTAGCTGGTACTAATAGCCCCTTTACTAATTAACGTTCCAAAGCATGACATACTGACACGACATGATATGGTATATTTGCGCGATAATTGGGATGCCAAATAATCCAAGTGTGAATTTTGCATGCGTGTGAGAGTGACCGGGCGCATGTGTACTAGTAGTGCAGTAGCGCTACATCATGTTGCTGCCGCAAGCATAAAAACCGTTGGTTTTCTGAATATATAGTAATCTTCAGTCAAAGAGCCATATCTTCTCACCAGCGGGCGGCGCTGTCCACAGTTCAGAAGTCATAGTTGTTTTTAGCAGATGATTAAAATGAGCTCCCCACGATCTGATGCATGCAACTTATTTGTAGCGCTAGGCTAGTAGCAACAACGTACCCGGTGGCAGATGGCGGCAGTGCAGTGATCTGGATTTGGTAATCCGAATTTTTTTGTGTATTCTAAACTAATCCATATATCAGTAGCTATCCCACATAATATAATATTAGTAAATATCACATTTATACATGCATATAAATAAAAGAAGTACTTGATATTACATAGACATCCATAAATAAATCTTAGATCAAAGTTTACAAAATGGACCGGCAGGTCAAATGAGTTTGTTCACATAAACAGCGAAAAGTAAATAAGCCGAAAGGGCCTCTATGATCTGTCATAAGCAATCAACTGAAGCTAAACCTAGTCCTGACCATCGTCTTCAATGTCGTAGCCGGAGACATGGATGTATCGATACATCAAGTCATCGCTTCCACCATCTAAATCCACATATTAAGCAATCATGAGTACAAAAATACACAGCAAGTCCCTATATTAGAATACAAATGTGTGTGTGTGTGTGTGTGTGTGTGTGTGTGTGTGTGTGTATACATGCAAGGCTTAACCAATAGAAGGTCTTATGTTTCTTTTAACATAAAGCCAATTTGCCAAATATCATACTATAGCTAGTTCCAAACCTAGGATTTAGCCATTTTTAATTAAAACCAAAATGTCAAGTTTCAATTAAATTCGTGAGAGCGAACTCTCTTCACAGTTGTCCACCATATTCATTTTCATACCAAGATGTCGTAACCATTTTCTATATTTTCATCCATAACTATCATTAACCAGTAACATTATTTTACAAAAACTACGTAGCATGGCATCGCTATACTTTGCCCACAAGCGGTGGCACGACTATTCGAATAGATTTTTAACACTCTACAGAGGTTGTATAACTTTACCCACAAGATATGATTAACTCATAATGTTAGTTACTACATGCTTCCGTAGGCGTGTGACTAAAAAGTCATAACAAGATTTTTACAATGCTTAATTCCGATGCTTTTCCCCACTCAGGAGGTGCAACCCCTCAGCGCTGAGGGATCGCCGTTGTTACGGAGTCGCTTGCCCTTCACATTAAAAGAAATCCATAGTGGAACAGTGACCAACGTGGGTCACTCATAGAATAATCATAATAGAAATTTAGAAATCCTCCTACTAATCTAATGCACATGAGTCCACACCAAAACTAAGCAAATCAATCGGTCAAGTTAATCCCATGCTTGACTTGTGGAGATTGGTTCTTAATTGATTCAGGCAAGACAAACTAGCAAACTCAAATCTCGTGCATTACGACACCAATCTCCTTCCAACCACTCACCAAAGTCTCCACCAATTTATAAAATATCTTCCTATTTTCAGTGGTAACCCACATTACTATTTATTATCATGTCTTAAGTTTCAGTTGGCAATGTTCATGTTTTATTCCATTTCACCACTAAAGTATTTCTAAGCACAATAATAATCTAGTAAGATTTAACTAATGGTGGAGTTATTACCATTATATGTATCCTATGACGACATGGCAAAGGAAATATCAACAATCAAGTAAAAGGAATAATAAGTATCAATGGAATGGTATAGCTAAGCAATAAACATTTGACATATCATTTAATTAAATAACAATAATAAGCATGCAACTTGTATTTGAAAGTAAAATATTTGTATTTGAAAACTAAGCGCAATATTATCAATTATAAGGATTTATCTTGGTTAAGTGTGGATAGCATAGGATCTTGTTCATCACTGACGAGAGCATCTAAAGCATCCAATTCTATAAACGCGTCAGTAACCACATTTAACGTAAATTCAAATAAAATTAAAACAGCTACATAAACAGCTACAGCGACTATTGACTGGTTGGAGCATGCTATTATACCATGCAAGTGTTGTAAGTTTAGATTTTTCTTTCGAGGATTGTATGTTTAGATCTGGTCTAGTGAATATGGGGTACTTACGATAATTTCTTCGTGTGTAGTCCTCAAGCCTGAACTTGCCTACCTTAACCGTGTGAATTAGGAATTTGTCTTGTTATTTTCTGCCACCTGTAATTGGCGCGCGGTCTTGAGAGATTGGTTTAAGAAAATTTCATCAAGCTAAAACTCACTTAACGAAAACTCAAATCTTTCATTAAACTAAATCTCAATTCGAGGCTGGCCGCGCAGTCGATTCGCTAGTACACGTAGGAACAACAAGAGGCAGCTGTACTTATGGGTGAGTTATTTTATTTTTGAATTTTCGTTATTCAGGAGAGATAATAAAAAGAGGAAAAAAGTTACATGCGATGGTAACAGAAAGAGAGTAAAAGTCACATAAGATTTTGACCGGTACATTTAAACTCAATATAGTATCTACTACAAACTCTATCTTAAAAAAATACATATTTAAAAACTAGTTAATTTAATAGAAAAGTAAAAAGATAAAGTCGAATAAAAAAGAATCTAGCCGTACATCAAACTAAAACTCCCTTAACGAAAACTCAAACTCGAGGCCGGCCGCGCAGTCGATTCGCTAGTACACGTTGGAATGACAGAGGCCGCATTGCTTACGAATGGGTTTTTTTAGAATATGGCCCGGTTGGGTTTCAGCTTCTGACTTCTGGTTTATTTTTTACTATTTATAAATTTCATCTTTTTCTGAACTTTTGATTTTTTGTTAAGCTTTTTTGCCGGATCTTTTTTCCCGTATGTGTTTGTATTATACGTAATGGGCTAACATATTTTTTTAATTTTTTTAAATTTAATTATGCTAAATAAGTCTCTGTCAGCTACAGTGTTTTCAGCCATAAGTCACAAAAAAGCCCAACTGATCATGACTTTGGTTTTTGATCTAAAATTTTTAAAGTTCGGCTGTTCATGAGGGTAATAGAAAGAGAGAGAAAAAGTCGTATGCTATTTTGACTGGTAATTTAAATTTGGTATAATATTTACTATAATTATTTTATAGACCCCATCTTAAAAGGGGGGATTGGATCATATACCCTCCCTTTAGTTGGGAAATTCAGGATTTACCCTCCATATCTCAATGACACGTGGGGTTATCATAAGTCACTGACACGTGGGTCAGGAGGGTAAATCCTGAATTTCCATCTAAATGGAGGGTATATGATCAATAAATCCATCTTAAAAAGACACACTGTTTAAAAATTAGTTACTGTAATAAAAAATTAAAAAATAAAGCTAAAGTCGAAAAGGTTACAGCCGTACATGTCGAGTGAGACCCACGAAGCTTCTGGCTGCAGTTTTCAGCACTTTGGTAGAAGGCAAACAGGTACTAACGAACAATGGGCTAACGTAACGACCTTTGAGACGAAGGGCAGCAGCGACTTGCCGGCTACAGATTCACATTTACACCCTCCCGATTCCACTGAATTGCACCCCCACCCCCCCGCGGAGACCACTCCACGGTGACGGCGTGCCGCAGAATTGGCGGGAGCCAAGAACGCCAGTTGAAACAGAGGCTGCTATAAAACCGGAGGAGGAGGATCGGCAGCTGGCAGTTGAGCTTGACTGCGCCTCCTCCTCCTCCTCCTCCGAATCAACCCAACAATGGACTCCTCCACCCACCCGAGGGGCCCCGCCGGCTTCTTGACTCAGGCCAATGCCCTCCTCCGCAAGAACCTCTGCTTCCAGGTCCCCTTCCTTGCTCTGTTTCTTGCTTGGTTCCTTGATTCCTCCGTTTCTTGTGGATTTATACGATCTTGGTCAGGGCTCCATTCGATTTTGATCGTCTCCTTGGGTGCTGCGAGTGCAGAGGAGGAACCTGAAGACGAACGTGGGCATCACCTGCTTTCCGATCTTCCTCTGCGTGCTGCTCGTCTTGCTGCAGAGCGTCATCGACCGCCAGCTCGACAAGCCCAAGTACCGCTGCGGCTGCGCCTGCGTCGACACCGGCGCGGACGGGGCCTGCAGGAGGACGGAGTGCGGCATCCAGCACTCCACGCTGGACCAGGTTGGGAGCTGCCCGATCCCCAGCCCGTCACGGTGGCCGGCCCTGGTTCAGGTGCCCCGCCCCGAGTCCCGGGCCGTCAGGACCGCCTCCCAGCCGTTCGACGGTTTGCCTGGCCCGACCTGCCGGGACACCGGTTCCTGCCCCGCCGCTGTCCTCGTCACCGGAAGCAACCGCTCGCTTGCTGAAAGTATGTTCCATGTCATGGTACACTAGGAAAAAAATATGTCGATTTGGTGTTCATAATTCAGGTGCAATGGTCCTTTTTTTTTCTGATTTGCAGGTCTTTCGGGTGGACTGTTTCCTGCTCTGTCTTCCCCTTTGAATTTCACGGATTATCTTGATACACTCTCCAAGATTGTTCCTGTGAGTTTCTGTCATGCCTAATTGCAGGCCTGGCCTGCACAATTGTGATACTGTGTTTTTTTAATGTGTGGAGCTTTTGGTTGGGTTTATCTGTCTTAGGGCTCAGACACATGGACATGGACGACACAGTTTATAGAGCCAGTGTTTATCCCAGGGCATACTTTATATCTGGTCCAGCCTCAATGTTTGTCCAATTTATCGCAGACAATTTCATACAATGCCGGGGGCATACCCCTTCAGCTCAGTAAGTAACATTTTTTCTTCATTGGCATCTTTATTTTGAGGAAACCGGTAGGTGTTAGGCCAAATATGTATTAGGACGGAAAGACAGGGTATACTGGATAAGGAGTTAGTTCCTCTCAAAAAAAAAAAAAGAATAAGGAGTTAGTTAAGATGAAACTACGAGGCAATCATGGACATTTGGAATTACTACCTCATGTATGTAAGCTCAAATTGACTTGCAAAGAAGCACTGGACCACATTTATAGTCTTAGTCCTGATAATTGCAGAGTATTTCTTGTCATTGTCAATACTTAGACTTAATTTTCATGTTTCACTGTTGTATTTGTATGAGCTGTTTGTCACTAATTACAAAAGGAGAAACGGATCAGTTGTCCAGTTGTCACCAAATATCATAAAGTTCTATAGCTCCTATGACTAGGTCACTGCGATTTAAATTATTCCCATAAAAAAGAGCTAGGATTTAAATTATGTTTTGCTAGCAAGTTTTTTTGTTATTGAATTCTTGTGACAGTTAGAATAAAAGGCCATCAATTTCCTATATATTGTTTCCTAGGTCTGCGAAAATATGCGGTTCTGATGTTTTTTCCCAAAATGTCCAGATATAGACTGCATTCAAGGTTTGTCATTATGGCGTGAAAGTGCATCACTAATCAATGATGAACTATTTAAGGGTTTTAGACAGCAAGGTGGAGGAGGACGAAATACAAATGAATTTGTAGCGGGTAATCTTCATCTTCTGATCTACTCCAACAACATGTTAGTGAATTAGTCATTATTTGTTCAGTGGTTCCTTTTCTTGTGTATAAGTTTGGTTTTTCTTCATAGGTTATGACTTCTTGAACACAAATAAGAATGGTCTGGAAATAAACATTTGGTACAACTCTACCTATAACAACAACACTGCATATGTACAAGTCGCATTGTTGCGAGTTCCACGATTGGTTAACATGGTATGTGCTTTGAACTACCACACAACCTCTGTCTAGTGATTTTCATGTGTGTTGCAGTTATTGATACAACTAACGCCATCTTTCCTATAGGCGTCTAATGCATACATCAAATTTCTTAGAGGAAGCGTAGTGGAAATGCTGCTCGAATACGTTAAAGAGATGCCAAAATTAGGAACAAAACTCAAATTTGACCTCTCTTCTCTTCTTGGTGCTCTGTTCTTCACATGGATCATTGAACTACTTTTTCCAGTGAGTACCAGATACAACCTTTCTAAAGTAAAGTAGAAAAATAGTTAAAATGTTGTCTTGATACTACATTTCTTTCCAGGTCATCTTAACATATCTCGTGTACGAGAAGCAACAGAAGCTGAAAATAATGATGAAGATGCATGGTCTGAAGGATGGGCCTTACTGGCTGATATCTTATGCTTACTTCTTTTCTCTGTCAGCTGTCTATATGTTACTGTTTGTGATTTTTGGCTCCTTGATAGGTAATCAATTTTAATTTCCTCAAGAAGTTTCATTTGTTGCAAATAAATTTATATAATTTAAGAATTAACTTTATTCTGTGCAGGTCTAAACTTCTTTAAAACAAATGGCTACAGCATCCAGTTTGTTTTCTACTTCATCTACATAAATCTTCAGATTGCACTTGCATTTTTTGTCGCATCGTTCTTTTCCTCTGTCAAAATAGCCACAGGTTTGTGATTCAAATACACAACTTCTGAAGAAAACTAGCGGTTATGCTCTGATTGACTAATATGAGAAATTACTGTGCTGCAGTGGTTGGTTACATCTATGTATTTGGCTCTGGCTTACTAGGGGCATTTCTTCTGCGCTTCTTTGTTGAGGATAATAGTTTTCCAAGTAAGCTTCTGTCTAATTTATGTTTGATAGCTCTCTTTACATCCGTATGCATGACATCCGTTGTCTTTTCATAATAAAAGAGGGTTGGATAGTGGTCATGGAGATCATCCCTGGATTTTCGCTATACCGAGGATTATACGAGCTTGGTCAGTACTCATTCTCTGGAAATGCTATGGGAACCAATGGTATGAAATGGAGTAATTTGAGTGACCCGTTCAATGGAATGCGTGATGTCTTGATTATCATGGTTGTGGAATGGGCAATACTGCTCCCATTGGCCTTCTATTTGGATCAAGTCTCGTCATTGGGTGGTGGTGTCCGAAAAAATCCCTTATACCTCTTGAAATGTTTCCAAAAGCGTGCTCTCTCATTGCGGAGATATAGCTTTGGACGACAAGGATCTAAAGTAGTTGTTGAAATGGAAAATCCTGATGCTGCTCAAGAAGTAAGTTACTCCCTTGCATATTTCTCAATAATGCATACCTATCTGATTTCTTATTTTGCCGATTATGTTCAGAGAGAGGTGGTTGAGCAGCTTCTGCTGGAACCCTATGAAAACCAAGCGATCATTTGTGATAACCTCAAGAAGGTCTACCATGGAAGGGATGGAAACCCTGACAAGCTTGCAGTCCGAGGGTTGTCTCTTGCCCTACCTAAAGGCCAGTGTTTTGGAATGCTCGGCCCGAATGGAGCTGGGAAAACATCCTTCATCAGCATGGTACAGTGACATGATGTAGTACCTTAATTTTCTGAAAATATTAAGCAACGTGATGGACTCTTTGGTGATTTATTTCCCCCCTCAGATGATTGGGCTCATTCCACCTACATCTGGCACTGCTTATGTCCATGGAATGGATATAAAGACTGATATGGATGACATCTACACAAACATGGGTGTATGCCCACAACATGAGTACGGCCTTGTTCCAAAATCATTCTAATTACCTTTTTCTAAAAGCTCTCCACTGCAAACTATATTGCCATAACTGCTGACTGTTTGAAATATAGCTTACTTTGGGAAACATTGACGGGAAAAGAGCATCTATTGTTTTATGGGAGACTAAAGAATCTTAAAAGCACTGAGTTAGTAAAGGTATAGTTCTGCAATTGGCATATCTTTGAGTCAATTTCATATCTATTACTCACCTTCACTGTAAAATAGTCTGAGTTGAGCAGTATGACATGTTCATTGATTCTATCCTCTGGTAACTATTCTGATGATTATATACATGGATACACATCGATATTTGAATTGATAAATATGTGTACTGTCAGGCAGTTGATGACTCTCTGAAGAGTGTTAACCTATTTCATGGCGGTGTTGGCAATAAGCAAGTGGGAAAATACAGTGGGGGCATGAAACGAAGGCTCAGCGTTGCAATCTCATTAATTGGGGACCCCAAAGTACTGCTATGATTTCTGTTTATGTTTTCAAATGCACAAAATATAATGAAATCTGCAACTGAAATGCATCATTTTTTAGGTTGTTTTCATGGACGAGCCGAGCACTGGACTAGATCCAGCATCAAGAAACAACCTGTGGAATGTTGTGAAGGAGGCAAAGAAAAACCGTGCCATCATTCTTACAAGTATTGAATTTTTGTAATATTCTCTTTCATTGCTTCTATAGACACAATAATGGTGAATCATCAAGTGATTTTTGACAGCACATTCAATGGAGGAGGCTGAAGTACTATGTGATAGACTTGGTATTTTCGTGGATGGTGGTTTCCAGTGCCTTGGAAACCCAAAAGAGGTAACTTACCTATTTACCCGTATGAAGCACATAACTACACTTTTTTCAAACGGTCCTACTTTATTAAACACATGCAAATATTTTCCTTATTAAACACATGCAAATATTTTCCATTGCAATGTTTTGCAGCTGAAAGCTAGGTATGGGGGCACCTACGTGTTCACGATGACAACATCTTCAGAACATGAACAGGAGGTTGAACAGCTGGTTCACCGTTTGTCGCCAAGTGCAAACAGGATATATCAGATATCAGGAACACAGAAATTTGAGCTGCCAAAGCAGGAGGTGAAGATAGCGGACGTTTTCCAAGCAGTTGAGAATGCGAAACGCCGGTTCAGCATACACGCTTGGGGCCTCGTCGACACCACCTTGGAGGATGTCTTCATCAAGGTTGCCAAGGGAGCACAAGCTTTCAGCGTGATCGTATAAATAATATGTTGGATTTATAGGTGATTATTTTTACCTAGAACGGTGCTTGAGGTGTGTATATTTAGTATAGTAAAGTTGTATATTTCAATATTTGAGTTGTATATTAAGCAAAAATAGGTGTACTCTATTCGTATTGTCACATATAAATGATGTTAGTCAGTAAAATGTGCATTTTTAAAAAAAAATTGTACAATTTTATTCTGTTCAAGATACATCTTAAACGTTATAAATACCATACTTAGAAAGCACTGTAGCTATCTCATACTTGTTTTTTATTATTCTGTGGTACTTTCCACAGTAACATGCTTTTTTTAGAAAGCACTGAGGAATTTTGGTTAATTTTATAATGCCTCACTTACAAATGCTCATTTTATTTGGATAGCATTGAAGTGCACTTCATACTATTGCGGAATTTTTTTTTTAAAAAAAACAGAAAACTCCAATACCATTCTATTTGAAATAGGATAGAGGCAGATATCACTTTCTCTATAGAGTGAGATGTTGTGCCTGCGCCTAAGGTCTGATTATTAGTTATTCTTCTAAATCTTTGTTAATGTCCGGAGTTTCTAGTCAAAGCTGAAATTGCCAGCAAAATAGCATAGGATACTGACTAATTTATTTGATTCGGCATTTCAAATGTTGGGTTTGTTCTTTTCAACTTATAGCTTATGATTTCCCTCGAATAAATAAATAGGACGGGTTCTCCTCTGTTTCGAAGCGACTTATCAAAATAGCCTTTTAGAAACGATTTATCGGCTTTTAATTTGTTTGCGCGAATACTTGCACTAGGGCCATAAACCGTAACCATAAACCATAAGCCGTAGTCCAAAAGAACAGAAGCTTCTACGGTACCAAATAAAATATTGTCTTTGTTTTTTAATGCATTGGTTCCAACCATAAGGATAAACTATTGCCATTAGCAAATAAACAGTAAGCTTAATTATCTTTGGGGATTACAAAACAATCCTTTGCTCCTCTTTGAACTAGTACAACACTGCAGCTTACAAAGGTCAAACAACATATTATCTTCGATTTCACTGTTATATTTAGGCTATAAAAATAAGTTTGCACTATTACAGTAGTCTCATAGATATAAGAGTCAGCAAACGTATAAGTTGTATATGTCTGATTTTCACCGTGCTGATTTCAATGTTGATTATACAAGGGAGTACATACAAGAGGTATGGGCCTCATGGCCCTAACTATGTAGCTATGCTAATATTATGGGCCCTGTATAAGGAGATACTCTTAACACCCCTCTTAAACTTAAGGTGGATTTGACACATTGAGTTTGAGAACATAAAGTCTATCACAAAGAAGAAATATAGGTGCATGACACGGAACACCAAGATCAACCAAAAGCCACCGAAGCCACACGATCTCTGATGTGGTAGTGACAAGAGTTTGAAACTTAGCCTCAGTGCTGGAACGGGACACTGCACGCTGTTTCTTGGACTTCCAGGCAATGAGAGAGGTGCCAAAAAAGGCAATAACCAGTGACTGAGCGATGGTCAATAGGATCACTAGCCCAGGTGGAGTCGGAGTAAGCATGAAGTTGAAGCTGATTAGAGTGAGCATAAAACAAACCACAAGATGTTATCCCCCGTAAGTACCGAAGTACACGAAGTGACTATAATGAACTAAGATAGCAGCAATAACAAACTAACTAAGAACATAAACTGCATGAGCAATATCAGGCCTAGTCACAGTGAGATATACAAGGTTGCCTATAAGATGCCTGTAGCAAGAGGGATTCTCAAAAGGGGTGCCATCAGTAGGACGCAGATGCAAATGGATCTCCATAAGTGTAGCAACAGTGCGTGTATCAATAAGACCTGAGCGAGAGATCAAATCCTGAGTATACCGATGCTAAGAGATATAGTAGCCATCATCAGTATGATCAACCTCAATTCTCATAAAGTAACTGAGCGACCTCAGATATGACATCTTGAACTGCTCATTCAATTTTTGCTTAACAAAGGCAATGTATTCTAAATCATTTCTAGTAATCAACATGTCATCCACATAGAGCAAAAAGCAATGTACGCCCACGCTTAGAAGTGTAAATGAAAAGTGCAGGGCCATGTTCATTAGGAGAGAAACTAGCAGCTCGAACAACATAGCTAAAACACTCAAACCAGGCACGAGGGGCTTGTTTGAGTCCATAGAGAGCCTTTCAAAGGTGACATACATACCCAGATGAAACCTCAACACTCGGAGGTGGTTCCATGTAGACTTCCTCGTGTAGATCACCATGAAGGAAGACATTTACCATCTATTTGAGAAATTTTCTATGACCGAACAACAGCCACTACTGAAAACCTCTATTAACAAGCCGAGCCTTATAATGTTCCACAGAACCATCTGACCTAGTTTTTACCTTGTACACCTATTTGCACATGATAGGGATTGACTGAGGGGTAGTGGCACCAAATCCTATGTACCAGTACCCTTCAGGGCTGTAAGCTCCTTAGACATAACTAGCTGCCACGCAGATAGTAGAACTGCTTCCTAATAAGTACTAGACTCGTGAGCTGCTCTTGCACAGAAACCATATATGTCTGGAATCTTAACAGAAGAACGATCATGAAGAGCATACCTCAATGTCTAAGAGGAGTCGTCAGTGCAGGGATCAGCAGTACTAGTCGGTGAAGCAAAAGTCAAAGGAATAGGAAGCTCAGAATCAGATAAAATTCTAGGATAACAACTATAATGGAAGGAAAATGTACCTGAAGGTGGAGCTGGTGAGGGAGAGGGAGGAAACTGTGAAGGTGGGCTTTGGTGACAGAGATGATGATGATGGCAGATTAGAAATTGACTCGTCTAGAGAGAAGATAGGTGGAAGAGAAAGAAACGAGGTAGACTCTAAGTAAGTTGAGGATGATGATTGAGTAGAAGAAGAATAGAAGAAAGGTCGATCCTTAGTAAAGGTCACATCTTGAGAAAACCGAATGCGATGAGCAGAGGGATCAGAGCAATGATAGCCCTTGTGCTCAAGACTGCACCCAAGAAAAACACATTAAATAGACTTAGCAGTCAATTTGGCATGCTCATGAGATGCTAAGAGAACGTAGCAGGTACAATCAAAAACACGAAGATTGTCATATTTGGGAGGAGAACCAAACAAAATTTTACTAGAGCACTTGCCCTGAAGATAAGAGTAACGTTGAAGATTAATGAGATAGACAACTGCTGAAATAGCTTCACCCTAGAAATGAGTAGGAACAAAAGAGGAAATCATAAGAGTACAAGCTATCTCAATAATATGACGATGCTTACACTCAACAACACCATTCTGAGTATGGGCACCTGGACATGAAAGTTGAGGAAGAGTGCATTCAGAAGAGAGAAACCCACAAAATACTATGGATAGGTACTCCCCTCCTGAGTCAGAATGAAAAACACAAATAGCACTAGAAAACTGTGTACAAACCATGCGAGCAAAACCCTGATATATAGAAATCAATTGAGAACGATGCTTTATGAAATAGACCCAAGTATATCGAGAGTAATTATCAACAAATATAACATAGTGCTTATGACCACTCTTCGAAACAAAAAGAGAAGAACCCCGTACATCAGAGTGAACTAAATGAAAAGGATGACTAGAACAAGTAGTGTTGGAAGGGTAAGAAAGTTGTATCTGTTTGCCTAGCTTACAACCTTTACAATAGAAACCAATGTCTATAGTAACACGACCCAAAACACCTTGTTGAGCTAAAGTGGACAAATAAGAACCATATAGATGACCTAAGCAATGATGTCATTGGGCAAAAGAGGACACTGAAGTAGCAACAGCGAAAGTGACAGATGACGCGGATGCTGGAAGGTGTAAGGTGTCAAGAACGTAGAGGCCCATAGATTCTCTATGGCAACGGCTAGTACCAATCACCCTTTTGCTCTGATGATCCTGCACATAACAAGAGATGTCATCAAAACCAATGAAATAATTCATATCAACCATCTAACCAACAGACATAAGATTCATGAACAATTGTGGAACAAAAGAAATAGCAGGAACAGAAAACTTGGATGTGACAGGAGAACCCTAATGTGTAACAAAACAAGATGTACAATAGACTGTCCTTCACTGGCTGGCAAGACATAAGCTGAGAACAATCATAGGTCACATAAAAAGAAGCCCCTGAATCAAGTACCTAAGGCTGAACAGCACCAAAAGTAGATTAGGAGGCAGCTGAAACTAAGGCACTCTTCGCTGAAGGTTGGACTCAAGACTGTAGCTGTGGAGGGCCTCATTCTAGATCCATGATGGTGCTGCAAAGGAAACCTCTTACGGTACTCAGCCAACATATCAGGGTGAAGGGCAAAGCAGCGATCAGATGTATGTCTAGACTTCTTGCTATAGGAATAGACTATATCTCCTGAGGAAGAATCTCGATGCTGAGAGGCAAGAACATTGGTGTGAGTCATTGGTGTAGTAGGTGTGGCAGGAGAGCGAAGATGTGTCTCCTCTGCAATCAGACAAGCAAGTGCATCATCCAAGGTAGGAAGAGTTGGGCAGCCAAGTAACTGAGTGTGACTATACACAAACTCTTGCCTAAGGCCCATCACAAACTGAAACATGAAGGTCATAGAGACAAGTTGATTGGTGATACGAGTGAAGGCTCCATAGTACTCCTCTATGGACATGTCCTGCTGCTGAAGATTGTGCAAACTTTGCAGTAAGGAGAAACGAAGTGCTCCTCTAGGCTGAAGATATTACTACTCAAGATACTTCTATATCTGTTTGGTGGAGTGGTGATGCTTAAGGCTCATCCGATGTGAAGGAACAACACTCAGAACTAGAGCTCCCATCACCTTAGTATCAGCCTCTTTCCAAGCCTTCTTGATGGCATCATCAGCCCTTGAATCGTGAGCATCATCATTTAGGTGATCCTTAAGACCCCTCACAACTGTCATGGCCGAGAAGACCCACTCCCTATAGTTGAAACCATCTAGCTTGATGTCAGTGGCCAAGAGGGAGCTATCCTTTGTCATGGTAGTAGAGAACAGTAGAGAGGGCGATCATCTGCTCGATGGAGACAAAGAAGAGGCTGACGATGACTAGAAGACACAGCGACTCGCCAGAGATGTAGCACGAATAGAGGAGAGGCAGGGGTCGGCAACAACACCTGCTCCTCTCCTGGCGATGATACCGGTAGCGACGGATGGGGTGAAGAAGCCACACAGCGGGGTGGAGAAGCCGCACTGCATGAAGTAGGCGACGCACAAGTCAACCAGCAAGAAGGCATTGGCAATGTTGCAGAAGAAGAGGGTGGCAGTGATGGGCAGGGTGAACAAGTTGTCGACTGGCGGGAATGCGCCGGCGATGCAACAGAAGAAGAGGACGCGGCGGAAGAAGAGGCTGGTGGTGACGGGAGGGGTGAAGAAGCCGTCGACTGGCAGGAATGCACCGGCAACACAGCAGAAGAAGAGGTGCTTGTCGGCCGGCAAGAATGTGTGGGCGATGCAGTGAAAGAAGAGGACGCTGTGGTTAGGGATTCTGCAGTTGCAGCATTGATACCATGTTTGATTTTCACGATGTTGGTTTCACTGTTGATCATAGAAGGGGGTATATACAAGAGGTTTGGGCCTCATGGGCCTAATTATGCTAATGTTATGGGCCCTATACAAGGAGATACTCTTAATAGTGTAATTTTCTAGCATGGTTAGGCATATGTTGTAAGAAAACATGTGCCTTTACGTACCTTCAACTCTGGTTCAGATCAGAAATTCTGAATTAAATGTAGGCTGCTCTGAACTCTGAAGTAAGATACTGGTTTTTTATGTAAGTGTGCTTTGGTTTGATCCATCCTTGAATTTGCAAGCACCGAGGACGATTTGATCATTCTACACTGATCCCTTTCGTTCGCAGGAAGATATGCCATTGCTGATGGAGTGGCATATGTAACGGAGATTACTCCAAGGTAAGTAGTACACAAGAATATATAACATTCTTTTCCCCTACCAATGAGATGAGAAGACTATTATATCAATACCCTTTCGTGACAGAACAGCAAAAAATATAATAAATAAAAGGAAAAAGGGAATCGTTTACTGATAAGTCACACTCTTGAAAGATGAGTCTTGAGAAGTACTGCAGCCACAAAATTAATCCAGTATTCTCGCCGTGCTGATTCTCAGAATGTGCTACTCCTCAGAATGTCACTCTCACGCCATTGATACTACCGTTCTATGTGAAAAGCGATGAACGCAAAGTTTGTTTCCTTTCCTTGATCCGGTTCTTGTCTCGTTGATATCTCAGCATGAGTTCAGATAACTCTCAACTGAACTCTAAAACAATAAAATTGATAAGTTTAATGCCTACAAGAGAAGTTTACATTGACAAGGCTCTCTGCATCTCAAAGCTCCAAGCTTAGGATTAATGACTATATACCATATGTCACCACTAGACATGTGTCCCAGACAGATGCCATTGTTGAACTCGCCTTACGTAACTGCTGTTTTTTCAGTTACTGCTCGGTGAGCAAAACAATGCAGGCGTAACACCCGGCTGAGTTAAGGGCTGCAGCATTGAGTGAAGCACAAGTTTCTTGACGTGAAAACAATGCACTTACCATGGAAGAACTGAAGCTTCATCAGGAATCCTCTGCGTTTGTGTTGCCCTGAGTTGTGCCTGATACCCGGACAGCATAGCATGCGTGATGGTCACGCCGGACGGCGCGCGCGACGAGCTGCCGCGCGGACCTAGGTCAACAGCTGCACACTCCGGTCCTGCTGCTATATCAAGAGGTAAGAGTGCTATGTGACATGTGCTGCGAAATGTTGAGAGATTTTTGCTGTCGCTTCCTTGGTTCAGACTTGCAGTGGACTGATCACTTCTAGTTCTTCCTGTCGTTTTTGATCTGTCAGAAGTCACACATATGGCATCTGGTCGAGTGCGTGGGCTTGCAAGGTTTTGCAGACAAGTCCATGCCCTCCTCCTCAAGAACCTCTCTTTCCAGGTAATTTTCAGCTACCTGCAAATTAATTTCATACAAACTGATGCAAAAGAAAGATAAGAGCCACAAATTTCGCTTGTTTCGCTAAATGTTTTTAATTACTGTTCTTTTCAGCGGTTTTTGTTTTGGACTGAACATACATTTGATTCTCGAGATGTTATCAAGTAACATCAAGAAATGCTAATTTTTCATGTTCTTTGATGATGATGCGCAGAGGAGGAACGCCAAGACCAACGCCGCGATCGCCGCGTTCCCGATCCTCCTCTGCGTGCTCCTCGTCACGATCCAGAATATGATCGACCACGAGATGGACAGGCCCCCGTTCCAGTGCGGCTGCGCCTGCGTGAGCTTCAACAGCCACACTGGGGCCTGCGAGAGGACGGAGTGCGGCATTCAGCACTCCACGCCCACTCAGGCGCTCAGCTGCCCCGTGCTCACGCCGCCGAGGTGGCCGGCGCTGGTGCAGGTGCCTGACACTCGGACCCGTGCCTTGACGTCCGTGCACCCCACGCCGTGCAACGCGTCGGAGTCTTGCCCGGTCGCCGTGCTCATCACCGGGCGCAACCGTGGGCTTTCTGAAGGTACAATCCACCAAACAATCAGTTCAGTATGTTACATTTTGCATGGAAATCCTCTGCATTTCTGGTCCTACTGGCTTTGTTCTGAGTTCTGACTGAATTTTGACAGGCCTTGGAAGGGGACTGTTCCCAGCTATGGATGATTCAGACTTTCTTGTTATGCCTGAACATATGAATTCTTCAGGCTATCTTAACGAGTTCTCCAGAATAGTACCTGTGAGTTGTGTGATCAGTGAAAATTTTCAGTATTTTGTGGGTATTGATGGAGGGAATGACATTGCATTTGTCCTTCCAGGGTTCGAGCACATTACCCGCGCATGTGCTGTTCATAGAGCCCGGTCTTGTGCCCAACGAAACCTTATACGTGGTCCAACCTAAGTGCTTGTTGCCTTCACAGAATATTTCAGAACATTCTGATGGAATGCCACTTGAACTCGGTAAAAGAATATTTTCTCTTTTTTTTTTGAGAGAGAGATAAAAGATTTTTTTCTTGCATACGAATATGCGTGTTTTGCCTGTATGAATTTGTAGCATGCAGTGTTTACTTCCCTGCATTTTTGTTCTTCTTATGCAGATTGTATGTACAATAACTGCCTTCATCCTATCTTCTTTGTCAAATGGAACAGATGTGCAGTGTGTTCAAGGTTTGCCATTGTGGTGCGAGAACTCATCGGCAATAAATCGTCATTTGTTTAAGGGTTATAAGGGTGGGAATAAGAGGAGAAGATCAAATGAATTCCTCGCTGGTAGCCTCATCCGAATTTAGTTCTTTCGACTCTGTCAATAGAGTGGGAGTTCTAGTTCTTTATTGAGCAAATATCTTATTTTATAATACATTTTTGCAGGTTATGACTTTCTTGATACAAGCAAGGGGCGCTTCCATGTATACGTTTGGTACAACTCCACCTTCAGCAGGAATAATGGACACCATCCCATGACGGTTTTGCGTGTTGCACGGTTGGTTAATATGGTACTTATACTTGCCTACAAATTTTTACTATGTAATTTACTTTTGGAATGAGAAATAGCTTAAGCCATAAAGAAAATTATTTGAAGTAAAAAGTCTTAATCAAGAACTGGTCTATTGTACCCTTGCGGTTTTCCTCCAAAAGAAACCTGGTATACTGTAGCAAAACGGCACATCTTTGCAACTCCTCCTCCTGTCATTCGTGCTGATTTTGGTTGCCCAATGGTTTCAGGTCTTCTGTTCCCTAGAAAGCATTTCAAGTTTTCTGAAGGTATCACCTTAGTTTCATGACTACTTACTACTAATTATGCATTTGCACTGTAGGCATCCACTGCATATCTGAAGTTTCTTCTTCGAGAGAATGCAGAAATGCACATAGAATATTTAAAAGAGATGCCCAAAGCTGCAATAAAAATCAGGCTGGACCTCACAACTCTCCTTGATGCACTGTTTTTTACATGGACAGTTCAACTCCTCCTTCCTGTGAGCCAATTCGATTGTCTTCCACAATCCCTTACTTAGCTATATTGAATTCGTATGTAAGCTGTTGACGAACTCATTTCAATTGTTTTCCAGGTAATATTGACATACCTTGTTTATGAGAAGCAGCAGAACCTAAGACTAATGATGAAAATGCATGGGCTAAAGGATGGACCATATTGGCTGATATCGTATGCCTACTTCTTGTCCCTTTCAGCAGCTTACATGATGTTCTTCGTGATATTTGGCATATTTATAGGTAGTAATTAACTCCACATTACCGAATTCAAAGTTCAATATATGCAAATAAGCTTCTAAATCTTGCAGAGAACTCTCATTGGTTTTGCAGGGCTCGATATCTTCAGATTAAGTAGCTACAGCATACAATTTGTATTCTATTTCATCTATATCAACCTGCAGATTGTGCTCGCCTTTCTGCTTGCGTCTTTCTTCTCATCTGTCAAGACTGCTAGCGGTCAGTAAACAAAACATGCTATTTCCTCAATCTGTGGCTCTTTGGATGGCCTAATCTGGATCAAGCTTTTCTGTGTTACAGTAATTAGTTACATTTATGTCTTTGGCTCTAGCCTTCTTGGAGAAGCGCTTTTGCAGTTGTTAATTGAGGATACTACCTTCCCAAGTAAGTATTTCACTGCAATTCTTCAAAACTTTTCGATTCTGCGACTGATTTCATTCAATGCTCATCAAATACTACTGTTCTACTTGTTTAGGGCATTGGCTTGTGACAATGGAGCTTGTTCCCGGGTTCTCCCTCTACCGAGGAATTTATGAGTTAGCAGAGTACGCATCTTCAGGAAGCCAAATGGGGAAGTCTGGAATGCAATGGGGGGACTTGAACGATCCGATCAACGGGATGAAAGATGTTTTGGTTCTAATGTCTATAGAATGGATACTTCTGCTTCCTGTGGCATTTTTGTTGGATCATAGACCTGCATGGCGTCCTCTATTTCTCTTCGGATTTCTGTCAACGAAGCACTCGTCACCATCATCGATACCAGACAAAGTGAAGCAGAGATCCAGGAGGGTCTTTGTTGATATGGCAAAGCCTGATGTTTTCCTTGAGGTTAGTTTAGCATATATAAGAACTATTCAATAGGGAGATGATTCTGAATTGTTCTTCAAAATTTTACTCTAGCGCCAGGTGGTGAAACGATTACTAAAGGAAATGGACACGAGGAATATGATCATCTGCCATAATCTGAAGAAAGTATACCGTGGAAAGAATGGGAACCCTGACAAGTTTGCTGTCAGAGGATTATCACTTGCTTTGCGCAAAGGGCAGTGTTTCGGAATGCTTGGTCCCAATGGGGCAGGGAAGACATCCTTCATCAACATGGTGAGTGATAATTCCTAGTGTACTTGTGCTTGTTTCTTCTTGTGTTGTCAGACTAGCTTTTAGACAGAGTGATCATGTGTTAGAGATCATTTAACACTTCAGAAGCTCATTGGTTTCTCATGGATCGTTAGTACTTCAATTTGTCTCATGTTCTCAACGTTTCCTCAGTGCAACAATGTTAAGATACTCTAAGGCTGCAACAATAAAGGCATTTTACACTATTTATGGGCTTTACGTGCAGATGATTGGGCTTGTGGCGCCGACTAATGGAACTGCATACATACATGGAATAGATTTGATTAAAGATATGAATGAAATTTATGCAAACATTGGTGTATGTCCGCAGCACGAGTATGACCACAAGTGACCAGTCTAGCATTTTTCCTCTGAAGATGGTTTTTTCAGTTGTGCGATGCCAACCGAAATTTGTTCTATGTATATATGCAGTTTGCTTTGGGAGACACTGACAGGAAGAGAGCATCTAATGTTCTATGGCCGAATGAAGAATCTCACAGGTGCTGCTCTAATGCAGGTAGTTTGAAGCCATGAACTAGAAACAATCTGTAAATTACAGTATTAACTTTACACAGAATCTTATTGATACTCCCTCCGTTCTCAAATGGATATCGTATTAAAATACATGCAGTCAACATTTCAAAACTTTGACCATCAAGACATACACATGAAAATGATATTAGTAGAGTTATCATCGAGAGTACTTTTGCGTCATTATATTTTTTATAATTCTTTATAACATACAATTAGCAAAAGTAATAGTCAAAGATGTATGTTGGAGACCTTGTCGATATCCAAATGACAAGTAGAAAAATGGAGGGAGTATTACTTTTGTGTACAGCTGAAACTAGTCTTTTTCCAACTATTTTCTGCATTGATACAAAGGCAGTAGAATTCACTTTATTTGATCATCAGATGCTTCTTGATCCAGGCAGTCGAAGAATCCCTGAAGAGTGTGAATCTGTTCCAAAGCGGTTTTGGCGACAAATCTGTAAGCAAGTACAGTGGTGGCATGAAAAGAAGGCTCAGTGTCGCCATCGCACTCATAGGCAATCCGAAAGTACTACCCATACTTCATTCCCTTCCACACAAGCTTTGAAAATTTTCTGCCATAACCGGTGTCAAATCCATTGCCATTAATTAGGTTGTTTACATGGACGAACCGAGCACCGGATTAGACACGACAGCGAGGAACGATTTGTGGAACGTCATCAAGCGAGCAAAGAAGGAATGCACCATCATTCTCACTAGTAATTCTCCTCTTAGCTGATCAGCTCTTCATTTTCTTCGACTGTTTAACATCAACAAGATGCTAAAAACTCGGCATATAAACTGAGCACTGAACATTTCAGCACATTCAATGGAGGAGGCTGAGGAGCTATGTGATCGCATCGGAATCTTTGTCAATGGCAACTTTCAGTGCCTTGGAACCCCTAAGGAGGTATACACATCAGAGAGAAGAAAAAAAACGTTGCTAGAGAGTTCACCTGAAAGTTCAGGTTTTTCAGGCATTTCATCGCAACAAGAGTTTGACATCTGCCATTTCAATGCAACTATTTCTGTGAATGCAGCTGAAGGCGAGGTACGGTGGCACCCGCATCCTGACGATAACGACGGCGACGGAGCACGAGCAGGAGGTGGAGCGGCTGATCAGCCAGCTGTGTCCGGGCGCGGCCAAGATCTACGGCATGTCGGGGACGCAGAAGTTCGAGCTGCCGAAGCGGGAGGTGAGGCTGGACGGCGTGTTCGGCGCGGTGGAGGCGGCGAGGGGCATGTTCCCGGTGCAGGGCTGGGGCGTGGCGGACACCACGCTGGAGGACGTGTTCATCAAGGTGGCCAAGGAAGCGCAGGCGTTCGACGTGCTCTCGTAGCGTGGCTTAATTTGCTTCGCAGCCTTGGGAGTTTGGGCTGGGGGGTAATTTCTGGTCTTTTTTTTAGGGTGAGATCTGAAAACCGTACGAAATTTTGCTCTTTGGAATAAGGCAAGTGCTTTAAGATTCGTGCTGATGGGTAAGCGTGAGTGGGAGGTCGGCTGGTTGGCGCGAAACTTGGGGTGTTTAGGTCAGGTTGGGACTTGGGAAGGAGCTGAGCTACTTGTGTTGAATTGTGAGTGTGCAATCAGATCTATGTATCGTACAACAAAAGTATGTATGCCCCATGATTCTCTGGCACTTATTTTAGGGGGACTGGTTCTAAAGATTGACCAGTATAATTTTATTAGGATTTTTTACAGTATATTGTACTGTTAGTATAAAAGTGGTAGTAGAAATAAAATCTGACCGTTGATTTGTAAGAGTATTATAGATTTTTTATTTTACATTTTAAGTTACCATAAAAGAGGTCTACTTATAACATCACACTTTCACAGCTAGCTTATTGGTTCCTTAAGTGAACTGATAGTTTCAAAAGAGCAATTTTTTTCACTACAAAAACTCTGCTAATATAATTCACGAACCATGGACCTGTCCTGATCGACCAATCGAGCTTCATCTGATGCATTTAGCCATGCATACAGGTTCCTTGACCGGGCGGCAATTGGCAATTGTAGAGTCGGCGGCGAGCAAGGGGGCGCTGTGCACGCTGACGGACGTCGAGGAGGTGAAGCAGGTGGTACGCACGCTGTCGTTCTGGGACTTATTTTGGGGGAACCAATCCAAAGATTGGCCGGCCTAATTTTATTAAGGTGAAGAACAACGAACAATACAAGTACATTGATAGAAAGATTGTCAACAAAGACAACTCACCCTTCAACCCTCGGCTGGCTAGTAATGGAGCTAGGATTTTGACGGGTGAAAACTTGAGTGACACATCTACACCCTCCTTGTCTTGCTTTTTTTTGGGTACACGGTGCAGAAGAAGAGATTTATTTTTGCGTCTTTTGCGCTTGAGCACTACATAAAAAGACTAGATCTCTATTCTTCTTCATACTTTAGTGTTCTGCAAATCCAATTTATAAATGAAAATTGTGTCTAAACTAGATTGAACAAGACCAAGATGAAGAAAAGATTGTGAGCGGATGAAGCGGGGTACCGACCTGTTCCTGATTGATGGAAACTTGTGAGGATGCATTCAACGGTTCCGTTTATTTCGGTTTGAACTTTTAATTTTTAATTTATTTTTTATTATTTCTAAATTTTATCTTGTTTCTAGCTTTTTTGCTGGTTCTTTTTTCCCGTATTTATTTGTATTGTTCGTGATGGACTAACCTATTTTTTTATTTTTAATTTTTTTAAATTTAGTTATGTCAAATAAGTTACTATCAGTTACAGTATTATTTTAATCCTACCATTTAGACTGACATTTCAATGGACTCGATCATTTGAACTAGTCCTGTCCAAGAAAGGATTTCTGGCACGACGCGATCTCGAACAACATTTCCACGCGATGATACAAGTCATTTGGTCACCACGATTCCCCTGCTCGCACCTCGCAAAACGCGTCCTCTGCTTCCTGACGTCTGCTACAGACACTTCGAACCATCACGTCTTCCGGCAAAGTTAGGGGTGGCAACGAGCCGAGCCAAGCCTGACTCGGCTCGGCTCGTGAAAGCTCGGTAGAATCTTGGCTCGGCTCGGCTTGGTTCGGTTAGAACATTAAGCTTTTTTGTCGGCTCGGTTCGGCTCGTGATGCGGCTCGAGCCAGCTCGTGAAGGCTCGCGAGCCAACAATAAAATATGACTTATATGGCTCTAAAAACTCAGGAGAAAAAATCTAATACATAGGCAAGTCACAAACAGCAGGTGCAAATTAAAAATCCACATGCAGTACAACCATAGAATCTAGTATTCAGACAGGGGGATGGAATCAAATTCCTCTGCAGATGTTGGGTGAATGCCAACGGTGGCATCAAAATCTTGCTTTGTCAACCCAGCTTTAACAGCAATTGCAATTCCCTGTCATGAAGTTCCCTGTCATGAAATTGCAATTCTCGGGTGCATCTTCACCACACATATGCACTCCTACAACCTGAATTCCCTGCATTTTTTGTAGCACACACAATAACCTTCATTAAAACACGATCAGGCAATCCAGAAAGAGTGGCCCTGAGAGGTAATCAGCAAAACGAGAACATCAACACAAACAAAGTGACCACGGACTCCCCTTGGCGGTGGAAGCAGGACTCGCAGTCGCGCACGGAGGCCGGAGCCAGTGAGCCACGGCCGACTCCCTTGGCGGCGGTGTCTTTGCCGGCGTGTTGCCGACCCATCGTGGCGCGGCGCGCGCTGGCGTGGCGGGCAGCGGCAGCCACGCCCGCCCGCGCGCGCCGGGCGCACGCCCGCCCTCGCCGTCGCCAGCAGAGGGCCTGGGCGGCCGGTGGTGTAAAGCGGTGTGGACGCCGCCACACCGGGAGGCCGAGGAAGAAGCACGGATCGGGTCCTAGGCCCGAATCCGTGGCACAACCGTGAAGCCGAAAGCAGGAGAGGCGACCAGGCGGCACAGCACGAGGAGCTAGGGTCGCGAGAGGCCGGAGAGGCCGACGCAGGGAGAGCCGACGGCGGAGGAGGAGCCATGAGGGACCGATCACGGAAACCCCAAGAACTCGCAAGCCACCGCAAATCGGTGAGGTGTAGACTTCAATCCATCCATAAGAAAGCCATAAAAGCAGATCTACTGCAGTAGGACCGATGATTGGTCCGGATCCAGGTGGATTTGAGCCGATGGCGCGGTGCCATGGCCGAGAGAGGAGGCGCGTGTCAGACCCAGATTTTTCAATCTGAATCTTACTGTGTTTCACTGCACTAATCCCTGGATCAGTAGTTAGTGCACACAGGAACATTGCTGAATCATTTCATACATCGCATAATCATTCATTATATTACATAACTTGAAATACACCACGTCGGGTGATAGAGTTTACAAAAGAGGACGATCAGGCCAATTGCCTTATTACAAACATGCACAGCGGAAACATAACAGAAGCAAACCCGAATCCACAGGAAAGCGACTGGAAGGTACTGTGTGCATTATATGTCACCAGCTAACTAGTAACATACGTGCACACAACGCCGAAGGTCCACTTGTCCATGACTAATCCACGAAGCCTGCGCCTTAGTTTCCTTCGTCGTTCTTCTCCTCCGGAGCGGGAGCTTCCTCGTAGGCGTAGTGGTCTTGCGTTCCTGCTTCTGAATTTTTGTCGCAAAAGCGAGCGTGAGCACTCCGACCCCGTGCTCAGCGAGCCAACACACAGAATGCAAAATATAACATGTATGGCTAATCAAAGGATGGCTTAGGTTTATTTTATTTTTGCGAAGGGTGCTTTTGAATACAATTATATAAAAATTCCTAAGACCTAGCATTTTGAACAAAGGCATAATGTTCAGGAATGCAGTATTAATATCGATCCAGATTCCATCCACCATTACATGGCATCTGCACCATATAGCAATTTCTTCAGCGTTATAGCCGCTTAACTTACCACTCGGGACGACACCCAGACAATTCCAAATCAGTATCCATCGCCCGACAAGTTCCCATTCCGATTTTCAATATTTTGTAAATGTAACTATATCCAGTTAAGTTCCCATGTCCGCCCTTGACCGTGGGCACGGCTATTGAATAGTTTTGACTCTGCAGAGTTTGTACACTTTCACCACAAGAGACAATCAACTCGTTGCCCCACATGATACCATAGACATGCGGTTGAGCAGACCATCACAGTGACTTTTCAAAGTATCTAGGCCCTTTTCTCATCTCACCCCTATGGGAGACCGCCCACTTGCGGTGGGTCCCATATGTTGCACAGGATGTTTTCCACACCACTAACGCAGCCGGCTCCACTTCCCAACGTTAGGACACCTGAAAACTTCACCCTCCACTCGGTGTCCCTTTAGGCCTTCCCTTGCCCCTGCATAATTACTTCTCTCCCCCTATTAGTGAGATGAGTCCAGAGTTTTCGATAAATCTACTTAGCCAAGTTGTACTTTACAGACTTGTGGTTGTACTGTTTTACACGGGTGACATGACAAGATTCGGTCCTTAGGGTTATCTGGGCGGTCTATCAATAACTCACTTTGTGCTTCCACTGCACCACATATTCACACACTCGAACTAGTCCGCCCAGACATTTAAAGCAAGTTGGGAATTTTGGGAGCATAAAATAATCATATCGAAATATGCCAGTCATTCCCACTATGACTGCCCAAACCAGTTCTCATGATTAAACATGTTGATGACGTTTTGGGGCATTTTCAGTGCCCCATGTATATCAATGCAGTACTAAGCGTAGCATATTATTAGGGACATATTTTTGAAATGCTACTATTATAATTTTACTAGGGCGACAAGGTTCATTCATTCAAATATTTCAACAGAGGGTGTAATATTATTCAAGGTAAACAGTGGAATATAACTAGAATATTAAATTTAGCATGTCTTTGCATATAAATAACAGCATGCAATTTGTTAATTTAAAACAAAGTAATTTGCAGAAATGTAGGTTCAATATGATCAAAGTATTGACTCGCCTTGGTCACAGTAGTCGGGATCCGGATTCTCTGGTGCTTCTAGTGTCGCTGCCTCGATCTCTTCTTCTTGTGCCTCGTATGCTATTTTAGCGCGCGCCAAAATTGGTATAAAAAGAAAAAGCAGCGAATCAAACCAAATAACACCAAAAATCCAAATGAACTCTAAAAATTATGATTTCAGTTCCATTGGATAGATCTTGATTTTAGATGAATTTAGAAATTTGTCTCACTTAATTTGGAGTTAAGATGAAAAAGTTATGATTACTTGAAGTTCTCAGTTCAGTTAATTCCATAAAATGTGAAATTTCTGACAGTGGGTCCCACATATCATATTTTAATTTTTATCTTTTTCTTTTATTATTTTCTCTGTCTCTATGGCCAGTGGGGTCCACTTGTCGGCGTGCTTAGACACTGACGGGTGGGGTCCATTGTCGATGGGCTCTGCGGTCCATGGCTACGGACGAGCGCGGGCCCACATTGTCAGCAGAATTAAAAGAAACTCGACGGCTACGCGCGGAGCCAGGGGCTCGAACGCGCGCCGCGGGAGCAGAGGGGGAAAGAGACGCGCTGCGATAACCAAGTGAGCGGGGGAGGCATTGCCTACCCTATAAGGGCAATTTATTCCCTTGAAGTATGTTGCGGAGGAGGCCGGGCAGAGGAGTCGGAGGAGACGGCGCTGGCGGCGAGTGGTGGCCGGAAAGGGCTGGGGGCTGCGTGGAATATAATCCCGAGCGGCGTGGGAGTCTTCGTGCAGACGGCCGAGGTGGGGTTCACCGAGAGGGTCGGCGGAGAGGTGGCGGCGGTCCGAAGAGGTCGATCGACGCCGGCGATGTAGAGTGATCGGGAGCTCGGTGGAGGGTTGTTTTACCGCCAGTCCCGAAGAGGGTGTAGGAGGAGGAATTGGTGGTGGTGGTCGGAATCGGCGGCAGCTTGGTCGCCGCCACGTGGGGAAGAAGAGGTCGCGGTGGGGAATTGGTGCACTCACAGTCAATTGCTTTGTGGGGATGAAGGAGGAACATTACTGCGCGATTGAGACTCCGGTGAGGCTTTTATAGTCGGGAGAGAGGCGCGCGGCGAGGGCGGTATTTGGCCTCCGCTGCTCATGCGGATGGGAAATGAACGAGATCTTCGCCAAGATCTCGTAGGAGAGAGGTAGCGGGAGGTGCTTCCCCTCCCGTAGGTCCTTTGATATTTTTCCCGCGAGGTGAGAGAGAGCGGAGGAAGATCACCATGCAAGCTCGAGCGTGAGAGAGAGGAGCGCCCGGCGCGTGGAGGAAGAAGAGGAGGAAGAAGAAGTCGACACTCGGTCCCACCCCCGCCGGGAGAAGCGGCGGAGCGGGCCACCGGTCAGGGGCGACGACGCGGAAGCGAACGGGCCGGATGGGCCGGACGCGCATAGGACGGCCGAGCGAGGACGAGAGGCGAGCGTTGGATGGCGCAGGCGGGTGGCGTGTCGCGCATCTGGGCCGGCCAGGTGGTGGCTCGAGAGGAGGGGAAGGCGGGATGGGAGCGGCGACGTGGGTTGATCCCGGCCGTCCAGGTGGCGGCCGGAGGGTGAGTTGAGCTTTTAGTTTTTCTTTAATTTGATTTTTAGCTTTTAGAAATTGCCAGAAAATCCAATTAAATTCAGAAAAATATGAAAATACCTCTAAAAATTTCAGAAAAATTCACAGAAGTTCTGGATGACCTTTTGGACTTAATAAAAATATTTTTAACTATTGTTGGTATTTAATTTATTTGCCTCCCTTGTTACTCAGGTCATTATTAAGAATAAGATTTTATATTTTAGGCTTATTTCTCTCCCCTTTATTTTCTGGATCATCTTTTCAGATTCTTTATTTAATACTCATGTTTTATTATTTTATGTGTTCTTTCCACTTTTGAATTTCCTTTTCATTTTCAAAAAGTCAATAAACTCCATATTCAAATGAAAACAAATAAAATAATCCAAAAACTCCATAACTTATTATTTATATTTTTCGGGATGTTACAAATCTACCCCCCTTAAAAAGAATCTCGACCCCGAGATTCAGCTTAGCTAGCGAATAGGTCGGGGTAATCTTGACGCAGTTTATCTTCTCTTTCCCAGGTAGCTTCCTTCTTGGAATGGTGACTCCATTGCACTCTACACATACGGATGGTTTGGGTTCTGGTCTTTTTCTTTACGGTGTCCAGAATCTTAATTGGACGCTCCTTGTAGGTCAGGTCTTCTTCAAGTTCAATGGCTTCAAGTGGAGTTTGATCTTCAGGTATTCGCAGACACTTCTTGAGTTGTGACACATGGAACACATTGTGTATATCCGATAGATTTTGAGGTAACTCTAACTGATAGGCAACCTCTCCTTTCTTGGACACAATTGGGAATGGTCCCACATAGCGAGGGGTAAGTTTGCCTTTGACTTTAAACCTCTTGACTCCTCGTAGAGGTGACACCTTCAAGTAGACATAATCCCCAACTTCAAATGTCAGGGGTCTTCTTCTCTTGTCTGCATAACTCTTTTGCCTAGACTGGGCTGCCTGTAGTCGATCTCTGATTAGACGAACCTTCTCTTCAGCTTGTTTGAGGATGTCAGGTCCAAATATGATGTTCTCCCCCACTTCTGACCAATATAATGGGGTTCTGCATTTCCTGCCATACAAGGCTTCAAAAGGTGACATCTGTAGACTGGTCTGATAACTGTTGTTGTAGGCGAATTCAGCATAGGGCAAGCATTTGTCCCAATCTTTGGAGAAATCCAAGACACAAGCTCTGAGCATATCTTCTAGTATCTGGTTCACTCTTTCTGTTTGTCCATCCGTCTGAGGGTGATAAGCAGTGCTGAAATCCAGGTGAGTGCCAAGAGCTTCATGTAGACTATCCCAGAAATGCGAGGTAAATTGAGAACCTCGATCTGAGACTATCCTTTTTGGCACATCGTGCAAGCACACGATACGGGACATGTACAATTCTGCTAACTTGTCTCCCTTGTAAGTTGTCTTGACCGGAATGAAGTGGGCGACCTTGGTTAACCTATCAATTATAACCCATACAGAGTCATATCCTGACTTGGTCCGTGGGAATCCGGTGATGAAATCCATTCCGACTTCTTCCCACTTCCATTGGGGTATTTGCAATGGTTGTAGTAGTCCTGCAGGTCTTTGATGCTCTGCCTTCACTCTCTGACATACATCACAGCAAGCTACATGCTCTGCAATGTCTCTCTTCATACGGGGCCACCAACAAAAGTGTTTCATACCTTGATACATCTTGGTGCTCCCGGGGTGGAGAGAATATGGGGAGCTATGTGCTTCTCTCAATATCAGATTCTTAAGATCCTTGTGATGTGGGACTACGATACGTGTTCCATATCGTAGAGTACCCTCATGGTCAATCTTCATGTTGGGTGCCTTCCCTTCTTCCATTAATTTCTTCCATTTCAAAATGGCTGGATCATCTTGCTGTGCTGCCATAATCATTTCTTCTATACTTGATTGAACTTCCAGGGCGGCTAGAGTGCCTGTCTCTACTATTTCCAAATTCAAAGCTCTTAATTCCTTGTAGAGCTCAGGTTGATGTTCTTGTATCATAAGGTTATTGCAGTAAACCTTACGACTTAGTGCATCTGCTACCACATTGGCTTTTCCAGGTGGTAGTGTACACTCAAATCATAATCCTTGATTAATTCTAGCCATCTTCTCTGTCTCGACATTAAGGTGAGGTTGTGTGAAGAAATACTTAAGGCTCTTGTGATCAGATATACATCATGCTGGTTACCAATCAAGTAATGCCGCCAAATCTTCAATGCATGAATCACCGATGCTAACTCCAGATCATGAGTGGGGTAGTTAGCTTCATGGGGACGTAATTGTCTGGATGCATATGATACAACTCTGCCTTCTTGCATTAGTACGCATCCAAGCCCTTGATGTGAGGCATCACAATATACCTCAAAATCTTTGCGCATATCCGTAAAACTAACACAGGGGTGGTGGTCAATCTTTTCTTCAGTTCCTGGAAACTGTCTTCACAAACCTTGGTCCACTCAAATTTTTGCTCTTTCTTTAGCAACTGAGTTAATGGCTTGGCAATGCGGGAAAACCCTTCGATGAATCTTCTATAATAACCGGCCAAACCAAGGAAACTTCTCACTTCCGTGACAGAGATAGGCTGCTCCCATTCTGAAACGGTTGCAATCTTGGCGGGGTCCACGGATACTCCTCCACTGACACTATATGTCCTAAGAAATCGATATCCTTCACCAAAATTCACACTTGCTGAATTTGGCATACAAAGTGATGCTCTTTAGCTTCTCCAACACTAGGCGCAGATGTTCTGATGCTCTTCAATTCTTGAGTATATAAGGATGTCGCTGATGAAAACCACGACAAATTTGTCCAAATACTCCATGAATACCTTGTTCATCAGATTCATAAAATAGGCTGGGGCATTGGTCAATCCAAAAGACATGACCAGAAATTCATACAGTCCATATCTAGTGGTAAAGGCTGTTTTGGGTATATCTTCAGCTCTTATCTTCAACTGGTGGTATCCTGACCTCAGATCTATTTTGGAGAATACGGTGGCTCCTCCAAGTTGATCGAACAAGTCATCAATCCTGGGAAGAGGATACTTGTTCTTGATAGTCATCTCATTCAAATCACGGTAGTCCACACACATCCTGGCTGTGCCATCCTTTTTCTTCACAAACAGCACTGGAGATCCCCATGGCGATGAGCTAGGTCTAATGAATCCCTTCTCTTGTAATTCTTGAAGTTGTTTCTTCAGTTCTTCCAATTCTTCCACGGTCATCCTATAGGGTCTTTTGGAAACTGGGGCAGCACCCGGTTTTAGGTTAATTACAAACTCCATATCTCTATCCGGGGGCATGCCAGGTAGCTCGTCTGGAAATACCTCGGGGTAATCTTGTACCACTATCATTCCCTCTAAGGGTATATCTTCACAATAAAAGATGGCACGGCCCCACCGGTATGGCCGGTCCACTTTTACACTTATGGTCATACCAGGGCACTTGGTTAGTCTCACTGTTCTGGTGGCACATTCTATAATTCCCTGGTATCTAGCTAACCAATCCATCCCTAATATAATGTCCAAGGTCTGGGAGCTTAATACTATCAGGTTAGCAAGGAAATCACGTCTTTCCATGCTAATGGTCACCCCTGGGCATACTAGGGTAGCAGTAATTGGTCCAGCTGGTGAGTTAAGCACTAATGGCTTCTTAAGGGTATAAACAGGTAATCCCAATTTATCAGCATACCCTTTAGATATAAATGAATGTGAAGCTCCTGAATCAAATAATACTTGTGCGGGTATATTCTTGACAAAACGCACTCCATAAGAACTCCAGCGCTTCCGAGCTTCTTCAATCAGTAATATGGTTGACTCGCCTCGGTTTAGGCCGAGGTGTTCTTGCTAGCTTGAGAGCTTTGTCGTCCCTTGCCGTGAGCTGAAGCTTGATCGCGAATGAGGACATTCGCTTATGTGGACATCTCATGGCAAAGTGTCCCTTCTCCCCACACCTGTAGCAATTAAGATTTGCTGCGGGGTTTGTGTAGGAGCCCAGAAATTAATATCCGGATTCCTCTCATGATTCATCGCACTATTCCTCTGGATCTGAGATAGTGCTCACGACACAGATCTGAATATCAAAATACATATCATGCGGAAGCGTAAATATAATAGTAAACTTACTCATGGGCCGAATAGGCCAAAATCAATAAACTACAGCAGCGGAACGAAACACATAGGTGGGACCTTCAGGACATGCCCACAGGCAGCCAACTGGAGGTGCGCGACCAAGCCCTTGACATCTTCATCTTCTTTGCCGCCTTGTCCAATCTTGTTGCCGAGGCGGGTGATTTGATTCTGAATCTGAATTTTGTCGCAAAGCGGCGTGAGCACTCCGACCCGTGCTCCACGAGCCAATACACGTAATGCAAGTAGATAATATGCATGGCTTATCAAAGGAAGGCTCAGTTATTTTATTTGCCATAAACTGCATTTGAAATATGATATATAGAAATCTCCTGAGACTTAGCAGATTGAACCAATTCATAATGTGTGGAAAGAATGCAATATCATTAATACTGATACAGATTTTTCGTTCACCATATATGGCACCTGCACCATATGCTTATCTTTCAGCGTTATATACGCTTAACTTACCACTGGGACGACACCCAGGACAATTCCAAACCAGGGCAGTCCTTCGCCCTCCACTTTTTCATTCCACCCACAAATCATTTTGAAATAGAACTATATCTGGTTAAGTTCCCATGTCCGCCCTTGACCGTGGGCACGGCTATTCGAATAGTTTTGACTCTGCAGAGTTTATACACTTTCACCACAAGAGACAATCAACTCGTTGCCCCACACGATTCCTTAGTCATGTGGTTGAGCAGACCATCACAAGAACTTTTCAAGATACCTCGCCTTCCATCATTTCACCCTATGGGTCGCTCCCACTTATGGGTCCCATACGTTGTGCGGGATGTTCTCCTTCTCAACGCCTAGCACTGGCCCCCACCCGCTAGCCCGCCACGCAGAACTTCACCTTCCACCGGTGTCCCATTCAAGCCGCCGCACGCATCGCCGCTGCACCATCCCACACCTCCTCCCGGAAGGATGACTTTCGTGGTCCGTAAATCTACTAAGCCAAGTTGTATTTTATGACTTGTGGTTGTACTGCTTACACGGGTTGACATGACAAGATTCAGTCCTTAGTGGTATCCGGCGGTTCTACCACAAACCACCACACTCTCGTGCACCACTGCACCATACCCCCGAACCATCCGCCCAGATATTCAAGCAAGTTGGGGTTTTTGGGAATATAAAATAACCATTTTCAACATACATCGCCATTACCACCATGATCGCTCAATCAATTTCTCATGAATAGAAGTGATGCTTGGGACAATTTCTTGCCCCGGGTTCCTAATCAATGCTAAGCATGGCATACAATTGAGGACTTATTTTCGAAATGTTATTATTATATTTTTGCTAGGGCGACAAGGTTCACACATTCAAGTATTCCAAAGGAGGGGTAATATTATTCAAGGTAAACAATGGGCACATAACTAGAATATTAAATTAAGCATGTATTTGCATATAAATTAACAGCATGCAATTTGATAATTTTAAACAAAGTAATTTGCAGAAAACATAGGATCAACATGATCAAAGTATTGACTTCTTTCGCGCGGCTATCATGTCTTGAGCTCATACGATGCTTTCTCCGAGCTTGGTCTTTTTCTTTACTTCGCTCTTGATCTCGCAGAACTGGGAATCTTCAAGTCTCCTGCTTCTAATTTCGCGATAAACGCATCAATCCAAATAAAAGCAAATAACTCAAAAGATCCAGATAAATCCGAATAAATTCAGTTTAGTTTTATTATGAGTTAATGGGTGATTTGAGTGATTTGAGGTAAGACCGTGGTAGAAATGAAGACTCGATCTTTTATTAACAGTTTCTTTTATTTATTTTTATATTTATCAAGAAAGTTCCATGAGTCGTTAGACCTATGTATCAAGTGCAGTCCGGCTGGGTAGGTATTCCTTGTAACTTAGGTTATGGTAAAGGCAAATTGACTGATGGATGAGATCTGCATTTATTCTATAAATCTTTAATAATCCCATTATCATATTTTATGTATCCCCTTTTGCATTAGGATTCATTTGCGGGGGCCCTAGCTTTTTATATATACAATTATGCTTAATACTATTATGTACTAAAGCTAGTGCCAAGATTTAATTAGTGGTACCATTATCATTTTATTTGCACCTTTGCTATTATTAAGCTTAGCTTTATTTTTAATTTATTTATCTAGCAAAGCTTGCCGTACAGGGTTATATATTAATATAGCTACTTAATTAAATATACTACGGAGATTTGTTTAGCGACGGTATGTTAAATTCTAGTGCATACATTATAATGAAGTGTAATCTTTATTTAGTTTTGAGTATCTAACCATAGTCATTCTATGTGGAATGATAATCCAAATGCCGATTCTTATCTTTCTACCATTATTAACTAAATCTACTTTTGGGATTTATTTATCGGCGATGTACTAATGATGGGGTTTATATTATAAATCACGGCTTTCTAAAATAAGTATTTCATTTTAAATGGTTTTGGCACATCGTTAAATAATTTTCATGAAGCGGTTTGATTTTGCCAATCCTCTAGTTACCTTTAAATTGAGATGACTAAATTTGGACATTTCATTAAGGTCACCTTTGTTAATGTCCTTAAATTAATAATTAGTTTTGGACTAACTAACAGGACATATTTATTGTTCATACGAGATAATTAATCAATTATTAAGTCTTACATAATCTGGTTTACATACTAATAAAATTTGTTAACTTCCATGGACAAATCCCTAATTTTCTTTAACGTTATCCCTAATGTATTTTTATTTGAGATCCTTATTAACCTTGGTCACTAACATAACCTTCTTTATTAATGTCCTAATTATTGGTTAGTCTTTTAATCCATTATTCAAACCCCATTAATTATTCATATATGAACTATCCCAAATTTAAATCTTCAAATACTCTCAATCATATCCTAATTAAATTTTACTAGCCTTCCTAGATTATTCCCAAATTTACCCATAAATTTCTGGATTTAAAACGGGTTGCAAAAATAAAATAAAACACAATAGAAAAGTGCGTCGCGGCTGGATCGAACCGGCGACTGTGATCTCGCAATGCTTAAGAGTATGCTCATAGCTGGGCGGACGCTGGGCTGATGGAATCGCGCACATATTAAGAGGAGGTAAGTGTTGGAAGCTAGCCAAAAAGAGCAGCAACCGCTCCATGCCATGGCCGACGGTGGCGCCGCGAGGAGCGGTCGGGGAGGGAGCGTGACTGCAAACGGTTCGCGCAGATCTGTGGAACCTCCGACCGTGGCGTGTGGTCCGGAGGCGACGCGCGCGGCGGGCGCGCTCAACGCGGACGGCGGTGAGGGTGGAAAGGGGATGGCGCGACCAAGAGGAAGAAAAGTGAAATTGATGTGCGCCGAGCAAGAGGGGAGTAGAGGAGGCTTACCACCCGTTGGTCTCACCGAGGGAGTCCGAGGCGGCGGCGACGAGGGCTTGCGGCGGCACAAACGGTGCACGCGGGCCGGAGGCAAGGACCGTAGCCCGCCGGTAGTCGCGCGAGCTCGGGCGTCATGGAGCTGCTCTCTGCGCACTGAATCGGGGAGAGCTCGCCCGAGGAGGGGGTGGCACCGGCAGCGGCGACATTGGCCGGCAAGGGGAAGAACGGCATTCATAGAGCCCGCGCACAATTTTCCAATTAGGCCGGAGGAGAAGGAGGTGGAGCGGGGCACGTCTAGAAGTGGTCGGAAAGGCGGGCACCGCCGAGTGCCGGAATGGCGTGGGCGGCCGCGCGTCGCACATGGGCGGCGCAAAAGGAAGCAAGGTAGGGAGAGGGTGGCGCGAGGCTTTCTTATGGTCACAGGTTAGCCGTCGAGACCGCGGGGCGTGCATAAAACCGTGGGCGACGCAGTGAGGTGCGGCGCATGGCTGCCACGAGGCGGAGGAGAGCGCGCGCGCGTAGATGGCGCGGCGCGGCCGATCGCGACGGGTCCGGTGGAGGGACGTGACAGATGAGGCGCGGCGATGATGGTGAGCAGCGACATCGAGCGATGCCGTGCATGGTCGCCACGCGGAGAGGAGAGGCAGAGCGCAGCAGGGGAGAAACGGCGCGGAGCGCACGCGAAGGGAAGGAGAAGGGGAGGGAGCGGTCCATGCGGCAATGAAAGGAGACGGGGAAAGAGAGGAAGGAAGAGGAAGAAAAAGTGGCTCGGCCCACATGTAAGTGAGTGAGAAAATTGAAGGGAATGAGAGATAGGCTTAATTATTTTATGGACTTTGGATTTTTTTATTTTGAACTTTTAACTTGCATCGAATTTACTAATTTTTTGATGGCATTTAGAATTCAAGCTTTAAATTTTTAACTATTAAATGAGAGTCATATTATTATTTCCTATATTGCTAAACTCTTCTTAGTACAATTTGTATAAGCGCATATATATATATATATATATATATATATATATATATATATATATATATATATATATATGTATATATATATATATATATATATATATATATATATATATATATATATATATATATATATATATATATATATATATATATATATATATATATATATATATATATATATATATATATATATGCACATGGGCTTGTATTTTTGATCATTCACTTTTTCTTATTGCTATTTATGTCATTATCTCCAAAATGAGATTATATGTATTTTTAACTCAAAGTTTCTTTCTCCTTATAATGGATCATCTTTTCAGATTCGTATTTAAAATTTTTGTTTTCTATTATTTGCATATTCTCTTTTATGGCATTTCTAATATTGAATTTGCTTTTAAATATTTCTTCAATTTTTCGAAACCTCAACCAAACTTTAGGAAGCATCATAAAAATCCAAACTCAAATAAAATATATTGCAAAAATAATTCAAAACTTCATAATTTCAAATTTCCGGATGTTACAAACTCACCTCTTAAATGAATCTCACCCAGAGATTCGATAGAGTAGAAAGAAATAAGCGGGTTATATTGGCTAGCAATGGGTTTCTAGGTGTTGCTCGACGTGTAGTCCTTTAGCTTCACAGGGAGATAAAAATTCTGCACAATAGGGGCTAGCATTTGGAGAAGTCAAAAGGAAAGAGAGAAAACCTTGCTCTCCTGGATAGGTCGTAGACTTCCAAATTCTTGCTCGATGTTGTTGTCTTCACGTCATCGTAGAATGGAGTAGTTACATCGTCTATTGGACATATGGTTGTAGAATTTTCATAGTAATAAATGGGTAGCAATGGTCTGTGGCCTAGGGGTAGAGGGCCTTAGGAATGCAGAGGTGGATACGGACATATCTATATGGTGGTCTTCGCTCTTATCACTATAAGACTCCGAGTTTGCAAATCTTCTCGCATCGATTCGATTAGCTCGAGTCCAAAGTTGTCGCACCTCCAAAACCTACATCCGTAGCTCTTCGACATTTTTGTCTCTTAATGCTACCCTTAAAATGGGTATCACTAGTCATTATTCATCTCTTCTAACCTGTGCATGATGGGTCCTCTTGGTAAGTAAGGAGAAAATGTTAGCAGATGAGCCTCGAGTCCCGGTCTTGGTGCCTGCTGAATCTCTTAGTTGGAGAGCGGGAAGGCTCCACCTGCCCTGATTGTCTTGGCTTGACTATCTATCACTTTGCTTGGGTCGATCCGACTTGCAGCAAGAAAGTGGTGAGAGGGAATAGCATGAGGTAAGAATAGAATCGTGGGGTAAGGTGTTCTAACCCATTTAACTTTAAAGGAAGATACCCCGTAAGCTGGGGTGATACAGAACCACACAAATTTTAAAACACAAGCTTTTCCTGTGACTGCGAAATAGGACGCCCAAGGGCAAGAAGGCAAGGCACTGTACAAATAGAATCTTGCAACAACACAATGTCTACTGGGAACACACATAAGATGCACAGTGGTTTGTCTCACAGAGTCTGCTTAGAACAAGACCACCTTGTCTTCATGACCATCTTCGACGTCCCACCTTAGATTTTTAGAGCGAGGGTACGAGAAGAGGAACAAAATTTTCCTTTTGTAATTAATAGAAAGAAGTGGAAAGTATTTGGGGTAGTTTCATTGGTTTCAGCACTCACCTTTTTTTATAAATGATCCTTGTGGCAAAATAGATTTTTTTTAAGATATCCTAATTTCTTCCAATGCTCAACTATCCATCACTGAATCAATTCACTCCCATATGATTTGTTTTTGGTACATAAGGCTTAGAATCCAACGGCCTTTATGATTTAACTTCCACTTTTGCAAACTGCACTAAAGCTATCTTTCTCCATTAATTGTTCATGGTATTACTGCCATCTAAATCTCCAAACAGCGAAGGAGATTATTTATTTTATTCGATCCACCAATCATACTCTTCCTATTGTATCATCCATCATTTCATTAACCTAGTCATGGTTATCTAAGTCTCGCATCAATCTTTGACTTTCAATCATATATTTGTGGATTAAATATCATATTTTCACTATGACTGTATAATCAAAATCTCGGATCCACTATTGGTCAACTTATTAACTCTACAATCCAATGAAAATGCAATACCTTTACTATAAATCCACCTATATATCAATTTTCCATCTAAATTTTTATTAATCGAATCGAGGTTACCAAATTCTTATATGTGCCTGAATTTCTCCACATCTTTATAAATCCTATCTCAGGTTCGTCAATTGCTTATTTTATCAGCTTCCCAATCCTATAAAGATCTAACTTTCTTTATTTAGATCCACTGATGACTTTCGTATCGTGACCTCCTAATAATCCAGTCTGGTGTCATTGATCCAAATCCATAGTTTGCTTCTCCAATGATCAACCTGAATCTTTATTGTCTATCTACTCCTCAATTCTGAATTCTAATGATTATCCATCATTATTATTTTTAAATCCACCGTGTCATGTGTATGTGACTTCCTAATAATCCAAGATTGTATTCAAAATCTTAATTACTCCTCTAGTAACCACCTAAATCTTCAAAGTGACAACCTCCAAATTAATTCATTATTATGAACATCTTTCAGAATAATGTTATTAATCAAGCATGTACTTGATAGTTGTTATCATCTCTCCAATTTCTCAAAACTCTATCAATTTGTCTAGCAATCGATCATATTCCGTTATTCCACTATTGTAAATATCTCCCAAGAATTATGTTATTTATCAATGTTGTAATTTGTACTCCCAATTATTTTCATATTTCCTATTTCTCCAAGAATAACTTAATTCATCCATCTAGTCAATCTAAACCTTCCGTTAGGCTCCACCAATTTTTTTGTTCTTCCAATTTTCACCCTATTGTTTACTCCAAAATAAAACAATCTTTGATATCAAGCTTCAAAATTAAGCACCGTGACTCTTAGTCTTAAGTGCGTTTTCATAGAAAGTTTACAAGAGAAGTACTGGATTTTCATCACTTTGAATTTGGGTAAGAGAGCTTCAGAAGGAAAATGGCTAGGACAGCACATAGATGAGAGGGAATCATCTAAGAGGGTTAAGAATGAGCATTATAACTTATATTTTTAGAGATAGTATTTTAAAGAAATACTTCTAGTCATGAAACTAATGGCCAGGCTAACTAGGTCACGACCTGCAGTCGATATGCTCTGATACCATCGCTGTAGGAGCCCAGAAATTAATATCCGGATTCCTCTGTGATTCACTGCACTATTCCCTGGATCAGTAGATAGTGCTCACAGATTACAGATCTGAATATCAAAATACATATCATGCGGAAGCGTAAATATAATAGTAAACTTACTCATGGGCCGAATAGGCCAAAATCAATAAACTGCAGCAGCGGAACGAAACACATAGGTGGGACCTTCAGACATGCCCACAGCACCAACCGAGGCGCGACCTAGCCCTTGACATCTTCATCTTCTTTGCCACTTGTCCAATCTTGTTGCCGAGGGGGTGATTTGATTCTGAATCTGAATTTTGTCGCAAAGCGAAAGCGTGAGCACTCACCCCGTGCTCCACGAGCCAATACACGTAATGCAAGTAGATAATATGCATGGCTTATCAAAGGAAGGCTCAAAGTTATTTTATTTGCCATAAACCGCATTTGAAATATGATATATAGAAATCTCCCGAGACTTAGCAGATTGAACCAATTCATAATGTGTGGAAAGAATGCAATATCATTAATATCGATACAGATTTTTCGTTCACCATATATGGCACCTGCACCATATGCTTATCTTTCAATGTTATATACGCTTAACTTACCATCGACGACACCCGTGACAATTCCAAACCAGGCGGTCCTTCGCCTCCACTTTTCATTCCACCCACAAATCATTTTGAAATAGAACTATATCCGGTTAAGTTCCCATGTCCGCCTCTTGACCGGCACGGCTATTCGAATAGTTTTGACTCTGCAGAGTTTATACACTTTCACCACAAGAGACAATCAACTCGTTGCCCCACACGATTCCTTAGTCATGTGGTTGAGCAGACCATCACAGTAACTTTTCAAGATACCTCGCCCCTTCCATCATTTCACCCTATGGGTCGCTCCCACTTGCGGTGGGTCCCATACGTTGTGCGGGATGTTCTCCTTCTGAACGTCTAGCAGCTGGCTCCCCACCCCTGCTAGCCCGCCACAGCAGAACTTCACCTTCCACTGGTGTCCCATTCAAGCCGTCGCACAGACTGCCGCTTGCACCATCCCACACCTCCTCCTGGAAGGATGACTTTCAGGGTCTGGTAAATCTACTAAGCCAAGTTGTATTTTACAGACTTGTGGTTGTACTGTTTTACACGGGTTGACATGACAAGATTCAGTCCTTAGTGGTATCTGGGCGGTTCTACCACAAACCACACTCTCGCACCATCGCACCATACCCCGAACCATCCGCCTAGATATTCAAGCAAGTTGGGGTTTTTGGGAATATAAAATAACCATTTTCAACATACATCAGTCATTACCACCATGACTGCCCGAATCAATTTCTCATGAATAGAAGTGATGCTTGGGACAATTTCTTGCCCCGGGTTCCTAATCAATGCTAAGCATGGCATACAATTGAGGACTTATTTTCGAAATGTTATTATTATATTTTTGCTAGGCGACAAGGTTCACACATTCAAGTATTCCAAAGGAGGGTAATATTATTCAAGGTAAACAATGGGCACATAACTAGAATATTAAATTAAGCATGTATTTGCATATAAATTAACAAAGATGCAATTTGATAATTTTAAACAAAGTAATTTGCAGAAAACATAGGATCAACATGATCAAAGTATTGACTACTTTGGCGCGGTTTATCATGGTCTTGAGCTCATACGATGCTTTCTCCGAGCTTGGTCTTTTTCTTTACTCGCTCTTGATCTCGCGAATCCGGGAATCTTCAAGTCTCCGTTTCTAATTTCGCGATAAACGATCAATCCAAATAAAAGCAAATAACTCAAAAGATCCAGATAAATCCGAATAAATTCAGTTTAGTTTTATTATGAGTTAATGGGTGATTTGAGTGATTTGAGGTAAGACCGTGGTAGAAATGAAGACTGATCTTTTATTAACAGTTTCTTTTATTTATTTTTATATTTATCAAGAAAGTTCCATGAGTCGTTAGACCTATGTATCGAAGTGCGAGTCCGCTGGGTAGGTATTCCTTGTAACTTAGGTTATGGTAAAGGCAAATTGGGTGATGGATGAGATCTGACTTATTCTATAAATCTTTAATAATCCCATTATCATATTTTATGTATCCCTTTGCATTAGGATTCATTTATGGGCCCTAGCTTTTATATATACAATTATGCTTAATACTATTATGTACTAAAGCTAGTGCCAAGATTTAATTAGTGGTACCATTATCATTTTATTTGCACCTTTGCTATTATTAAGCTTAGCTTTATTTTTAATTTATTTATCTAGCAAAGCTTGTCGTGCAGGTTATATATTAATATAGCTACTTAATTAAATATACTACTGAGATTTGTTTAGCGACGGTATGTTAAATTCTAGTGCATACATTATAATGAAGTGTAATCTTTATTTAGTTTTGAGTATCTAACCATAGTCATTCTATGTGGAATGATAATCCAAATGCCGATTCTTATCTTTCTACCATTATTAACTAAATCTACTTTTGGGATTTATTTATCGGCGATGTACTAATGATGGGGTTTATATTATAAATCACGGCTTTCTAAAATAAGTATTTCATTTTAAATGGTTTTGGCACATCGTTAAATAATTTTCATGAAGCGGTTTGATTTTGCCAATCCTCTAGTTACCTTTAAATTGAGATGACTAAATTTGGACATTTCATTAAGGTCACCTTTTGTTAATGTCCTTAAATTAATAATTAGTTTTGGACTAACTAACAAGGACATATTTATTGTTCATACGAGATAATTAATCAATTATTAAGTCTTACATAATCTGGTTTACATACTAATAAAATTTGTTAACTTCCATGGACAAATCCCTAATTTTCTTTAACGTTATCCCGAATGTATTTTTATTTGAGATCCTTATTAACCTTGGTCACTAAGCATAACCTTCTTTTATTAATGTCCTAATTATTGGTTAGTCTTTTAATCCATTATTCAAACCCCATTAATTATTCATATATGAACTATCCCAAATTTAAATCTTCAAATACTCTCATCATATCCTAATTAAATTTTACTAGCCTTCCTAGATTATTCCCTAAATTTACCCATAAATTTCTGGATTTAAAACGGTTGCAAAAATAAAATAAAAACACAATAGAAAAGTGCGCCGTCGTGGATCGAACCAGCGACTGTGATCTCGCAATGCTTAAGAGTATGCTCATAGCCAAGTGGGCGGGGACGCTGGGTGATGGAATCGCACATATTAAGAGGAGGTAAGTGTTGGAAGCTAGCCAAAAAGCAGAGCAACCGCTCGGCGGCCATGGCCGACGGTGGCGCCGGCGAGGAGCGGTCGGGAGGGAGCGGTGACTCGCAAAACGGTTCGCGAGGATCTGTGGAACTCTCGACCGGTGGCGTGGTCCGAGAGACACGCCGCGCGGCGGCGCGGCTCAACGCGACGGCGGTGAGGGTGGAAAGGGGATGGCGGCGACCAAGAGGAAGAAAAGTGAAATTGATGTGCGCTCGAGCAAGAGGGGAGTAGAGGGAGGCTTACCACTCCGTTGGTCTCACCGGAGGGAGTCCGAGGCTGGCCGGCGACGAGGGCTTGCGGCGGCACAAACGGGTGCACGGCGCCAGCGAGCTGGGGCGGACCGTAGCTCCGGCCGGTAGTCGGCGGAGCTCCGGGGCGTCATGGAGCTGCTCTCTGCGCACTGAATCGGGGAGAGCTCGCCCGAGGAGGGGGTGGCACCGGCAGCGGCGACATTGGCCGGCAAGGGGAAGAACGGCAATCCTGCGAGCTCCGGCGCACAATTTTCCAATTAGGCCGAGGAGAAGGAGGTGGGAGCGGGGCACGCCTAGAAGTGGTCGGAAAGGCGGGGCACCGCCGGAGTGCCGGGAATGGCGTGGAGGCGGCTGCGGCCGGCACATGGGCGGGGGCGGCAAAAGGAAGCAAGGTAGGGAGAGGGTGGCGCGAGGCTTTCTTATGGTCACGGGTTAGCTGCCGAGACCGTGGGCGTGCGATAAAACCGTGGGCGACGCAGTGAGGTGCGGCGCATGGCTGCCACGAGGCGGAGGAGAGCTGCGCGCGCGCGAGATGGCGCGCGCGCGCGCCGATCGCGACGGTCCGGTGGAGGACGTGGATGATGAGGCGCGCGATGATGGGTGAGCAGGCGCACATCGAGCGATGCTGGTGCATGGCTGCCACGCGGAGAGGAGAGGCAGAGCGCAGCAGAGGGGAGAAAACGGCGCGGGCGCGCACGGGCGAAGGGAAGGAGAAGGGGGAGGGAGCGGTCCCGCGCGGCAGCGAAAGGAGACGGGGGGGGGGGAAAGAGAGGAAGGAAGAGGAAGAAAAAGTGGCTCGGGCCCACATGTAAGTGAGTGAGAAAAATTGAAGGGAATGAGAGATAGGCTTAATTATTTTATGGACTTTGGATTTTTTTATTTTGAACTTTTAACTTGCATCAGAATTTACTAATTTTTTGATGGCATTTAGAATTCAAGCTTTAAATTTTTAACTATTAAATGAGAGCTGTTATTATTATTTCCTATATTGCTAAACTCTTCTTAGTACAATTTGTATATGCATATATATATATATATATGTATATATATATATATGTATATATATATATATATATGTATATATATATATATATATATATATATATATATATATATATATATATATATATATATATATATATATATATATATATATATATATATATATATATATATATATATATATATATATATGCACATGGGCTTGTATTTTTGATCATTCACTTTTTCTTATTGCTATTTATGTCATTATCTCCAAAATGAGATTATATGTATTTTTTAACTCAGGTTTCTTTCTCCTTATAATGGATCATCTTTTCAGATTCGTATTTAAAATTTTTGTTTTCTATTATTTGCATATTCTCTTTTATGGCATTTCTAATATTGAATTTGCTTTTAAATATTTCTTCAATTTTTCGGAAACCTCAACCAAACTTTAGGAAGCATCATAAAAATCCAAACTCAAATAAAATATATTGCAAAAATAATTCAAAAACTTCATAATTTCAAATTTCCGGGATGTTACAAACCTACCCCCCTTAAATGAATCTCGACCCCGAGATTCCGATAGAGTAGAAAGAAATAAGCGGGGTTATATTGGCTAGCAATGGGTTTCTAGGTGTTGCTCGACGTGTAGTCCTTTAGCTTCACAGGGAGATAAAAATTCTGCACAATAGGGGCTAGCATTTGGAGAAGTCAAAAGGAAAGAGAGAAAACCTTGCTCTCTCGGATAGGTCGAGACTTCCAAATTCTTGCTCGATGTTGTTGTCTTCACGTCATCGTAGAATGGAGTAGTTACATCGTCTATTGGACATATGGTTGTAGAATTTTCATAGTAATAAATGGGTAGCAATGGTCTGTGGCCTAGGGTAGAGGGCCTTAGGAATGCAGAGGTGGATACGGACATATCTATATGGTGGTCTTTCGTTCTTATCACTATAAGACTTCCGAGTTTGCAAATCTTCTCGCATCGATTCGATTAGCTCGAGTCCAAAGTTGTCGCACCTCCAAAACCTACATCCGTAGCTCTTCGACATTTTTGTCTCTTAATGCTACCCCCTTAAAATGGGTATCACTAGTCATTATTCATCTCTTCTAACCTGCATGATGGGTCCTCTTGGTAAGTAAGGAGAAAATGTTAGCGGTGATGAGCCTCGAGTCCCGGTCTTGGTGCCAGTTGAATCTCTTAGTTGAGAGCGGGAAGGCTCCACCTGCCCTGATTGTCTTGGCTTGACTATCTATCACTTTGCTTGGGTCGATCTGACTTGCAGCAAACAGGGTGAGAGGGAATAGCATGAGGTAAGAATAGAATCGTGGGGGTAAGGTGTTCTAACCCATTTAACTTTAAAGGAAGATACCCCGGAAGCTGGGGTGATACAGAACCACACAAATTTTAAAACACAAGCTTTTCCTGTGACTGCGAAATAGGACGCCCAAGGGCAAGAAGGCAGTGCACAGGGCCAAATAGAATCTTGCAACAACACAATGTCTACTCGGGGAACACACATAAGATGCACAGGGTTTGTCTGCGTAGTCTGTTTAGAACAAGACCACCTTGTCTTCATGACCATCTTCGACGTTCCACCTTAGATTTTTAGAGCGAGGGTACGAGAAGAGGAACAAAATTTTCCTTTTGTAATTAATAGAAAGAAGTGGAAAGTATTTGGGGTAGTTTCATTGGTTTCAGCACTCACCTTTTTTTATAAATGATCCTTGTGGCAAAATAGATTTTTTTTAAGATATCCTAATTTCTTCCAATGCTCAACTATCCATCACTGAATCAATTCACTCCCATATGATTTGTTTTTGGTACATAAGGCTTAGAATCCAACGGCCTTTATGATTTAACTTCCACTTTTGCAAACTGCACTAAAGCTATCTTTCTCCATTAATTGTTCATGGTATTACTGCCATCTAAATCTCCAAACAAATAAGGAGATTATTTATTTTATTCGATCCACCAATCATACTCTTCCTATTGTATCATCCATCATTTCATTAACCTAGTCATGGTTATCTAAGTCTCGCATCAATCTTTGACTTTCAATCATATATTTGTGGATTAAATATCATATTTTCACTATGACTGTATAATCAAAATCTCGGATCCACTATTGGTCAACTTATTAACTCTACAATCCAATGAAAATGCAATACCTTTACTATAAATCCACCTATATATCAATTTTCCATCTAAATTTTTATTAATCGAATCGAGGTTACCAAATTCTTATATGTGCTGAATTTCTCCACATCTTTATAAATCCTATCTCAGTTCACAATTGCTTATTTTATCACTTCCCAATCCTATAAAGATCTAACTTTCTTTATTTAGATCCACCGATGACTTTCGATCGTGACCTCCTAATAATCCACCGTGTCATTGATCCAAATCCATAGTTTGCTTCTCCAATGATCAACCTGAATCTTTATTGTCTATCTACTCCTCAATTCTGAATTCTAATGATTATCCATCATTATTATTTTTAAATCCACCAGTGTCATGTGTATCAGGACTTCCTAATAATCCAAGATTGTATTCAAAATCTTAATTACTCCTCTAGTAACCACCTAAATCTTCAGTGACAACCTCCAAATTAATTCATTATTATGAACATCTTTCAGGAATAATGTTATTAATCAAGCATGTACTCTGATAGTTGTTATCATCTCTCCAATTTCTCAAAACTCTATCAATTTGTCTAGCAATCGATCATATTCCGTTATTCCACTATTGTAAATATCTCCCAAGAATTATGTTATTTATCAATGTTGTAATTTGTACTCCCGCAATTATTTTCATATTTCCTATTTCTCCAAGAATAACTTAATTCATCCATCTAGTCAATCTAAACCTTTCCGTTAGGCTCCACCAATTTTTTTTTTGTTCTTCCAATTTTCACCCTATTGTTTACTCCAAAAATAAAACAATCTTTGATATCAAGCTTCAAAATTAAGCACCGTGACTCTTAGTCTTAAGTGCGTTTTCATAGAAAGTTTACAAGAGAAGTACTGGATTTTCATCACTTTGAATTTGGGTAAGAGAGCTTCAGAAGGAAAATGGCTAGGACAGCACATAGATGAGAGGGAATCATCTAAGAGGGTTAAGAATGAGCATTATAACTTATATTTTTAGAGATAGTATTTTAAAGAAATACTTCTAGTCATGAAACTAATGGCCAGGCTAACTAGGTCACGACCTGCAGTCGATATGCTCTGATACCATCGCTGTAGGAGCCCAGAAATTAATATCCGGATTCCTCTGTGATTCACTGCACTATTCCCTGGATCAGTAGATAGTGCTCACAGATTACAGATCTGAATATCAAAATACATATCATGCGGAAGCGTAAATATAATAGTAAACTTACTCATGGGCCGAATAGGCCAAAATCAATAAACTGCAGCAGCGGAACGAAACACATAGGTGGGACCTTCAGGACATGCCCACAGGCAGCCAACTGGAGGTGCGCGACCTAGCCCTTGACATCTTCATCTTCTTTGCCAGCTTGTCCAATCTTGTTGCTGAGGCGGGGTGATTTGATTCCTGAATCTGAATTTTGTCGCAAAAGCGAGCGTGAGCACTCCGACCCCGTGCTCCACGAGCCAATACACAGAATGCAAGTAGATAATATGCATGGCTTATCAAAGGAAGGCTCAGGTTATTTTATTTGCCATAAACTGCATTTGAAATATGATATATAGAAATCTCCTGAGACTTAGCAGATTGAACCAATTCATAATGTGTGGAAAGAATGCAATATCATTAATACTGATACAGATTTTTCGTTCACCATATATGGCACCTGCACCATATGCTTATCTTTCAGCGTTATATACGCTTAACTTACCACTGGGACGACACCCAGGACAATTCCAAACCAGGGCAGTCCTTCGCCCTCCACTTTTTCATTCCACCCACAAATCATTTTGAAATAGAACTATATCTGGTTAAGTTCCCATGTCCGCCCTTGACCGTGGGCACGGCTATTCGAATAGTTTTGACTCTGCAGAGTTTATACACTTTCACCACAAGAGACAATCAACTCGTTGCCCACACGATTCCTTAGTCATGTGGTTGAGCGGACCATCACAAGAACTTTTCAAGATACCTCGCCTTCCATCATTTCACCCTATGGGTCGCTCCCACTTGCGGTGGGTCCCATACGCAGCGGGATGTTCTCCTTCGAACGCCTAGCGGTGGCTCCCCACCCCCGCTAGCCCGCCACAGCAGAACTTCACCTTCCACCGTGTCCCATTCAAGCCGCCGCACGCATCGCTTGCACCATCCCACACCTCCTCCTGGAAGGATGACTTTCAGGGTCTGGTAAATCTACTAAGCCAAGTTGTATTTTACAGACTTGTGGTTGTACTGTTTTACACGGGTTGACATGACAAGATTCAGTCCTTAGTGGTATCTGGGCGGTTCTACCACAAACCACACTCTCGTGCACCACTGCACCATACCCCCGAACCATCCGCCCAGATATTCAAGCAAGTTGGGGTTTTTGGGAATATAAAATAACCATTTTCAACATACATCAGTCATTACCACCATGACTGCCCGAATCAATTTCTCATGAATAGAAGTGATGCTTGGGACAATTTCTTGCCCCGGGTTCCTAATCAATGCTAAGCATGGCATACAATTGAGGACTTATTTTCGAAATGTTATTATTATATTTTTGCTAGGGCGACAAGGTTCACACATTCAAGTATTCCAAAGGAGGGGTAATATTATTCAAGGTAAACAATGGGCACATAACTAGAATATTAAATTAAGCATGTATTTGCATATAAATTAACAGCATGCAATTTGATAATTTTAAACAAAGTAATTTGCAGAAAACATAGGATCAACATGATCAAAGTATTGACTCGCCTGGCGCGGTTTACCGCGGTCTTGAGCTCATACGATGCTTTCTCCTGAGCTTCGGGTCTTTTTCTTTACTTCGCTCTTGATCTCGCGTAATCCGGGGAATCTTCAAGTCTCCCGTTTCTAATTTCGCGATAAACGACTGAATCCAAATAAAAGCAAATAACTCAAAAGATCCAGATAAATCCGAATAAATTCAGTTTAGTTTTATTATGAGTTAATGGGTGATTTGAGTGATTTGAGGTAAGACCGGTGGTAGAAATGAAGACTCGATCTTTTATTAACAGTTTCTTTTATTTATTTTTATATTTATCAAGAAAGTTCCATGAGTCAGGTTAGACCTATGTATCGAAGTGCGAGTCTGGCTGGGTAGGTATTCCTTGTAACTTAGGTTATGGTAAAGGCAAATTGGACTGATGGATGAGATCTGTACTTATTCTATAAATCTTTAATAATCCCATTATCATATTTTATGTATCCCCTTTTGCATTAGGATTCATTTGCGGGGGCCCTAGCTTTTTATATATACAATTATGCTTAATACTATTATGTACTAAAGCTAGTGCCAAGATTTAATTAGTGGTACCATTATCATTTTATTTGCACCTTTGCTATTATTAAGCTTAGCTTTATTTTTAATTTATTTATCTAGCAAAGCTTGTCGCGTCTGAGGTTATATATTAATATAGCTACTTAATTAAATATACTACGGAGATTTGTTTAGCGACGGTATGTTAAATTCTAGTGCATACATTATAATGAAGTGTAATCTTTATTTAGTTTTGAGTATCTAACCATAGTCATTCTATGTGGAATGATAATCCAAATGCCGATTCTTATCTTTCTACCATTATTAACTAAATCTACTTTTGGGATTTATTTATCGGCGATGTACTAATGATGGGGTTTATATTATAAATCACGGCTTTCTAAAATAAGTATTTCATTTTAAATGGTTTTGGCACATCGTTAAATAATTTTCATGAAGCGGTTTGATTTTGCCAATCCTCTAGTTACCTTTAAATTGAGATGACTAAATTTGGACATTTCATTAAGGTCACCTTTTGTTAATGTCCTTAAATTAATAATTAGTTTTGGACTAACTAACAAGGACATATTTATTGTTCATACGAGATAATTAATCAATTATTAAGTCTTACATAATCTGGTTTACATACTAATAAAATTTGTTAACTTCCATGGACAAATCCCTAATTTTCTTTAACGTTATCCCGAATGTATTTTTATTTGAGATCCTTATTAACCTTGGTCACTAAGCATAACCTTCTTTTATTAATGTCCTAATTATTGGTTAGTCTTTTAATCCATTATTCAAACCCCATTAATTATTCATATATGAACTATCCCAAATTTAAATCTTCAAATACTCTCAGTCATATCCTAATTAAATTTTACTAGCCTTCCTAGATTATTCCCTAAATTTACCCATAAATTTCTGGATTTAAAACGGGTTGCAAAAATAAAATAAAAACACAATAGAAAAGTGCGGCCGTCAGGGATCGAACCGGCGACCTGTGATCTCGCAATGCTTAAGAGTATGCTCTGTTAGCCAAGTGGGCGGGACGCCTGGGCTGATGGAATCTGCGCACATATTAAGAGGAGGTAAGTGTTGGAAGCTAGCCAAAAACAGAGCAACCGGCTCGGCGGCCATGGCCGACGGTGGCGCCGGCGAGGAGCGGTCGGGGAGGGAGCGGTGACCTGCAAAACGGTCTGCGCAGGATCTGTGGAACCTCTGACCGGTGGCGTGTGGTCCGGAGCGACGGCGCGGCGAGCGGGCGGCGGCTCAACGCGGACGGCGGTGAGGGTGGAAAGGGGATGGCGGCGACCAAGAGGAAGAAAAGTGAAATTGATGTGCGCTCGAGCAAGAGGGGAGTAGAGGGAGGCTTACCACTCCGTTGGTCTCACCGGAGGGAGTCCGAGGCTGGCCGGCGACGAGGGCTTGCGGCGGCACAAACGGGTGCACGGCGCCGCGCCGAAGCCAAGCGGACCGTAGCTCCGGCCGGTAGTCGGCGGAGCTCCGGGGCGTCATGGAGCTGTCACAGACCGAATCGGGAGAGCTCGCCCGAGGAGGGGGTGGCACCGGCAGCGGCGACATTGGCCGGCAAGGGGAAGAACGGCAATCCTGCGAGCTCCGGCGCACAATTTTCCAATTAGGCCGGAGGAGAAGGAGGTGGGGAGCGGGGGCACGTCTAGAAGTGGTCGGAAAGGCGGGGCACCGCCGGAGTGCCGGGAATGGCGTGGAGGCGGCTGCGGCCGGCACATGGGCGGGGGCGGCAAAAGGAAGCAAGGTAGGGAGAGGGTGGCGCGAGGCTTTCTTATGGTCACGGGTTAGCTGTCGAGACCGTGGGCGGTGCAGACAAAAACCGTGGGCGACGCAGTGAGGTGCGGCGCATGGCTGCCACGAGGCGGAGGAGAGCTGCGCGCGGCAGAGATGGCGCGGGCGCGGCGGCTGACTGCGACGGGTCCGGGTGGAGGGGACGTGACAGATGAGGCGCGGCGATGATGGGTGAGCAGGCGCACATCGAGCGATGCTGGTGCATGGCTGCCACGCGGAGAGGAGAGGCAGAGCGCAGCAGAGGGGAGAAAACGGCGCGGGCGCGCACGGGCGAAGGGAAGGAGAAGGGGGAGGGAGCGGTCCCGCGCGGCCAAAGGAGACGGGGAAAGAGAGGAAGGAAGAGGAAGAAAAAGTGGCTCGGGCCCACATGTAAGTGAGTGAGAAAAATTGAAGGGAATGAGAGATAGGCTTAATTATTTTATGGACTTTGGATTTTTTTATTTTGAACTTTAACTTGCATCGAATTTACTAATTTTTTGATGGCATTTAGAATTCAAGCTTTAAATTTTTAACTATTAAATGAGAGTCATTATTATTATTTCCTATATTGCTAAACTCTTCTTAGTACAATTTGTATATATGTATATATATATATATATATGTATATATATATATATATATATATATATATATATATATATATATATATATATATATATATATATATATATATATATATATATATATATATATATATATATATATATATATATATATATATATATATATATATATATATATATATATATATATATATATGCACATGGGCTTGTATTTTTGATCATTCACTTTTTCTTATTGCTATTTATGTCATTATCTCCAAAATGAGATTATATGTATTTTTAACTCAGTTTCTTTCTCCTTATAATGGATCATCTTTTCAGATTCAGTATTTAAAATTTTTGTTTTCTATTATTTGCATATTCTCTTTTATGGCATTTCTAATATTGAATTTGCTTTTAAATATTTCTTCAATTTTTCGGAAACCTCAACCAAACTTTAGGAAGCATCATAAAAATCCAAACTCAAATAAAATATATTGCAAAAATAATTCAAAAACTTCATAATTTCAAATTTCCGGGATGTTACAAACCTACCCCCCTTAAATGAATCTCGACCCCGAGATTCCGATAGAGTAGAAAGAAATAAGCGGGGTTATATTGGCTAGCAATGGGTTTCTAGGTGTTGCTCGACGTGTAGTCCTTTAGCTTCACAGGGAGATAAAAATTCTGCACAATAGGGGCTAGCATTTGGAGAAGTCAAAAGGAAAGAGAGAAAACCTTGCTCTCCTGGATAGGTCGTAGACTTCCAAATTCTTGCTCTCGATGTTGTTGTCTTCACGTCATCGTAGAATGGAGTAGTTACATCGTCTATTGGACATATGGTTGTAGAATTTTCATAGTAATAAATGGGTAGCAATGGTCTGTGGCCTAGGGGTAGAGGGCCTTAGGAATGCAGAGGTGGATACGGACATATCTATATGGTGGTCTTTCGTTCTTATCACTATAAGACTTCCGAGTTTGCAAATCTTCTCGTACTGATTCGATTAGCTCTGAGTCCAGGTTGTCGCACCTCCAAAACCTACATCTGGTAGCTCTTCGACATTTTTGTCTCTTAATGCTACCCCCCCTTAAAATGGGTATCACTAGTCATTATTCATCTCTTCTAACTCCAGGCATGATGGGTCCTCTTGGTAAGTAAGGAGAAAATGTTAGCAGGACAGAGCCTCGAGTCCTGGTCTTGGTGCCGGTTGAATCTCTTAGTTGGAGAGCGGGGAAGGCTCCACCTGTCCTTGATTGTCTTGGCTTGACTATCTATCACTTTGCTTGGGTCGATCTGACTTGCAGCAAACAGGGTGAGAGGGAATAGCATGAGGTAAGAATAGAATCGTGGGGGTAAGGTGTTCTAACCCATTTAACTTTAAAGGAAGATACCCCGGAAGCTGGGGTGATACAGAACCACACAAATTTTAAAACACAAGCTTTTCCTGTGACTGCGAAATAGGACGCCCAAGGGCAAGAAGGCAGTGCACAGGGCCAAATAGAATCTTGCAACAACACAATGTCTACTCGGGAACACACATAAGATGCACAGTGGTTTGTCTGCACAGAGTCTGCTTAGAACAAGACCACCTTGTCTTCATGACCATCTTCGACGCTCCACCTTAGATTTTTAGAGCGAGGGTACGAGAAGAGGAACAAAATTTTCCTTTTGTAATTAATAGAAAGAAGTGGAAAGTATTTGGGGTAGTTTCATTGGTTTCAGCACTCACCTTTTTTTATAAATGATCCTTGTGGCAAAATAGATTTTTTTTAAGATATCCTAATTTCTTCCAATGCTCAACTATCCATCACTGAATCAATTCACTCCCATATGATTTGTTTTTGGTACATAAGGCTTAGAATCCAACGGCCTTTATGATTTAACTTCCACTTTTGCAAACTGCACTAAAGCTATCTTTCTCCATTAATTGTTCATGGTATTACTGCCATCTAAATCTCCAAACAGCGAAGGAGATTATTTATTTTATTCGATCCACCAATCATACTCTTCCTATTGTATCATCCATCATTTCATTAACCTAGTCATGGTTATCTAAGTCTCGCATCAATCTTTGACTTTCAATCATATATTTGTGGATTAAATATCATATTTTCACTATGACTGTATAATCAAAATCTCGGATCCACTATTGGTCAACTTATTAACTCTACAATCCAATGAAAATGCAATACCTTTACTATAAATCCACCTATATATCAATTTTCCATCTAAATTTTTATTAATCGAATCGAGGTTACCAAATTCTTATATGTGCCTGAATTTCTCCACATCTTTATAAATCCTATCTCAGGTTCGTCAATTGCTTATTTTATCAGCTTCCCAATCCTATAAAGATCTAACTTTCTTTATTTAGATCCACTGATGACTTTCGTATCGTGACCTCCTAATAATCCAGTCTGGTGTCATTGATCCAAATCCATAGTTTGCTTCTCCAATGATCAACCTGAATCTTTATTGTCTATCTACTCCTCAATTCTGAATTCTAATGATTATCCATCATTATTATTTTTAAATCCACCAGTGTCATGTGTATCAGGACTTCCTAATAATCCAAGATTGTATTCAAAATCTTAATTACTCCTCTAGTAACCACCTAAATCTTCAGTGACAACCTCCAAATTAATTCATTATTATGAACATCTTTCAGGAATAATGTTATTAATCAAGCATGTACTCTGATAGTTGTTATCATCTCTCCAATTTCTCAAAACTCTATCAATTTGTCTAGCAATCGATCATATTCCGTTATTCCACTATTGTAAATATCTCCCAAGAATTATGTTATTTATCAATGTTGTAATTTGTACTCCCGCAATTATTTTCATATTTCCTATTTCTCCAAGAATAACTTAATTCATCCATCTAGTCAATCTAAACCTTTCCGTTAGGCTCCACCAATTTTTTTTTTGTTCTTCCAATTTTCACCCTATTGTTTACTCCAAAAATAAAACAATCTTTGATATCAAGCTTCAAAATTAAGCACCGTGACTCTTAGTCTTAAGTGCGTTTTCATAGAAAGTTTACAAGAGAAGTACTGGATTTTCATCACTTTGAATTTGGGTAAGAGAGCTTCAGAAGGAAAATGGCTAGGACAGCACATAGATGAGAGGGAATCATCTAAGAGGGTTAAGAATGAGCATTATAACTTATATTTTTAGAGATAGTATTTTAAAGAAATACTTCTAGTCATGAAACTAATGGCCAGCTAACTAGGTCACGACTGCAATGATATGCTCGATACCATCAGAGGAGCCCGTAAATTAATATCCGGATTCCTCAGTGATTCACCGCACTATTCCCTGGATCGTAGATAGTGCTCACAGACATGATCTGAATATCAAAATACATATCATGCGGAAGCGTAAATATAATAGTAAACTTACTCATGGGCCGAATAGGCCAAAATCAATAAATCGCAGCAATGAACGAAACACATAGGTGGGACCTTCAGACATGCCCACAGCACCAATCGAGGTGCGCGACCAAGCCCTTGACATCTTCATCTTCTTTGCCACTTGTCCAATCTTGTTGCCGAGGCGGGTGATTTGATTCCTGAATCTGAATTTTGTCGCAAAGCGAGCGTGAGCACTCGACCCGTGCTCCACGAGCCAATACACGTAATGCAAGTAGATAATATGCATGGCTTATCAAAGGAAGGCTCAGTTATTTTATTTGCCATAAACCGCATTTGAAATATGATATATAGAAATCTCCCGAGACTTAGCAGATTGAACCAATTCATAATGTGTGGAAAGAATGCAATATCATTAATACCGATACAGATTTTTCGCTCACCATATATGGCACTGCACCATATGCTTATCTTTCAAATATATATACGCTTAACTTACCACTGGGACGACACCGTGACAATTCCAAACCAGTAAGGCCCTTCGCCTCCACTTTTTCATTCCACCCACAAATCATTTTGAAATAGAACTATATCTCGTTAAGTTCCCATGTCCGCTCTTGACCGTGGGCACGCTATTCGAATAGTTTTGACTCGCAGAGTTTATACACTTTCACCACAAGAGACAATCAACTCGTTGTTCCCACACGATTCCTTAGTCATGTGGTTGAGCAGACCATCACAAGAACTTTTCAAGATACCTCGCCTTCCATCATTTCACCCTATGGGTCGCTCCCACTTGCGGTGGGTCCCATACGCAGCGGGATGTTCTCCTTCGAACGCTCAGCACTGGCTCCCCCCCCGCTAGCCCGCCACAGAACTTCACCTTCCACCGTGTCCCATTCAAGCCGCCGCACAGATCGCCGCTGCACCATCCCACACCTCCTCCCGGAAGGATGACTTTGTGGTCCGTAAATCTACTAAGCCAAGTTGTATTTACGACTTGTGGTTGTACTGCTTACACGGGTTGACATGACAAGATTCAGTCCTTAGTGGTATCCGGCGGTTCTACCACAACCACACTCGTGCACCATCGCACCATACCCCGAACCATCCGCCAGATATTCAAGCAAGTTGGGGTTTTGGGAATATAAAATAACCATTTTCAACATACATCGCTCATTACCACCATGATCGCCGAATCAATTTCTCATGAATAGAAGTGATGCTTGGGACAATTTCTTGCCCTGTTCCTAATCAATGCTAAGCATGGCATACAATTGAGGACTTATTTTCAAATGTTATTATTATATTTTTGCTAGGCGACAAGGTTCACACATTCAAGTATTCCAAAGGAGGGTAATATTATTCAAGGTAAACAATGGGCACATAACTAGAATATTAAATTAAGCATGTATTTGCATATAAATTAACAAAGATGCAATTTGATAATTTTAAACAAAGTAATTTGCAGAAAACATAGGATCAACATGATCAAAGTATTGACTCGCTGGCGCGTTTATCATCATGTCTTGAGCTCATACGATGCTTTCTCCGAGCTTGGGTCTTTTTCTTTACTTCGCTCTTGATCTCGCGTAATCCGGGAATCTTCAAGTCTCCGCTTCTAATTTCGCGATAAACGATCAATCCAAATAAAAGCAAATAACTCAAAAGATCCGATAAATCCGAATAAATTCAGTTTAGTTTTATTATGAGTTAATGGGTGATTTGAGTGATTTGAGGTAAGACCGTGGTAGAAATGAAGACTCGATCTTTTATTAACAGCTTTCTTTTATTTATTTTTATATTTATCAAGAAAGTTCCATGAGTCAAGTTAGACCTATGTATCGAAGTGCGTAGTCCGGCCGGGTAGGTATTCCTTGTAACTTAGGTTATGGTAAAGGCAAATTGACTGATGGATGAGATCTCATTTATTCTATAAATCTTTAATAATCCCATTATCATATTTTATGTATCCCTTTGCATTAGGATTCATTTATGGGGCCCTAGCTTTTATATATACAATTATGCTTAATACTATTATGTACTAAAGCTAGTGCCAAGATTTAATTAGTGGTACCATTATCATTTTATTTGCACCTTTGCTATTATTAAGCTTAGCTTTATTTTTAATTTATTTATCTAGCAAAGCTTGCCGCATGTGGTTATATATTAATATAGCTACTTAATTAAATATACTACGGAGATTTGTTTAGCGACGGTATGTTAAATTCTAGTGCATACATTATAATGAAGTGTAATCTTTATTTAGTTTTGAGTATCTAACCATAGTCATTCTATGTGGAATGATAATCCAAATGCCGATTCTTATCTTTCTACCATTATTAACTAAATCTACTTTTGGGATTTATTTATCGGCGATGTACTAATGATGGGGTTTATATTATAAATCACGGCTTTCTAAAATAAGTATTTCATTTTAAATGGTTTTGGCACATCGTTAAATAATTTTCATGAAGCGGTTTGATTTTGCCAATCCTCTAGTTACCTTTAAATTGAGATGACTAAATTTGGACATTTCATTAAGGTCACCTTTTGTTAATGTCCTTAAATTAATAATTAGTTTTGGACTAACTAACAAGGACATATTTATTGTTCATACGAGATAATTAATCAATTATTAAGTCTTACATAATCTGGTTTACATACTAATAAAATTTGTTAACTTCCATGGACAAATCCCTAATTTTCTTTAACGTTATCCCGAATGTATTTTTATTTGAGATCCTTATTAACCTTGGTCACTAAGCATAACCTTCTTTTATTAATGTCCTAATTATTGGTTAGTCTTTTAATCCATTATTCAAACCCCATTAATTATTCATATATGAACTATCCCAAATTTAAATCTTCAAATACTCTCAGTCATATCCTAATTAAATTTTACTAGCCTTCCTAGATTATTCCCTAAATTTACCCATAAATTTCTGGATTTAAAACGGGTTGCAAAAATAAAATAAAAACACAATAGAAAAGTGCGGCCGTCAGGGATCGAACCGGCGACCTGTGATCTCGCAATGCTTAAGAGTATGCTCTGTTAGCCAAGTGGGCGGGACGCCTGGGCTGATGGAATCTGCGCACATATTAAGAGGAGGTAAGTGTTGGAAGCTAGCCAAAAACAGAGCAACCGGCTCGGCGGCCATGGCCGACGGTGGCGCCGGCGAGGAGCGGTCGGGGAAGGAGCGGTGACCTGCAAAACGGTCTGCGCAGGATCTGTGGAACCTCTGACCGGTGGCGTGTGGTCCGAGAGACGCGCGCGCGCGGCGGCGGCGCTCAACGCGACGGCGGTGAGGGTGGAAAGGGGATGGCGCGACCAAGAGGAAGAAAAGTGAAATTGATGTGCGCCGAGCAAGAGGGGAGTAGAGGGAGGCTTACCACTCCGCTGGTCTCACCGAGGAGTCCGAGGCTGGCCGGCGACGAGGGCTTGCGGCGCACAAACGGTGCACGCGCGCCGAAGTGCAAGGACCGTAGCTCGCCGAGGTCGGCGAGCTCCGGGCGTCATGGAGCTGCTCTGCACAAGACCGACCGGGAGAGCTCGCCGAGGAGGGGTGGCACCGCAGCGCGACATTGGCCGGCAAGGAAGAACGGCAATCCTGCGAGCTCCGGCGCACAATTTTCCAATTAGGCCGGAGGAGAAGGAGGTGGGGAGCGGGGGCACGTCTAGAAGTGGTCGGAAGGCGGGGCACCGCCGGAGGGCCGGGAATGGCGTGGAGGCGGCTGCGGCCGGCACATGGGCGGGGGCAAAGGAAGCAAGGTAGGGAGAGGGTGGCGCGAGGCTTTCTTATGGTCACGGGTTAGCTGTCGAGACCGTGGGCGGTGTAGACAAAAACCGTGGGCGACGCAGTGAGGTGCGGCGCATGGCTGCCACGAGGCGGAGGAGAGCTGTGCGCGGCAGAGATGGCGCGGGCGCGGCGGCCGATCGCGACGGTCCGGTGGAGGCGACGTGATGAGGCGCGCGATGATGGGTGAGCAGCGCCATCGAGCGATCTTGGTGCATGGTCGCCACGCGGAGAGAGAGGCAGAGCGCAGCAGAGGGGAGAAACGCGCGCGGCGCACGGGCGAAGGGAAGGAGAAGGGGGAGGGAGCGGTCCCGCGCGGCAGCGAAAGGAGACGGGGGGGAAAAGAGAGGAAGGAAGAGGAAGAAAAAGTGGCTCGGGCCCACATGTAAGTGAGTGAGAAAAATTGAACGGAATGAGAGATAGGCTTAATTATTTTCTGGACTTTGGATTTTTTTATTTTGAACTTTTAACTTGCATCAGAATTTACTAATTTTTTGATGGCATTTAGAATTCAAGCTTTAAATTTTTAACTATTAAATGAGAGCTGTTATTATTATTTCCTATATTGCTAAACTCTTCTTAGTACAATTTGTATATGCGCATATATATATATGTATATATATATATATATGCACATGGGCTTGTATTTTTGATCATTCACTTTTTCTTATTGCTATTTATGTCATTATCTCCAAAATGAGATTATATGTATTTTTTTAACTCAGGTTTCTTTCTCCTTATAATGGATCATCTTTTCAGATTCGTATTTAAAATTTTTGTTTTCTATTATTTGCATATTCTCTTTTATGGCATTTCTAATATTGAATTTGCTTTTAAATATTTCTTCAATTTTTCGGAAACCTCAACCAAACTTTAGGAAGCATCATAAAAATCCAAACTCAAATAAAATATATTGCAAAAATAATTCAAAAACTTCATATTTTCAAATTTCAAATTTCCGGGATGTTACAGTTTGTACCACTAAACTGTCCTCCTGGGCGTGATGCTTGGGACATACTTCCACCAGGTCTAAAGGCTGGGGCTGACCCACTGGATTGATTGGACCTTGAGAATGAGGGTTTGAAGAATTTCTGGATAAATCTTCCTTGTGGCCGTTGAGTTGTCATCTTGCGCTACTGGTGGCCTCAAGAATCTTCTTCTCATTTTCCAAGGCCAATGCCTTGTTTACCAACCGATGAAAGTGGTGAAGTCTGGGTGATCACCGCACTCTCGATTCATCCTTCACCCTTCAAGAATCATCAATCTTTTCTTCCTCTTCTTCTATATCCTTCTCGAGCATACCAGCTACTATTGGGTGAATTTGGTAAGATATTCACCGATGATAAGTTCCCTTGCTTGAGATTGCGGAACTCATTCTTCTTTATTCGCATTATCCCGGCTGGAATGAAGTTGTCCTTGAAAGCCTTCTTGAATTCTGACCATGGAATAGCTTCAGTGTCACCTCCGGTGGTAGCATCTTCGTGGCCTCTGGCAGCCAAGTAGTTCTCCCACCATGCTGCTGCAGCACCTTGAAGCTGGTGTGCAGCAAACACCACTTTGTCTTCATCTGGAATCTTGGCCAACCTTAGCTTCCTTTCAGTGTCTCGGAGCCAATCTTCGGCTTCAAGTGGTTCTTCTGCCGATGTGAATGTAATTGGTCTTGTCCTTTGGAAATCCCCTAAGTCAGCTCTGTGTCGGCCAGAGCTTCCTTGCTGTCCAGCATAAATGGCTTGTAAGATCTGAGTTTGTTGTGCCATTACTTGGGCCATTGTGGGATTAACTGGAGGGTTTGGGAGGTCAGCATCTTGGTTCTGATTTTCCTCTGGGTTTTCGCCATGGTTTGAGTCTACCTCAGCATGCTGAGGGTTAGCATGGGTCCGAGATCGTGTAACTCTTGGATTGGACATCTGCAGTTACAACTTCATAACTTAGTACTAAGACTACCCTTGAGAAAAATGGAGGGTATCAACCCTTGCTGTGAAAAGAACACAAGATAAACGGCAAAAGAACATTCATCATAAGGCCTTATGCCTGGCTATTCATTATCATACAAGCATTCACATAGCCAGCCTCCCAGGCTGGACTTACAATAACATAGTAGCTAGAGTTCACTTAACCGCAACTACAATATAACAGGGCTGATGCAACATTTAAACTACAAGCACGACATGACGACTCTTCCACGACTATGCGCGTAGCGATCACCACCGACGGAGGGTCGAGTTTGGCGACCGAGCGGGATCGATCGCCACTAAACTCCGATGGGTCGGAGTCATCGCGCCTCAAGGAGCTCGTGGAGGGCTGCGGCTTGGTGGAGGCCTTCTTCGTTGAAGTGCGCATCGAGACTCGAGGTCGCACGCTCTACGCCGCAGATTAGCCGTGCGGGACCGATCCCACTGAAGGAGGTGCCGGTGCTGCTAACGGAGCTGGAGGTTGTTGGAGCTGGGCCTGGGCTGCTGTTGCCTCTGCCTTGGCAGCTGCTAGTGCCTGCTGGCATTGGGCAAGCTGGTCACGAAGGGTTGCCACCTTGGTGTGTCGGGCGACTAGATGCATCCGGAGGGTGGTCATTTCTTCCAATGCAGCAGTATAGGCTGCTCCCATGGCCCTCGTGAGATCAACTTGATGGGTGAGCCTTGGGTCATCCTCATTCACTGGCCGGTAGGTCTCATTATGACGTGCTCCTCTCTGCGTGAAGGGTAGAAGCGAGAAGGGTGTGCGGAGCGGGAGATTTGGTAGATGTCACGAGTCGGGCGCGCGAGACGAGCAAAGATCCTGAAGCGCGCAGACACTGGTGCTTCTTGGGTGTTCAGTCTGGAAGACGTGGGGTGGGTCATGTTCGCTCTTCGGGTAGATGAACACTTCAAACATCCAGCAGTATACCCCTCCTGCAGATGTCTGACGCCCACGATAAATGGGTTGCTCCGGGTATTCCAGGTAGTGGAGGAGTTTGCGCAGGATTCTTGCAAATATGCCCTCATAAACTCCATGAGCGACGTAATCCCAATTACCTTCTTCTCCTGCCATCTGCAGTTTGCAAGATGCAGTGTTAGTAATGTTTTAAAATAGTCCACTGAAGGAGTAAAGGGAAGCAGAACTAGGAAGGGTACGAGCAGCAATAATACGCTATATTTTCATAAATGCTTTTTATATATTTAGAAATTACCACCCTAAGGTTCTTCTAACGACCATTCTACGGCTTTACCTCGCAATGTATGCTCGATACTCAATACTGTCGGACCAGATTTTTCAATCTGAATCTTACTGTGTTTCACTGCACTAATCCCTGGATCAGTAGTTAGTGCACACAGGAACATTGCTGAATCATTTCATACATCGCATAATCATTCATTATATTACATAACTTGAAATACACCACGTCGGGTGATAGAGTTTACAAAAGAGGACGATCAGGCCAATTGCCTTATTACAAACATGCACAGCGGAAACATAGCAGAAGCAAACCCGAATCCATAGGCAAGCGACTGGAAGGTACTGTGTGCATTATATGTCACCAGCTAACTAGTAACATACGTGCACACAACGCCGAAGGTCCACTTGTCCATGACTAATCCACGAAGCCTACGCCTTAGTTTCTTCGTCGTTCTTCTCTCCGAGCGGAGCTTCCTCGAGGCGTAGTGGTCTTGCGTTCCTGCTTCTGAATTTTTGTCGCAAAAGCGAGCGTGAGCACTCCGACCCCGTGCTCAGCGAGCCAACACACAGAATGCAAAATATAACATGTATGGCTAATCAAAGGATGGCTTAGGTTTATTTTATTTTTGCGAAGGGTGCTTTTGAATACAATTATATAAAAATTCCTAAGACCTAGCATTTTGAACAAAGGCATAATGTTCAGGAATGTAGTATTAATATCGATCCAGATTCCATCCACCATTACATGGCATCTGCACCATATAGCAATTTCTTCAGCGTTATAGCCGCTTAACTTACCACTGGGACGACACCCAGGACAATTCCAAATCAGGGCAGTCCATCGCCCGACAAGTTCCCATTCCCGATTTTCAATATTTTGTAAACAGAACTATATCCAGTTAAGTTCCCATGTCCGCCCTTGACCGTGGGCACGGCTATTCGAATAGTTTTGACTCTGCAGAGTTTGTACACTTTCACCACAAGAGACAATCAACTCGTTGCCCCACATGATACCATAGACATGCGGTTGAGCGCACCATCACAAATGACTTTTCAAAGTATCTAGGCCCTTTTCTCATCTCACCCTATGGGAGACCGCCCACTGCGGTGGGTCCCATATGTTGCACGGATGTTTTCCACACCACTAACGCAGCCGGGCCCACTTCCCGCAACGTTAGACACTGAAAACTTCACCTCCACTCAGTGTCCCTTTAGGCCTTCCCTTGCCCTCCATTGGATAGATCTTGATTTTAGATGAATTTAGAAATTTGTCTCACTTAATTTGGAGTTAAGATGAAAAGTTATGATTACTTGAAGTTCTCGATTCAGTTAATTCCATAAAATATGAAATTTCGACAAATGGGTCCCACATATCATATTTTAATTTTTATCTTTTCTTTTATTATTTTCTCTGTCTCTATGGCCAGTGGGTCCACTTGTCGCGTGCTTAGACATCGACGGTGGGGTCCATTGTCTGGGCTCATGCGGGTCGCGGCGCGACGCAGCGGGCCCACCATCGCAGCAGAAATTAAAAGAAACTCGACTGCTACGCGCGGAACCAGGGGCTCGAACGCGCGCCGCGGGAGTAGAGGGGGAAAGAGACGCGCTGCGATAACCAAGTGAGCGGGGGAGGCATTGCCTACCCTATAAGGGCAATTTATTCCCTTGAAGTATGTTGCGGAGAAGGCCGGGCAGAGGAGTCGGAGGCGACGGCGCCGGCGGCGAGTGGTGGCCGGAAAGGGCTGGGGGCTGTGTGGAATATAATCCCCGAGCGACGGGAGTCTTCGTGCGACGGCACGGAGGTGGGGTTCACCGGAGAGGACTGGCGGCGAGAGGTGGTGGCGGTCGAAGAGGTCGATCGACGCGGCGATGTAGAGTGATCGGGAGCTCGGTGGAGGGTTGTTTTACTCGCCAGTCTGAAGAGGGTGTAGGAGGGAGGAATTGGCTGGTGGTGGTCGGAATCAGCGGCAGCTCGGTCGCCGGCCGTGGGGAAGAAGAGGTCGCCGGTGGGGAATTGGTGCACTACAGGTCAATTGCTTGCAGGGGGATGAAGAAGGGAACATTACGGCGCGATTGAGACTCCCGGGTGAGGCTTTTATAGTCGGGAGAGAGGCGCGCGGCGAGGGCGGTATTTGGCCTCCGCTGTTCATGCGGGGATGGGGGGAATGAACGAGATCTTCGCCAAGATCTCGTAGGAGAGAGGTAGCGGGGAGGTGCTTCCCCCCTCCTGTAGGTCCTTTGATATTTTTCCCGCGAGGTGAGAGAGAGCGGAGGAAGATCAGCTGCGGCAAGCTCGAGCGCGAGAGAGGAGCGGCGCTGGCTCGTGGAGGAAGAAGAGGGAGGAAGAAGAAGCTGACAGCTCGGTCCCACCGGCCACGGAGAAGCGCGGCGGAGCGGGCCACCGGTCGGCGGGGGGGCGACGACGACGCTGGAAGCGAACGGGCGGGTGGGCGGACGCGATCGGACGGCCGAGCGAGGACGAGGCGGCGTTGGATGGCGCAGGCGGGTGGCGTGTCGCGCATCTGGGCCGGCCAAGTGGTGGCCCAAGAGGAGGGGAAGGCGGGATGGGAGCGGCGACGTGGGTTGATCCCGGCCGTCCAGGTGGCGGCCGGAGGGTGAGTTGAGCTTTTAGTTTTTCTTTAATTTGATTTTTAGCTTTTAGAAATTGCCAGAAAATCCAATTAATTTCAGAAAAATATGAAAATACCTCTAAAAATTTCAGAAAAATTCACAGAAGTTCTGGATGACCTTTTGGACTTAATAAAAATATTTTTAACTATTGTTGGTATTTAATTTATTTGCCTCCCTTGTTACTCAGGTCATTATTAAGAATAAGATTTTATATTTTAGGCTTATTTCTCTCCCCTTTATTTTCTGGATCATCTTTTCAGATTCTTTATTTAATACTCATGTTTTATTATTTTATGTGTTCTTTCCACTTTTGAATTTCCTTTTCATTTTCAAAAAGTCAATAAACTCCATATTCAAATGAAAACAAATAAAATAATCCAAAAACTCCATAACTTATTATTTATATTTTTCGGGATGTTACAGTGCGGCGCCATGGTTGAGGAGAGGAGGAGGCGGCGTCGGGGGGAGGCGGTGAAGAGAGAGGAGGCATCGGTGAGGCGGTGAGAAGGCGGCACGGGAGCGAGACGAGGAGGCAGGAAGGAGAGAGGAGGCGCGGTGAGGCGGCGTGGAGGCGTGAGGCAGAGAGGCGTCGGTGGGAGAAGAAGCGGAGGCGTGAGCCGTGAGGCAGAGAGGCGTCGGTGGAAGGAGAAAAAGCGGCAGAGAGGCGTCGGTGGAATGGGCCGAACGGCCGAATGGGGAGTCGGGCGAGCCAACCGAGCGCCGCGGTGGCTCGGGCTCGGCTCGTTGAGACTCGAGCTTTTTCGCTCGGCTCGGCTCGCTTTATCCACGAGCCGAGCCAAGCCTTCACGAGCCCGAGCGAGCCCGAGCGCTCACGAGCCCAAGCTTTTTGCCAGCCCTAGGCAAAGTTGAAGCAGCTTCCATTTCTTCAGTTCATGGATAAAGTGACGCAACACTGCGTAGTGGTTATCAAATTATGAATCTACCGCTATTATGCCCCGGGGATTCCCCGCGCGGAGGAGCCTCCCACGTCACCCGGTGCGCTCGCTCCGGCCAGCGCGTGGCGCACGAATTTGCGTACGGTCGACCAACCTTTTTTGTGAAAAAGTCCCTGCATTTCCCTAAAATTACGTAAAGGTCCTCTGTTATCGCAAAAAGGCCCCTATATTTTTTTGAATAAGCCCCTGCATATTTTTTCGTTGATAACGACCCGTAGTTTCCGAAATTACGTACAGACCCTCGGTTCTTTTAAAATAGTCCTTGGATTTTACGAAGAAACTCGTTCCCGAAATTACGTACAGACTCTCGGTTCTTTTAAAACAGTCTTTGGTTTTTACGGGAAAACCCTCTGCTCTCCTTTTATTGCGAAAGGACCCTTGACTTTTTCAAAAAAAACCCTTACACTTTATTTCAGTACACACGCCGCGCCTATGAGGCTAGTTTATGTTTATCTTCTAAGGCTATGGAGACCGAAGGATCTTTCTCTTTACTGGGTACTAATAGTATTTAAAAAACTAAACCTTGCAAAATTCTACTTTAATTTGTTAATCTACTTTATGAAGAGAGAAGAGATAGAAAATGAATTGATGATAAAGAAATGAGTCATTGGTTGCATTTTATTGCTATTATTACTTGATGGGTATATTAGTACTCACTCTTATTATTAAATTTCTTTAATAGAATCCTAGCCTAGCTGAGGATTATCTCAGGTTAGACGTGAGATATTCAAGCCAAGAGGATACCACATGGGACAAGAATAACATGTCGAGAACCTTAGCAAGATGGATGTCTTACTCGGGTGGGGATGAGCGAGCTACCTTTAGTGCTTCATCTCTAGGAGTTAGGATATGTAAATAATTATGTCGGATACTTGTATAATTAGAGCATATGAAGAACTTATGTAGGATTATTATAAATTAGGAAATTTTGTATTAAAATTTTTTGCCATACATGACAAAGATATTGTAGTAAGAAATTATTGTCTCTAGCTATTGTTCTATTGTAACACTTTGATACAGCTTTTTATTAAATAATAATTCATTACCTAGTATGATGATAATAATATGGAACGTCACAATCATTTGAACTAGTCCTGTCCAAGAAAGGATTTCTGGCACGACGCGATCTCATACAAAGACGAACAACAATTCCACGCGATGATACGAGCCATGAGATTTGGTCACCACGATTCCCCTGCTCGCACGTCGCAAAACGCGTCCCCTGCTTCCTGACGTTTGCTACAGACACTTGGAATCATCACGTCTTTCGGCGAAGCCGAAGCAGCTTCTGTGTTCTTCGATGATGGTACCGCTTTTTTCCGTTTCTTTATCGTCGTGAAACTTACACGAAGTTCCTGGGAAGACACGACATGCTATGGTTTGCTGTACAAGGGGAAAACGGCAGTTTCCCATGTGCATCCGTGGCGCGTAGATAGAATGATAGATAGCAAATCAGTAGTGGAGCAGTTCGTGATAGATGGCAAACCAGACAAAATCAGTAGTGGAGCAATTGTAGCAAATCAGTAGTGGAGCAATATTCAGGCGACGCCATGCTCGTGACTGGCGATTTCAGGCATGCCACTGACGAATGTTTGTCCTCCATCTCACGCATGTATTTATATGCAAGTTGATCGCTGAACAATGACATTTACGACGGGGATGCGTGACGCATTGGGTCCAACCTTTCTTCGATCCATAGGGTATCAAACGAGACCAACAAAAGTTCTCAAAATTTCTTTTCTTTTTTTTTTTTTATAAAAAGGACTCCCAATTTACTTTCTTTTGAAAGGAAGGCATCGCTTTCTCATTAGAATGCTCACAAAATCTGCGGATATAGTTCTATACACTTTGCTGTCATGGAAAATTCTAAGGTTAAAGTTAACGCGCGCGCGCGCACGTGTACCACCACGCACCAAAATTATATAGTATTTGATGAATCTGATCAATTCGGCTTTGGTTTCTGGCTTATTTTTCACTATTCATAAGTTTCGTCTTTTTCTGAACTTTTGGCTTTTTGTTGAGCTTTTTTGCCGGTTCTTTTTCCCGTATTTGTTTGTATTATACGTAATGGGCTAACATATTTTTATATTTTAAAATTTTTAAATTTAATTATGCTAAATAAGCCTCATACCATTCTGAGTTTTTTCAATCAATACAGTGTTTTCAGCCATAAGCCATGAGCTTTTCAGCCGAACCGATCACCACCATAGAACAAAGTAAAAGGACACGGAGGGAAAAACAAATGTTGTTCTCACTGCAGACTTCACCTTTTGTTTTCCGTCTCTCTTAGAATCCATAGCTCATTAATTCTTTGACATACAACTTTTTTAAGGTCACCATCCATTATGCTGCATAGGTGTTGCATCGCATATGCAATTTAATTGTATAACACGTTTATCAATGGCTTATAATGCAACATCTCTTTCACTACTAGCATCTTTTACCACAACTTCTGATGATTGCAATCCCACTATACAAATAGCATCTACTATTGTTCTTTGACCATCACAGATTGCACCCAGAATATTGTCGTACCATGATGATTTTTTTATTAAATAATCCTTTTTGAAAAAAATATTAATAATCTCTTTTTAAATATATTTTCAAATTTGATCCTTTTAGCTACACCATAGCTTGTGGCATACCAAATACATACTGCCACACTATCAATTGTGGCATAGTCCAACCTTGCCAAGCCACCACCAGTGGCGTAGCCAAACAAGCTATTTCTTTTTGGCTCGGTGCTAGACTTACATGTGACATGGCAATGTTATTTTCTAAAAGGATTAGATTTAGAAATAAGTTGGATAAAAGATTATTAATAAAAATAAATTTAAAATAGGTTATTAAATTTGTTCTAGGACGATGGATCTCACGTTCAGGACCATCTGTATAATCTATTTTAAAGTCTGATTTGATGCCGCGCTATAAAAAGTGCTAGGGCTATCCCAGAGGATTTGTACCGCGTGCTACGTGTTATATATGTCATTTTTGGGAGGTCCATTTGGTCTCCGACATGTAATTTGGCCCAACAATTTTTCTTTATCTATCTACCTATCTAAACCTAGCTTCTACGTTAATCAGAAAGATCTAGCCATTTATCTAGTGGATCCAACTTATAACAATTCAGATTAAAAGAAAGAGTTCATATTAAGTATAATTCAAATTAAATGTTCTATACCTATACTAATTAGGCACTCCAAGAAAACTTCCACGTTAACCAGAAAGAGTTAGCCAACCATCTAGTGAACCTAAGGTATAACAATTCAGATTAAAAGGAGCCCATATCAAGTATAATTCAAAACGATTGAAATCAGGAGTAAATATTAAAGAATAATTAGCATTTTGATTTCTATACGACTACCAAAGTAATATCCACAAAATAAATAAAATTCGTAATAATAATTAAGTAAAATGGAAAACTAAAAGAAAATATTAAGTACAATTCAAATTAACTAAAATTCAAAAGAAAATATAAAAAGAAAAATTAGGAATTTGATTTCTATATACTAGTTAGGAACTTCGAGAACGCTCCTACGTTAACCAGAAAGATTTAGCCACCTAACTAGCGGACCCGAATTATAATGGTTTAGATTTAAAAAAAGAGTCCAAAGAGACCATGTCAAGTATAATTCAAATTAACTAAAATTCAAAATAAAAAGAAAACAATTAGGAAATTGATTTCCACATAGTAATTAGACACTTCGAGGAAGCTTCCACGTTAACTAAAAAGATCTAGCGATCCACCTATGGGCCTGAATTATAACGTCTCAAATTTAAAAAAAGAGTATATATCAAGTACAATCCAAATTAACTGAAATTTAGAATAAATAACAAAGGAAATTAGCAATTTGATTTCCATACGACTACCAAAGCAACATAAGAAATAACTAGTTTTTGGAATAACAATTAAATAAAAATTAGAAAAAAAAGAATAGACCATGTCAAGTACTATTCAAATTAACTAAAATTTGGAATAAAAATAAAAGAAAATTAGGAGTTTGATTTCCATATAATTTCCAAAGTAAAATACCAAAAAATTAAGATGAATAACTAAATTAAAATAGAAATGGATTTTTAATGAATTCAGCCTAAAACTAAAAAAACCATGCAAAAAAGATTCAAAACATGCAAATTTGGTTTAAAAATAAAGAATAATTAAATATTTGATTTTTATGTCAATTAAAAATGTAAATTCCATAAAAATTAAATTTTTTAATAAGAAAACACCGCATCAAGCACAATCCAAAAGTATGCAAATTTAGAATAAACATAAAAGGATAATAAGAGATTTGATATTTGTACGAATTCTAAAGTAAAATAATAAATATTAAAATTTCTAGTGAGAACTATTTGCAAATTAGAAATTTGTTTTTTATATTTAGAATCTCCGTTAGCTTTTATACCATCTCTGTTAATGATGGTCTAGTTTCTTCCCTCTTCCATCAACACAAGTGTTATTAACTTGTTGCATATCAATTAGTCAATTAGGCCGATTAGGGAACATTCTCTGTCCTTTTGTAGAACTTGGACATGTTTTCAACCATTGATGATTAAAGTTAAAATTAAAATTAGATTGCACTTTAATGTACTCTCGATAAGTTTTATATTAAGTACTTTTTTCATAATCTGAAATTTTGTATAATTATTTTATCTTTCAAGATAGAAACTATATACTTAATCTAAGAAGTTAGTCATGCGAATGCTGGGTAGCCGACTAGTAATAATATGTTAATTGTTGTACTTTTTTTTTACGAAAAATCTAATTTACATGACCAACCTAACTAACTTTGAATGTAATACAATTTCAAAATTAGAAAAGTTCAACCGCACATACTCTGAAACGTCATATATTTTCAATTGGATGGAGTATAAAACGCCCTCAAAATCCACGCCCCCGGGCGTAGGTCATGGGAAACATCTTTACCAAAATGGGCGAATTAATGCTGACGAAATTCAGCTAATCTTTGTTCTGACCTGGGGCAGCAAGTTCCATGCAACCCTCGCTCTTGTCTAGTACGATTAGCTGAGAGAGCTTGCGAGGCTAGGCTTAGCTCAACAACAAATCCTATCTGCAGGACTAGGGGTGGAAACGAGCCGAGCCGAGCCGGCTCGAGCCAAGCTCGGTCTGGCTCGGGTGAACAGTAGGCTCGGCTCGGCTCGGCTCGTTTCCGAAACGAGCTACGCGAGGGGCTTGGCTCGGCTCGAAATGAGGCTCGAGCCGGCTCGCGAGCCCAAACGAGCCAAAATGGCTTGAAGTTAACATAACCACAACAGCCACAACAGAGCACAACAGAGAGCAAGCACATTCACCAAACGAGCCAAAAAAGCTTGAATTAACCAAACAAGCCAAAATGGCTTGAATTAACCAAACAAGCCAAAATGGCTTGAAGTTAACCGAACAAGCCATTTTGGCTTGAAGTTAACAGAGAAAGCATCTCACAGAGGGCTCCCCCAGACGCTGTCCTCCTCCGCCGCCGACGGCGAACCTGCTCGAATCGCCAGATGGAGTCCTGCAAGCTGCAGTTGGAGATCCTCTCGCCGCCGATGAACTGCCCGATCCTTCGCTCCAAGATACGCAATTTGTGCTCTGCATCGCCAGCGCAACGCGCAAGCGCGCCTCTTCGCGAAGCTGCGCCACGGTCTCGGCGGCAGCCGGCCCTAACCTCACCGCGGCCTCGGGACGAGATCCGTGTCCACCACGCCGACGGCATCGCGGCGGGAGACCCGGCGCGCGCTCGGGAAGCGTGGCGCCGCAGACAGCGGCGGGGTGGCCGAGGAGGAGGCTTGGCTGAAGGGCGGCGCGTTGGACGGTGATGGGGCGGGTGGTGGGTGCGGAGGCGGCGTGGGCGAGGCGGCGAGGCGGGTGGCGGAGGCGGTGAGCGGCGGCGACGCGGCGTGGTGGGAGCGGCGGAGGCTGCGCTGCGGCGGCGGCGGAGCGGCGTGGTCGGGGCACGAGCCGCACGAGCCAAAATAGCTCGTGAGAGGAGACGGAGATCTTGCATTGGCCGGGGCCAAAATAGCGCGTGAGAGGGAGACTGGTGGATGGGGTTATGACTCACGGAGAAATGAAATGAGCGAGCCAACGAGCGGCTCGCGAGCCCGCTCGGGCTCGGCTCGAAAATTTAACGAGCTAGGATTGATGCTTGGCTCGCTTGTATATTAGCCGAGCTCGAGCCGAGCTGAGCCGAGCGGCTCGCGAGCCTCAAGCTTTTTGTCCAGCCCTATGCAGGACCTGAAGCCTGCGACCTAAGATGGGCAGTTGGCCACACTAGTGCCCACTACTTCGGAGCTATTTAGAGCGTAAGAATACTATACAAATTTACATGTAGACATTTAAACATCTACGCTCAAACAAAAGAGGGTATCTCATATAATTCGAAGAGAGAAGCAAAACTTTTAACGTCCCGTTCATTTCGGCTTGAGCTTCTGGTGTCTAGTTTATTTTTTACTATTCATAAATTTCATCTTTTTCTGAACTTTTGACTTTTTTGAGTTTTTTTACTGATGTGATGAGTTAACATATTTTTTATTTTTAAAATTTTTAAATTTAATACATCAAATAAATTATTTTTAGTTACAATATAATTTCAATTAATTACAATATAATTTTAATTATAAATAACTATTTTTCAGCACAACCGAGCGAGCCAATTAACACCTAATGGCACGCGCACGATTTTGCGTGCCAGGGTGGCCGGGTGGATCGCCTGCAATCGCCTACCTCAGCTGCACGGCGGCGGCTGCACGCGACGCGATCACCGTCGTCCATTTCAATCTAACGATACGTAGATGGCGCTTTTTTTACGGTGGAAACCTTGAGCGGCACGCCGGAAAGGAAAGAAATACCAGCAGCCGAAGAGCATCAACAAAGCTATATTTTAGCCGAAGTGTGAAAAAATTAAATTAATTTAATATATTGAAGAAGTTGATTTTAAAAAATAATATATGGAATCAAATTCTACTTAGAAGTCAATTAAAAACATTAAATAATTTATATAAGCGTTAAACAACTATATAGGAGAGAATACGGTTGAGAGAGAATATTATTATTTTATGACTTTTTAATATAATGTGAATCTTAATATTATTATTTTATGGTTTTTTAATATAATGTGAATCTTAGTTATTAATAAAAATCGATTTAATATATTAGATAAAAACAAATGTAGTTTTTAAAATACGTAAGTAACGTGGCTTTGAATCGCACTAAAGATGTTCTGATAAACACGCAAGAACTGGGCCATAAAAAAGCACCCATTTTGGAGGGGGAACCGAACAAACGGAGGGACGAACCAATCCAACCGAACTCATCAAGGTATCGTCTCTCTCGCCCTCCCGATTCATTTCCTGCTCGCCCTAACCCCTAATTTCGTCCTCTCGCGGCGGCGGCGGCCGCCGCCGCGGCCGAGCCCAGTTGTGGTTGACGTAGTAGGAATAGGGGCGAGTTCTTCCTCTCTCGGTTTCTTGGAATCTGGAATATGCTTCTTGTAAATTCCTCCTGCTTTAGGTCATAGTAATATTCTTAAAGCGAGGATTGGGTGCGTAATTTCAAGGAGGTCCTTTTCTTGGTTTCTTGGTGATTTCTTTAAAAACATGTTTCTTGTAAATTTCGCATCTTTCTTTCTTTCATGTGCGAGGCAATTTTTTTTCAAGGCTGGTAATTTCAATTGCTTCTTTGGATTCGGCCTCAGTTCTTGTCCTGCGCCTGACGACTCACTAGGTTTTGCCTGGTCGCGGCCTCAATTCTTGTTGTTTCCATGGCCTGAACGAACAAATTTAGGGCACTGATGTGCGTTTCTTGTCCTTCCGTTCGGCAGCTTTACAAGTTACTATTTTAGTACTTTTGTTTTTGTGTGAATGTGCGATCCTTGCATGGATGTCGAACTCGATTGGAGCTGTTCCAGACTGCCGCCGCGGCTTTGAAGTTTCAGACAGTTTTCAGTCAAACACATTTTTTTTATATCCTTGCTTAAATGCTGGATTATTGGCATGGGGGAGCACAGCTGCAAAATCTCTAATGGTGTAGGATACAAGATAAGATACCAGCAAGTGGCTGTATGGTTTATTCTTGTTTAATTGTCTAAGGAAGGTAGTACAAGTGTTGGCTATTAAAGATTGCGACGTGCTGACTAGTACAAGTATTGGCCATTAAAGATAGTACAAGTGTAGGATGCAAGTCGTTGAATGAGTTGTGGGGTTGCACATTTGACTTTTCACCAAAATAAACGATTAGAAGCATCTCTTTGATTTGTCTGCTACCGAGTTGGCATCATGTTGCAGCATCGGTTTTCTTGGCTTGCGCCGGCATTTAGCATTCCACATCATTCAGGACTAGCATTATCTTTGTTGTCCACTATATATGTATCTTGGTTTACTTTGTAGTGCCTCCTGCTCAAGAACACCCTGAAGCAGATAAAACCTTGCCTCTCCGCACTAAGCTGATCGACGCATATAGGTTTTTATTCTTCTGTTCACCGTTCTAGTTCAAAAGTGCATTTTGTGTGCACTGTATTTCATTTTTGTTGGGAATGAGTTCATATAACACTCTAAACTTTATTTGAAAGTCACCCGAACTATGAAACCAGAGGGTTGACCCCTCAACTTTGCAATCCGGTTCAAATAACACCCTTCTTTGATTTCGCACGGTGGTATTGCCCGCGTGACGCAATGAGTGGGTGGTTTTTGCCACATAAGATAACACGCTGGCTAAGTTGGATCAGTGATATGTGGGGCCTACAAGAGCTTCTTTCCCACTGAGCTCCAAGCCATGCTTCCATATTGTTTCATTTGAACAGGATTTACATATTGTTTCCAATGCTGGTTTGTTTGCTTCAAGCAGTCTAAATATTGCAATTGCGTCAACATTTTGTTTGGAGTGTTTTAGACAATCTATGCTTCTGTAGCATACATTTATGTTTGTGTGAGTCATGACTTCATCGATTTTGGTTCTGTGATGCTATCCTTTCACATCATCTGTTTGTATCGTACTAAAATCATTAAACCATGAACTTCAATGAAGAGACAAGCCAAGAATGTGTAAAAGCATTCGGATGTTATTATCTCTTCTTTAGCACATGGCACCATTTTGTAATCAACCATTTCTTCCTTTGCAGATAAGCCATGGGTCAGGCACTCGGTTTGATACAGGTGGATCAGTCAACTGTAGCCATCAAAGAATCTTTTGGAAAGTTTGATGAGATCCTGGAGCCTGGATGCCACTTCTTACCATGGTGTATAGGGAAGCAAATTGCTGGCTATCTCTCGCTGCGTGTGCAGCAGCTTGATGTTCGCTGTGAAACAAAGACTAAGGTTTCCCCAGTCTCTCTTGTCTTTTATTCTTCTTTATACTTCGCTGGAGGTGCCTGGAGCAATTACCATCATGATGGGAAAATACTTATACTTCTCATAAGTTCTGCATTCTATTCTATATTATTATTCGTTTATTCTATCCCATTGAGAATATCTATATGAAATCTCTCTTTTTTCTCACTGAAATGGGATACTTATGCATCAAACATGCAGGAGTAAACTTGTTTTTCCTCCTCCTAGAGTTCTGATGATGGATATCATGTTGTGAATAATCTGCAGGACAATGTCTTTGTCAATGTTGTGGCATCTGTGCAATACCGTGCTCTTGCTGATAAGGCATCTGATGCCTTTTACAGGCTTAGCAACACCAGGGAGCAAATCCAATCATATGTCTTTGATGGTAAGGTTGCCTTTGATGGTTTGACTTTGAAATGCAATTCATGTTTCCACTGCATCCTGCTTTATGGTTTTACGCAATGTGCATCCTGCTTTGCTCTCTCATTCTACACTCTTGTGGTCACCTGAATATTTTCAATGCTTATAGACTCTATTCCTCATGTTCAGTGATCAGGGCTAGTGTTCCAAAGATGAACTTGGATGATGCATTTGAGCAGAAGAATGAAATTGCAAAAGCTGTGGAAGATGAACTTGAAAAGGTTTTTGTTCGTCATTCTTTGGTCTTTAGAGCATAATGGGCTATTTTTTCTTACCAACTTAATCTACCCACTATGTAGGCCATGTCAATGTATGGGTATGAGATTGTGCAAACTCTGATTGTAGATATTGAGCCAGATGAACATGTGAAGAGAGCCATGAATGAGATCAACGCAGGCAAGTATAAGTTCCACACATTTTTTATACAGTTAAAACCTCAACTGCATGTGAATTCTCTTCAGAAACACTAGTTTGACTATCACTCCCTCATTGTTTATGCTTTACATTTTGAGCAATTCCCTTCATTGCAAGAAAGTACATATAGTTCTTTCTTTTAGAAAGGAAACGAGGTGAATCAGTGGCCTCGGCCTTGAGTGGTGCAGTTTACTGAGAGCTGTCAACAAGATGGCACTAGCTTTGAGTGGTGTAGCTTACGGAGAGCTGTCAACAAGATGGCACTTACCAATTAAAGCTCACCCATCAAAACTATATTCATTGAGTCATAAAATATTAATCTTCCATATTTCTGGTTTTCTTAAGATTTATATCATGAGATTGAAAATAATTCGCAGAATCTTTTCGAATATTCTTTCACATTTAGGTTTTCAAAGGCTCAAGAGTTGAATACGGAAATGAATGGGGTAAAATTTATCATGTACGGTTGTCCATAATGTGTTTTTAATTTCTTGGAGGCTTACAAAGTCATATTAACTGCAACATACTTGTTGAATTGTTTGTAACAAATTGTTCTGGGCAACAAGTAGTCCTAAGTACAAATTCAGTTCACCTTTTCCAGGCCTAGTATGTGTTTTGGTGATTTGATGGTTTTTAAAATATGGGTTGTACGCCTGCACAGCATTGCCACTTGACAGCACATTGGATATCTTGGATAGCTGACATCACGTATGTTCTTCTGATTTCATGATACAGCTGCTAGGCTGAGGTTGGCAGCCAATGAGAAGGCTGAAGCGGAGAAGATACTGCAGATCAAGAGAGCTGAAGGAGATGCAGAATCCAAGTACTTGTCTGGTCTGGGTATCGCAAGGCAGCGTCAAGCTATAGTGGATGGGCTGAGAGACAGTGTTCTTGCCTTCTCTGAGAACGTGCCTGGTACCTCTGCCAAGGATGTCATGGATATGGTTCTGGTGACCCAGTACTTTGACACCATGAAGGAGATCGGGGCCTCTTCCAAATCCTCTTCGGTGTTCATCCCTCATGGACCAGGTGCTGTCAAAGACATCGCTGCGCAGATAAGAGATGGTCAGCTCCAGGCGAAGATGCTCTAAGAGGGCCTTAGAAGATGGATGATTTCAATGTCCCAAGCATTACAGAAATCTGCAACAATGTCATATAGTTACATATTTTGTGAGAAAAATCTTGTATTTATAGTTTGCGAGTATCACATGTATGCATGCTTCAGTACAGTTTGTCCATTCTACTAGTAAGGTTATTGCCTAGCTGAATGTTAATAGACTTGCATGGATTGAGCCAAAAGACAAGAAGTCTCTGTAAAAACGCCGTTGTGGAATTGCTCTGTTTGGAACTATTTTTATCGAATTTAGCTTGAGAACAGCTAGTCTTTTTTTTATGTTCTGCTGCCTATTCTTTTGGGCTGTGGGTGATGTCTTTTCAGGTAATCAGGAGAAATGCACATGGTCTTCAGCAAAGATAAAACGTGAACTCTCAGAGGCGGCAAAATCGCTAGCTCCAACTTCCATTCGGACACAAATGTCGCTAGCTGGGTTATCTGAAAATTGTTTCCTCTTGTCAACGCAAGAACTGGTTAAAACCTCAAGCCTCCCTCAGCTCTTCACCTCACCCGCTCGCCGGTGGTGCAGCCTCTGCTGCTGCTGCTGCATTGGTTGCAGTGCCCTCGAGCTCGAGGAGTCCAGCCACGATCTCCTGCTTCTTCGCCATCACGTCGTCGATCTTCGCATCGATCTTCTCCAGTTTGCTCAGCTTGGCCACATCGGTTGTCTCCCCAACCTTCTCCTTGCTCCTCCTTATCCTTGTCCTTCGCCAGTTTGGCCTCTTCGGCGTGTTCCTTAATGTACAATTCCATGCAAGGATTAATACAGATGTTCATAAGATTTTGTTGAACATGCATCCGAAGAGTGAGTGTCTATGATTTGTTCCTGTAAGTTGCAGTTGATTACCTTGTCCTTCTTCTCCTCCTTAGGTTGCTCCTTGTGAGTCACATCTGCATCTTCCATCTGCGTTTTGGGAGAGGAGGGTGCAGTTTCACAAGATTTGCTTGGAATTGAACAAATACCAATAATGTTTTCCATGAACCAGACATGAAGCTTCTCAAAACAATAAATTAAAGAGCAGAGAAAAAGGAGTCTAGCTTGCCTTTATCAAGATAACAAGATTAGTTGTTAAATCAATCCGTGTAACAATGTCTGGACTCTTGTGAACAAGAACATTAATGCTTGAATTAATCAAGATTTATGCAAACTGAATTGTGAACGATAGTTAGAGCAATTAATGTAGTTCTATAGTTAGGATTGTGTGTATATTTGGGCATGGTATTTGTGGGAATAAGAGTGAAAGTCACACCAAAGGGAAGGAGGGCCACATAAGTTTCACCATTCAGCTAAAAATAGTACCCCCCTTTTTTCTCTCTTTAGAATTGGGGAGAGAACCTAGATTTTCCCATGTATTGGAATTTGAAAACCAAGTCTTTGTTGCAAACCTAAGGCAACAAAACAGAGTATCAAAGTAAAGAAGGGAGCGGTGCTCATGTACTACTTTTGCTTTTAAGATTCAGACAAGTCTTCTTCGTGAGGACACTGAGTACCAAAGCAAACCCCTGATTCTTTAAAGAAAGAAAGCTGTACATTAGAGTCCTGGTGACTAGAAGCTGCTTTTTTCATGAGTAGGCCAGCTCCTTGGCCTTGGCGTAGGCCAGCTCGTACCACGGCGACCTGCTCGACGTGTTCCCGAACCGGTGCAGCGCCATGCGCGACGCCTCCACGTGCCGCGCCGCCGGCGATGGCCTTGAGGTCCTTGGATCTATCTCTGGCACCTTCAGAAAATGGTGAGGGCTTAACCGGAGGTGATTTGATGTCGATATCCAAGGAGGCAACCACTACGCAGGAGGCACCGCGCATGGTTCAATTGCAAGGGCTCATGCAAGGTTATGAGACGCTCATACTGGTATATTCTAGGAGCTCCTATAGTTTTGTGAGCGAGGTGTTTATATGCTAGTTGACTAGAGCACAAAGGACATTGAAACCAGTCCAATTCACATCACTGATGGAGGATTGCTCAGTTAATCCTGTTAGAAATTAATCCATTTAATTATGATCCATTTCCTAATTCTAAAGCATGCATAGTTTAGTACTATATTGCTAAGACAAGATGAGAAAGACCGATTTATATGGTGGAGTCCTCACCACTCCTTGAATATGAATAGAGATGGTATGAGGAGGGTTCTGTCTAGTCACACATGCACGCATGCACGCGCACGCGTATTCGCGTATTTTCGCGCGCCACTTGGAAGACCAAATCTATCTTTATTTTGCTAAACTCTGCACCACTCTCTCTCTCTCTGTTTGAATGAGATTCAAACGTTTGAATTTGAGGCTTTACTAGGGTTTTGATAATAGACATTTACTAGTGGATAAATGGCTAGTTGAGTGTGTCAGTTGCCAGTGGATAAATGACTGTTTTAATCCTGTCAGTTATCAGTCTGTCTATATATGCCTGGAGACGTCCAGAGTGTGTGAGAGAATCTCACTGCCTCCATTTTCTTCTTCTCTGCGATTTTGTGCTCGAAATCTTGTCTTTATCGAATCTCATCGACCTTTCTTCCCGCGCACTGGAATGAGGAGAGCGGCTATCTCGAACCGTTGCGCAGAGTACCTACACGGGCGGCAATAAGGTTTCGGCAGCGCATCTGCGTGATCGCTCAGCGCGCTGCGTCATCTACGTTACGCGCTGCGTCAAGCTGCGTGGCTTCTGTTCTTCATCGAGCTAACAAGTAAGTCGTTAAGCGCGCACGTCGGACCTTTGTACTTATATTTTCTTGAGTATATTTTGAAGTATGATCAGTAGCTTGCTATCAGTAGTAAGTTTTGCATCACTAGTTTATTGTATTTGTCTCCTCGTAAAATTTGGAATTAAAATATTGCCCACATTTGTAACAATCCAGAAGCCTTATTATGAATTTTGTTGCAATACAACAATGGCTAGTGCTTCTGATGCGATGAAACCTGAGAGGTTTTTTGGTCAGAACTTTCGTAGATGGCAGACTAGAGCCAAGTTTTGGTTCATGTCTTTGGGATTGTGGTGGGTTATCCACCCGTAGTATCCATTTACGATTGAGCAGTACATGCAGTTTGAAAATGCGAACAATACTGCTCTTGGCTGCATTCTGACTGTTCTAGCAGATCAGCTCTATGATGTGTATATGGACTACAAGTTCGTCACAGAGTTGTGGGATACACTAGAGCACAAATACGTAGAGGTAGAGGCAGGTCTCTGGCTCTACATATGTGAGCAATTTTTCGACTTTAGCATGGATGATGCTAAGTCTGTAGTTGAACAAGCTCATGACCTTTAGCTACTAGTCGGTGAGATTGTCCACCTGGGCTGTGTGTTGCCTCGAAAGTTTGTGGATGTGAGCATTATTGCTAAACTCCCTACCTCTTGGCAGGATTTTGCTACTAGCTTGAAACATAAGAGGGAAGAGATTTCTATTGAGGATCTCATTGTAGCCCTCGATGTGGAAGAAAAAGCAAGAGCAAAAGATACACCTAGCACATCTGGCCAGAACAATGCAAATGTCATACAGAAAAAGACTATTGATAAGAAGTACAAATCCAACAAACCAAACAAGAGAACTAGTTTTAAGAAGAAAACGAGAAAAAGGATTTGAGGGACATCACCTGCTTTGTGTGCGGAAAAGACGGTCATATGGCGAAGGACTGTCGTTTCCGCAAGATCAGAGATGGTGAACAGCCTAAGAAGAAGGCTGTTAACGTGACCATAGGCGAGGCCTCAACTTTAGAAGGGTATGGTAATTCATCTGTTGTCTTTTTAGCATGTCAATCCACTGATTGATGGGTTGATACTGGAGCTAATGTTCACATATGTTCTAACATTTTCTTGTTTTCTTCTTATCAGGCAGCAGGGGCTTCTTCCGTCCTAATGGGAAATGGGTCGCATGCTTCTGTTCTTGGTGTTGGCACGGTGGATCTGAAGCTTACTTCAGGGAAGATTGTCCACTTAAAGAATGTGCAGCATGCTCCTACAATAAAGAAGAACCTCGCTAGTGGTTCTCTCCTATGCAGGGATGATTATAAGCTAGTTTTTGAGTCAAATAAAATTGTAATGTCTAAATTCGAAAAATTTGTTGGTAAAGGCTATGAGAGTAGAGGCTTGTTCCGCCTAAGCATTTTAGAGTCTTGTTATAATCTGAATGTTGCAACTAGTTTAAATAAATGTGAGGCAAATATTTGGCATTCTCGTTTCTGTCATATTGGTTTTGATAGTATTGCTAGAATGTCCAGATTAGATTTAATTCCAAAATGTGAAATTATCAAAGGATCAAAGTGCCAGTCATGTGTGCAAGCAAAGCAACCTCGAAAACCCTTTAAGGGATTAGAGGACGAAAAGAACTTGGCACCATTAGATCTTATTCATTCAAATTTGTGTGAAATAAATGGATTATTGACAAAAGGAGGCAAAAGATATTTTCTGACCTTTATTGATGATGCAACACGCTACTGCTACGTGTATTTGCTGAAAATTAAGGATGAAGCTTTAAACTACTTTAAAACTTATAAGGCCGAGGTTGAGAACCAACTAGAGAAGAAAATAAAAAGATTGAGGTCCGATCGTGGAGGAGAGTATGTCTCTCATGAATTCTCCCAATTCTATTCTGAGCATGGAATAGTCCATAAATTTACACCACCATATTCACCCCAATCAAACGGGGTAGCTGAGAGGAAAAACCGGACGCTAACGGACTTAGTTAATACCATGTTAGAGAGTGCCGATATGCCTAAGGCATGGTGGGGGGAAGCTAACATCAACTTTCATCCTAAACAGAGTAATTACTAAAAAAGAGTGAGATTACTTTGTATGAGGGATGGAAGGGGAGAAAACCTAACGTTAATTTTCTGCGAACTTAGGGGTGTTGGCAAAAGTCAATATACCATTGCAGAAAAAGAGAAAACTTAGACAAAAAACAATTGATGGTATTTTTCTAGGATATACTTAAAATAGCACGGCAGATTAGAAACACTAAGGTTCATTGCTAGTATAGAAATTGATGGTATTTAGTAGTTAAATTAGAAACACTTGAGATTATTGCTAATACAATAAGGAGTCTAGAGATGCTTCATTTTTTGAGAATATCTTTCCTATGAGAACAACAGGCAGTACTTCACAAACAGAGAATGTTCAAACTGATAATATTGAAAGTGAGAATAATCAAACTTCTGAACTTCCCACCATTTCTGAACCACTATGTGATATCCCTGAGGAGGATACAATCTAGTTGCAGAAGCTCTTCGCAGGAGATAGAGACAAAGGGTTGAGAAAACCTTTGGTGATGACTTTATTGTATACCTCGTGGATGATGTGCCAAAGGCTCTTTCGGAGGCTTATGCATCTCCTGATGCTGAGTATTGGAAAGAAGCAGTCCATAACGACATGGACTCTATCATGACTGATGGGACTTGGGAGATCACAGATCATCCTATCGGGTGTAAAAATGTAGGATGTAAGTGGATCTTTAAAAAGAAACTAAGGCCTGATGGAATTATTGAGAAGTATAAGGCAAAACTTATGGCCAAGGTTACACCCAGAGAGAGGGAGAGGATTTCTTTGATACCTATTCTCCTGTCGCCAGACTAACTACCATCAGAGTGCTCCTTGCGTTAGCATCTTCCTATGGTCTACATGTTCATCAAATGAATGTGAAGATGACTTTCTTTAATGGAGAGTTGGAGAAAGAAATCTATATGGATCAACTAGATGGTTTTGTGATTTCTGGATAGGAAAATAAGGTATGTAGATTATTAAAATCCCTGTATGGCCTAAAACAAACATCTAAACAATGGGACGAGAGGTTTGACAAAACTTTGACATCCACTGGCTTTGTTGTGAATGAAGCTAATAAATATATGTATTATCGTTATGGTGGGGGTCAAGGAGTTATCTTTTGTCTGTATGTAGATGATATACTTATATTTGGAACAAACACTACCGTAATTGACGAGATCAAATCTTTCTTAGCTTGGTGTTTTGATATGAAAGACTTAGGAGAGGAAAATATCATTCTGAATATTAAATTGATCAAAAGCAAGGATGGGATCACTTTAAATCAATCCCATTATGCTGAGAAAATATTGAGCCAGTTCAGTTTTGAAGATTGTAAATTTTTTCCAACACCCTATGATGCGAGCATTAAGTTTCGAAAGAATCAGGGATTAGGAAAAGATCAATTAAAATATTCACAAATTATTGGGTCACTTATGTATTTAGCTGGTGCCACAAGACCTGACATTTCATTTGCTGTGAGCAAATTAAGTCGGTTTACTTCTAACCTAGGAGATGATCACTGGGAGACACTTGAAAGAGTGTTGCGCTACTTAAGAGGCACACCATCTTTTGGAATACATTATATTGGACACCCTTCTGTATTAGAAGGATATAGTGACTCTAATTGGATCTCTGATGCGGATGAGATCAAAGCTACAAGTGTTTATGAATTCACTTTAGCTGGTGCCGAGTTTCATGGAGGTCTTGCAAATAGACCATATTGACAAGGTCAACCATAGAAGCAGAACTTGTAGCACTTGACACAACCACAATTGAGGCTGAATGGCTGAGAGAGCTTCTATTGGACTTGCCATTGGTTGAGAAACCAATATCTGCAATCCTGATGTACTGTGATAATCAAACAGTGTTGGCCTAAGTCACAAGTACAAAGGATAATATGAAGTCCTCTAGACATGTGAAGCATAGGCTTAAATCTGTCAGAAAACTGAGAAACTCTGGAGTGATTACTGTAAACTATATTCAAACTGAGAAAAATCTGGCAGACCCTTTTACAAAGGGGTTAGCACGGAAAGCGATTTCCGTTGCATCTATGGACATGAGAATGAGGCCCATTTAAGTTACATCACAATGGTAACCCATACCTTCTTGATCGGAGATCCCGTGACTTAGGCAATGAGAAAAACAAATTGATGTTGTAACAAGAGAGTACATATTTATTATACCCATGTCCTAATAAACAATGTACTTTTGACTGTATGGAAGATTGGCATAAAGCCTTAATGTATTCTGTTGTCCAAATGAGGAAAAGGTATTAGCCTGCAGAATACCTACAAAGAATACACCTACTTGAGCTTAACTGTGTGGTCGCAGTTCACGAGAATGTGGCATTCTCTAGAAAGCTTATAAGAAGATAAGAGAGCATGACCATATAACGCTCTGTTTAGGTGTAGTTTATTGGCAGCCTAGTACTAGTTAAAATTTCAAGTGAAATATAATCACGAAAAGTTGTGAATTCAAGGCATAATCCATTCATCAGCTGTGAGAAGATGAATCTTGTCATTCTAGGTACAAGTTCAACTTGTACGAGACTTACACTAAAAGACTGGTATATTAACAGTACTTCAGCACAATATCTTTGTCATATATTTATTTCTTGCTTTAGAATTGGTGGGGGATTGTTAGAAATTGGCCCATTTCCCTAATTCCAAAGTATGCATAGTTTAGTACCATATTGTTAAGGCAATGTGAGGAAGACCGATTTATAAGGTGGAGTCCTCACCACTCCTTGAATATGGATAGAGATGGTATGAGGAGGGTTCTCTCTAGTCACACACGCACGCATGCACGCGCGCGTATTCGCATATTTTCGTGTGAAAATCGTGTGACTTGTGACTTGCGACGCACGACCGTACCGTGACGTGGTGCGCCCCTTGGCAGACCAAATCTATCTTTATTTTGCTAAACTCTGCACCACTCTCTCTGTGTGTGTTTGAATTAAATTCAAACGTTTGAATTTGAGGCTTTAATGGGGTTTTGATGATAGACAGTTACTAGTGGATAAATGGCTGGTTGAATGTGTCAGTTACTAGGGGGTAAATGGCTATTTTAATAATATCAGTTATAAGTCTGTCTATATATACCTGGAGACGTCCAGAGTGAGTGTGAAAATCTTACTACCTCCATTTTCTTCTTCTCTGCAATTTTGTGCTCGAGTACTGTGCTATCTGAACCTCGTCGACCTTTCTTCCCAATGTGCACCTGGAAGGAGGGAGAGCAGCTATCTCTGAACCATTGCCGCAGAGAGTACCTGCACGGGGCGGCAATAAGGTTTCTGGGCAGCGTATTTGCGCGACCGCTCCTTCACTGCGTCATCTACTTTTTGCACTACATCAAGCCTGCGCTGCTTTTTGTTCTTCATCAGCCTCAAAAGTAAGTCCTTCGCATGTTTGTTCGACTTTGTAATTATATTTTCATGCATATATTCTAAGTATGATGAGTAGCTTACTGTTAGTAGTAAGTTTACATCACTGGTTTATTGTATTTGCCTCCTAGTAAAATTTAGAATTAAAATATTGCCTACTTTTACAACAGCTCCAAGGAGGTTTTGTAGTGCAAATGGGAGGTGCAGGGAATGCATTATATACCAACCTCAAGGTACTGTCTTTAGGGTGTTATGAAGTTATCATTGGCATCGATTGGTTAGAACTGCATAGGCCTATGGTGACGCATTGGCGTAGTAGCTGTAAGGTATTCAGCCATAGTCACCTCATGACTTGTTGTTAATCCAGCCATTGCCAAGCAGCAAACTTCACCAAATGGGAGCCCTCGATAACATGGTGGCTAAGGAGTCTAAGGAGCAAATTCCTATGCTAGTTCTATCTATACTCAGGGAATATGAACATCTTTCTGAAGAGCTGTGAGGACTACCATCGAGGAGAGCATTTGATCACGAAATACCCCTGTTGTAGGGCACACAACCTATCAACTTGCGCCTATATCATTACAACCTACTTAGAAAGATGAAATTGAAAGGCAAGTAAAGGATATGTTGTCGCAAGGGATCATTCAGCCAAGTGCTAGTCCGTTTGCCTACCCTGTCATGCTGGTGCCGAAGAAAGACAAATCATGGCACTTCTACATGTATTACTATCACTTGAATGCCATCACCATCAATAATTGGTACCCATTGCCCATTATTGATGAGCTTCTAGATGAATTAGCTGGCTCCCATTGGTTTACTAGTTTGGATCTACATGCCAGTTATCATTAGATTAGAATGCAGCCCAAGGATGAACACAAGACTACTTTCAAAATGCATCATGGATACTTTGATTCAAAGTTATGCTCTGTGGTTTGACAAGTGCTCCAGCCACCTTCCAAGGGTTAATCAATAATATCTTGGCCTCACTACTTTGAAAGGGGGTCCTCATCTTTATTAATAATATTCTAGTGTACAACCAAACTTTGGAGGAGCATGTGAGTAAGCTATGACAAGTGTTCAACATACTCATTCAACATCTATTGAAGATCAAGTGAACCAAGTGCTCATTTGCATAGTATAGCCTACTTATTTTGGCCACATCATTAGTAAGGAAGGTGTAGCCACGAGCAATAACAACATTGAAGTAGTGAAGTCATGGCCAACACTAACAAATGTCAAGGAAGTTTGTGGATTCTTGGGCCTCGCTAGATACTATCACAAATTTGTTTGCAATTTTGGCATAATTAGCATATCTCTGACTAAGCTACTTAAAAAGAATATGGTGTTTAGGTGGACATCTGAAAAGGAGGTAGTGTTTCAAGATCTCAAGAAGGCCTTAGTCACTGCTTCGGTCTTGGCTCTTCTGGATTTTAACAAGCTTTTCGAAACCGAGATAGACGCATTCGTAAAGGGCATTGGTGCGGTATTAATGCACAATGGTCACCCTATCACCTATCTCAGCAAAGCTTTAGGGCCACATATGCAAGGACTATCAACATATGAGAAGGAGAGCCATGCGATCATAATGGCTGTTGAATAGTGGCGATCATACGTGCAGCCTACTGAGTACTTTATTCGAACTGATCAGAGAAGCCTAGTGCACTTGGGCGACTAGCGCCTGATAACGCTGTGGCAATAAAAGGAAATGGAAAAATTGTTGGGATTACAATATCTACTACTATACAAGAAAGGAGTAGAGAATCAAGCTGTGGATGCATTATCTTGTAAAGTAGCTGTTCCCCTAAGGAAATTTGGCCGCCATACCTACATGTGTTCCATCTTGGTTGGAAGAAGTGGTAGAAGGTTACAAGAAGGACCCCAAAACTAGCCGCCTACTGACTGAAGTGAGTATGGAGAGTGCAAGTCACCCAAAATATCAGTTGCACGATGGCATCCTACAATTTCAAGGATGAATTTGAGTTGGATTCAATATGTCATTGCAACAAAGCATTGTCAACTCTATGCATTCTAGTGCAGTCAGTGGCCACTCTGGAGTTCAAGTAACATATAGCAGAATTTGCAAGTTATTCGCCAGGCCAGGTATGAAAAAGGAAGTGCATGCTTATGTTGTAGCTAGCACTGTCTACAAATAGGCCAAGGCAGAGCATGTCCGCTACCTAAGGCTTCTCCAACCGATTCCTGTACTAGATTGTACATAGCAGATGTTGTCCCTCGACTTCATTGAAGGCCTACTGAGATCAGCCGGATTAATAACATCATGGTTGTTGCTGACAAATTCTCACGGTATGCCCATTTTATTGCATTATCTTTGTAAGACCATGTGATGGTAGCACCATAAGAGTGATGAGTATTTAACATTGCTTGTGCCTTATGTTTGCTGTTGGAGTTTGATTTTTGCAAATTTGCATTTTGACCTGTACTTTTCTGGTAGCATCAGTCAGATCAACCTGGGGTGGTAGACTAACCACTGTGCGGCTGTAATCAAACTGGCCGTGCCCTAGCGGTCTGACCGACGTGGTGCGATCGGTCATTGCCAGCGGTCTAACCGGCTGAAAGGTAGCGGTCTGATCGGCCGTGGTAGCGGTCTGATCGGAAGGCGGTAGTACCAACCATTTGTTCATGGTAGCTATTTTTTAGAGAAGTTCTTTTGGAGGTTTTTGGTTTGTAACCTAGTGCGATAGTGTTAGTGATATGCCCTAGAGGCAATCGTAGAGATGATTGTATTACTTCTATGTTTATGATCTTTTGAATAATATATTATTTTGTCTTCAATAAATATCTTTTATATTGACCAACAAGTATGTGACTTGTTCGTGGAACTCTTTATTCATGTTTTGATGTTATTCTAAATTATCACTGATCTTACATCATTATATGGAACAATTATGATTTACAAATCAGTATATATTGATTGATGATCATGTTTCACGGATCACGGATATGTGATATCAAATCAGTAATGTGGGTACATGTTAAAGAACATGATATTAGATTGACCCACCATGAGACACCGCGGAAATTGTTATATTCTTAAGTGTCATCAGTTAGTCTCATATATAGTGTATGTAGGATCCTTAGACCTGAGATCGGCATTATTTCATACATGTGTAATAATTTACGCCCCTTTGCTTCACCTGTGCTGTTAGTGAAGAAGAAGAAAATAGTTGGTCGTCACTACCAATGCTTTCATCTGGAGGAAGTCAGGCTGTGATCGAGTGGCTTTCCCTTTCTACTTAAAGGAGATTCAGGATGCGAAAAACAGAAAGCGGACGGAAGAGGGATAGAACCCCTTTTAGAGACCAAGGCTACCAAGAAAAACTTTCTCATCATTCTCTATCTTGTTCAACAGATTGGGCGTCCTATCCGATGGATGAATGAGGAGCCTTGGATGGAATAGAATGAGGGGTTGCCAAATACTACTCTGTGACTGGATGATCATAAAGGTAGTTTTCGGGTTTACTACGAAACATGCGGAGGAATATGAACAACCAAGAAGGAATTTGCCCCTCCTATATAACAGAAGAGATATCTCTGGGCCCCTCGATGTGGTTGGATTATGAAAGTGATTGGCCATAACAAATGTGGCTGATAAGTCAATCACAACTGAGTAATCTACTATAGATTGAGTGAAGGATCGAGCTATCAAAGTATGGCATGCTTCTTGTCTTCAGTTTGATATGGTATCATGAGGAAAGGGATCGGTACACAAACACTATATAGGTTCATCCGATATGATCTTTATGTATGTTTGGGAATCGTTATGTCCTGCAAGGGACCACTAACGACTTATAGACCGAAAAGGAGTTTTTGACCCATGGCCAAATATATATGAACATACAGGGTCACACACTTAATGGGCTGAAACGATAAGGGTCCGGATGATAGTCTCCGAGTGGATACGCTCTCTACTCGTATTGGATAAAGATCTAGCCTAAGGTTTTTTGAGATGGATATGATATCTGATCATATCGGATAAGGATACGATTGGAGGCTATATAAAGAGAGGTGTAGGGGCTGAGGGAGGCATCCCAAAACACACCCATCGAAACCATAGCCGCCACCTTTCATAACCCCTATCGTGTGTGCTGGTGCTAGCACGCCGATGTATGGTGTTTCATCCCTAGATGTGTGGAACTCGGTAGAGGCACTGCTGTGACTGTGACACCGATCAAGATAATTGCGGGGAGGAGATGGTTGGCCAGAGAATGATCGACTACTTCCACTACACTAACGTACTCTTCGTTGAATCGGTTGCTTCAACTCTACTTTCATTGTACTGCGCGTCTAGTGGTAACGATCTATGATCTCTTACTGTAACATCGGATATGACAACAGAGGGGGGGGTGAATGGTGCCTTTTAAAATTTGCCCCCAAGTATTCACCTGCAACTCTTATCTCCGATAGCTACAAAAGCTATGAAGGATAAAAGCTCATGCTTACTGGAAACTCCGACACACAGAGAGAAAAGCAAGGCAAATAAAAAGATCCAAAGAACAAACATCAAACCAGAGAGAAACAACAGGGGCGGTCTGACTGGAGGCCATGGGCGGTCGACCGCCAGAGGCGCGCGATCGACCGCCCCTCGAGGCGGTCGACCGCTTTGTAACCCCGGTCTAACCGCCATGGGAGGGGCGGTCTGACCGCCAATGAGGCGGTCGGACGGTTATTCGAGCGAGCAAAAAGCAGAGCCGAAATCAAATAGCGAGAACTTGAAAACAATGAAATTGATGAATCTCAGCTGTTCTTCTTAGGCCTAAAGACCAAGATTACACACTCAGTAGCTTTAAGACCACTGGGAACTAAGAAAACACATAAAGAGATCAAGAAATCAAGATTTGAGTAAAAATCTGAAAAGTGAGTTGAGAATGGACATATTTTCAATTTGCTCATCAATCTTGAATCCTTTGCTCATGAGCTTTTGCAATCAACTCAGCAATGATCTCAGGACTTGAGAACCCAAATCTCAAGCCAACTTTTGAAGGGAAATCAAGGGAATCACACAACCCCTGACTAGAATAGTGAAAACAGAGGAATTGCTCAAACCATTTCACGGGAGGGAAATTGCAAAGATAAAATGAATGCTTTCGGGAATTTGCTAGCCAAGTGGCCTTGAGATTATCCCCAGTTCTAAGCAACCCATTTTGCTACTCCTTGCTCAAAGATTCAGCTCAATCATCAAAAGAGGAAAAGAAGCAGTGAGACAGCTGAAACTGAAAACCAACTGAGAATGACAAGCAAGAGTGAAATTCTTAAATGGATTCATCCCCATGAATGCTTGCTTACAGAGGAATGATTACAAAGAGTTCATCTCATTTCTCACTACATGCTTCATAATGGAGAAACACACACACGCAGAGAGCTCACTCCTCAGCTACTGCCTACACACTAAGCTCTCTCAACTGGAATGCTTACACTGCTGCCTCCCTCTCCTCTTTTTGAAGGCAAGACCTCACCCCCATATGGAAAATCAAGAAGTGGCATATCATGCCCACTCCAAGACCGCATACACACATGAGGCAAGAAGTCAACACACACTTTTGGAGGGAAAAACCAGCCTCCAACTCATGGCTTGAGTCAAATCTCCAATTTACTCCTCAAGCACCTTCCCGGAAGCTTCCCGCAACCGGCACCTTTGACCGTCTGGACCTCGACTCCTCCCTGAGTCTAGTCCCGGTCCGCTCCGCTGTACACAACTGCACTCGGCATCCTGACCGTCTGGACCTCAGCTCCTCCCTGAGCCTAGTCCCGGTCCACCTCGTCGCTGCCCATCATGTCCACCTGACACCGACCGAGACCTCCGACTCCACCTGAGTTTAGTCCTGGTCTGTTCCGTCGCATACGACCACAATCGACACCCAACCGTCTGGACCTCCGACTCCTCCCTGAGCCTAGTCCCGGTTCTCTCGTCGTTGCCTGTCGTGTCCATCATCGGTAGCTCTGGCTCCTCGTCTCCTGACTCGCAACCACCTCACCAGCCTCGATCATCTTCGGCATCTCTAACCGTCTGGACCTCAACACCTCCTGTGCCTAGTCCCAGTCCTCCTCGCCTCACCATGACCTAGCTCCGAAGTCCTACAGTCACACAGACAAGCAAACCGTCACATAGCACCGCACGAAACAGCATAATCAATATTAGCATCAATAAAAGGTACTCAACCCTAGAATACCCAAAACAAACTCAAATTCACTAACACAACCGTCAATTACTCATCACAAACATGGGGATACCCCACATGGTCTCTCACTTACTTGCATGGCTCTCTAGTTTACATGGTAGAAAATTTTAATCTATACTAGTGTAGCCTACCCATATCCCAACATTGCTATGAAAGCCATCTTGTGTAGTATTTGATCTGGATTGGTCGTATATATTTGATATGTGGTGGTAGTAGATTGGATCTATTACTGGTCTGATATGACAACTTAGATCGGTTCATGTTATTAGATTGGTTTAGGCACTAGTTGATAAGATCAATTGGTTAGTAGATTGGTTCGGAGGATGTATGAATTGATAGCACCGAGTTGCTATTCTTTCTGAAAACCTCCCACACCGATCAGCATGATTGATCAATGGGAAATTGGGTTGATCAGATTGGTTTAGCATTGGGATAATGCAAGTTGTTTGACCCATGAGGGGCGCTGCCTCTTCGATCCCCGCCCACTAACTAGCTAGCGCAACCACCATGCTAGGTAATCGTACCATGCATTATAGGTGTTATGTGTTCATATCATGTGATAGAATTGGATTATGCACATAACACATTTTTGCTAGGTTGTATGAATAGTAGGATAGTTGTGTGTGTGATGCATGTATGAGTTTTTCATGCCCTACACGTCATGCTGATTTATAGCCATGTGCTACATATTATTGTATAATGGCCTACGTTTTGACTTGTGATGCTTGATATTTTTATTTATAATTCATTGTCAACTGTTAGGAGTAATAGCTAAGTAGATGAATGTGGTGACCTCAAGTATTGATGGCTCGGTGGACAGGAAGCGTGGTGATGAAGGTTATCGTGCTAATTGCCATACTATCTCACAGTTTATGTGATTTAATTGTGAATATTTTTATTTATAATTCATTGTCAACTGTTAGGAGTAATAGCTAAGTAGATGAATGTGGTGACCTCAAGTATTGATGGCTCGGTGGACAGGAAGCGTGGTGATGAAGGTTATCGTGCTAATGGCCATACTATCTCACAGTTTATGTGATTTAATTGTGAATATTTTTATATTCCTGTTATACTATTATTTATGTTATTATTATCTTGGGTGTTTTTAAACATGATGGAATAGTATCCCTCTAGAAAAAATAAGTAAAACTTGATTCCCTTCTAATAGTTGTGCCTATCAAAATTTTGATCATTAATTGGTAGGTCTATCAAAGTAAGGTTCCATTAATTATCTCAATAAGATAGGGTAAAGTGTTGGAAATTTCATGCGTAATATTAGTTTAACTTGAATAGGCTATCAAAATAGTTTTGGGTTTGGGCATAGTGTTGTAGCCGGGACATATGGATGTCACTCAACAAACAAGAGTTACGTGTGATGTAATTAGTAAGGGGTTGCTTACCTATGTCGCTAGGTTTCTAACAGTAATGTCAAAGCTCAATATGACTTAGTGAAATATGGATCTTGACTCACTATATGTTTTTAGATGGTACATGATTTTTAAACATATAGTGGGGGTATGTTTTGTTAAATTATTTAATGCAAGATTTAACATAAACATAGTGCTAAATTTTTGCATGTACTTTTTATGTTGTAGACAATACCACTATCTACTTCCTCCACACCTAGTTTTAACTTGCGATCTATTCTTGAGAAAAAAATTAAATGGAACAAACTTTACTGATTGGTATTGAGAATTGTTCTTAAGCAATAAAAGAAGGAATATTTTTTAGATGTTTCATATCAAAATGAACCAGCTAAATATGCTACTCGTACTCAAAAGAATTAGTATGAGAAACAATACAATGACTCACTTGATGTTAGCTATCTCATGCTTGCCACCATGAACTCTGAGCTTTAGAAGCAATATGAGAACATGGATACCCACAATATGATTGTGGGTCTTAAAGGCATGTTTGAGAATCAGGCAAGAGCTCAAAGGTACAACACCTCTAAGTCTGGTCAGCCCTCATGTGATCTAGATGATTGGATACATTCAGCGTTTGGAAAAGCTTGGTTTTCCTCTTAGCTAAGATTTGACTACTGATGTGATTATCTAGTCGCTCCCTCCGAGCTTTGAGCCAATCATTTTGAACTTTTATATGAATGGCATGGAGAAGTCAATGACCGAGTTGTATGGAATACTCAAGTCAGCAGAGGAGAGCTTGAAGGAAAGCTCTACTCATGTGATGATAATTCAGAAGACTACCAACTTCAAAAACAAGAAGTCTATGGTTTTGAGCAAAAGAATGGGCACTAGCAAAACTCAAGGTGAGATCTCAAGTATCAAATTTAAGTTTCGGAAGCTCAAGATTGGTGCTACATCTAATGCCATTTGCTACTATTGCCAAGAGACTAGACATTGGAACAGGAACTACAAGAAATACTTGGCAGAACTAGAAAAGAAGAAGGGAGTAAGACTTCTATTTCTGATATAAATGTTATAGAAATAAATCTTACTACTTCTTATATTAGTTTTTGGGTATTTGATATTGGATCAGTTGCTCATATTTGCAATTCGATGCAGGGCTTGATAAGGAGTAGAAGTTTAGCAAAAGACGAGGTTGATCTTCGTATGGGCAATGAAGTAAGAGTTGCTGCATTTGCTGTTGGCACTTTACCATCAAGATTAGTTTTGGAATTGAATAATTATTATGTTTTTGTCTTAAGCAAAAATATTATTTCTACTTCATGTTTGGGAGCAGAAGGTTATGAGTTTAGAAGAAAGAATAATTGTTGTTCAATTTATTTGAATGATATGCTTCATGGTCATACTCCATTGATAAATGGATTATATATTTTAAATCTTAAGGATGTGCATGTCTATAATTTAATGCTAAGAGGCTTCAGCCTAATGATTTGAATTCTACTTATATTTGGCATTGTTGTTTAGGCCACATAAATGAGAAGTGCATGGTGAAGCTCCGTAAAGATGATTTTCTAAACTCTTTGGTTTTTAAATCATTTGAAACATACTAGTCTTGTTTACTTAGAAAAAATGACTAAGACATCTTTCACTGGTCTAGGTGAGAGGGCAAATAACTTATTGGCCTTAGTAAATTTGAATGTATATGGACCAATGAGCTGAATGACCAGAGATGGTTTTTAGTACTTCATAACTTTTACCAATGACTTGTAGATATGGATACATCTACCTATTAAGGCATAAGTTTGAATCATTTAAAAAGTTCAAGGAATTTTAGAATGGAGAACAAAATCAACTTGGCAAGATAATTAAAACCCTATGATCAGATCGTAGAGGTGAATATTTAGGCCATGAGTTTGGTGATCATCTAAAGCAATGTGGAATTGTTCTACAGCTAACTCCGCATGGAACACCTTAATAAATTAGGGTGTGAACAATGGAATTGGGCCTTGTTAGACATGGCTCGGTCTATGATGAGCTAATCTGATCTGCCATTGTCTTTTTAAGGGTATGCTCTAGAAATAGCTGTGTTCACATTAAATAGGGTCCCATCAAAAGTTGTAGAGAAGACATCATATGAGATATGGACTGGGAATCGTCCCGGGTTGTCTTTTCTCAAAAGATGGAGATGTGAAGTATATGTAAAATGTTTGATGTCTGAAAAGCTCATACCTAAATTTGATAAATGCTTCTTCATGGGGTATCTTAAGGAAACTAAAGGATATTGCTTTTATAAAAGGGATGGAAACAAAGTGTTTGTTGCCTAAAATTGTGTCTTTTTGGAGAAAGAGTTTCTCTCGAAAGGTGTTAGTGGGAGCACGGTGAGACTCAAAGAAATTCGAGAGACATCAGAAAATATTTCAACTCCTATTGAAGCTCTAGAAAGTGTACAGATATTGTAGAACTTGTGGAAGAGACACTAACCCCACGTAGGTCTAAAAGGCCACGTCAATTGCTGATAAGGTATTGACATAATATTTTATTGTTAGACAATGATGAGTCTAAAACTTATGAGGAAGCGATGATGGGCCCGAACTCTGAGAAGTGGTTTGGAGCCATGAGATCTGAAATTCAATCCATGTATGACAATTAAGTTTGGAACTTGATTGATCTACCCGATGGTATAAAAATCATTGAGTGGAAGTGGATTTTTAAGAAAAAGATAGAGATGGATGAAAATGTTCATATCCATAAAGTGTGATTGGTGGTGAAGAGTTTCAAACAAATTCAAGGTGTTGACTATGATGAAACCTTCTCGCCCGTTGCTATGCTTAAGTCTGTCTGGATCATTCTAGCTATAACTATATATTTCGATTATGAGATATGGTAGATGAATGTCAAAATGGCTTTCCTAAAGGGCCTAGCAAAAGCTAACAGTAGAAAATAAAGATAAATATAGTGGCCATTCGACATGCCCATGACAATCAACTGGGGAGCTAAATCCTAATCCATGAAGTCATCGAAGAATTATTCTCTAAGTACCTCTAGCAGATATGGTTCTTCCTTAGCAATTGAGCAATAAAGGATATAGCCATAGAGTACTCAGCTCATCATTTGTAACAAGATGCATTATATATTGATGCAAGGCTTATCAAAGAATGACTGAATGGTTACTTTGCAGAAAGCAATAATTTAAGATAAATATAATAAGTAGATTGATAACGCACTTTGAAAATGAATAATAAGTAAATATGTCAAAGGAATTGAATAAACTACTAGTGAACTAACCATTCACCTCCTAACCAAACCAAGATTTTATGAAAACTCTAACCCTCGTGTGAAATCACTGAGAATTGTCCATAACTGAGGACATGACTATTCAAATAGTTTTACACTCTATAAAGGTTGCACAACTTTACCCACAAGATATGATCACTTCATACCACTAGATTAACACACTTCCTCTGATGTGCAGTAGAGAGACCATGACAAGACGTTTATAATACTCAATCTCAATCCGATTCCGTCCGCTAAGATTTTACTGCCAAATAGGCTAATCACCTAATCAAAAGTCCTCTCTTGCGCCTATGTGAGCCAATGGCTATGATCACAACCCACATTCATCTCAATGGCAAAATCAAAGTTAAAACATCATAAATTAATTAGTCAGGTCCATCCCATACTAAACATGTGGTTGCATGATAAGGCTCAAATCAATGGTGCATAAAGTTAAGTCCTTAATCATTACTCAGGCAATATATTCTCATCCCAATGTGCTAATAGCACCCCTTTTTACTGCACGATCACTCATCTAAGTGAAAACTATTTTGTTTAACCAAGATCAATGACACTACCCTTGTCATGGTGTACAAATTTTATAACTGTGGCTACCACTATGATTCAATATCTCATTAAGTCCAAATTATTTAATAATCTTACATTACTAGATAATTAACCATCCTAAGGTGATAATGGAATCATGACAGTCAAATTATCAATGGAGGGATTTAATCTAAATTGGTTAATAACTACCAAGTACAAATATTTGTAATAAATTAGCAATGCATAATAATTTAAAACAAAATAATAATATTTAGATATAAAACAATAGGTTCAACATGATTAAAGGTCATAACTTGCCTTGGCCTTGCTCATTTACCACTTCTTGATCTTCAAATCTTGCTTTTGCTCCTTTGAAGATGTTATCTAACAAGAGAGAAAGTAAACAAAATACAAAAAACTCAAAATAAAATCCAAATAAATTCCAAAAGTAACAATGTTAGAACTAAAAGGTAGAGCTCAATTTTAAATGAATTCAGAAAGAAGAATCGGGTCAATCATAGCTAGGACGGAGGAGAACGGACTCTCGGAAGATTTGCTGGGAAAATAAATTCCTGAAAATTGAGAGAGAAAATAGAATATTCTAATATTCATTTTAGATTTATTTTAATAACATGCTAGAGGCTGCCAAGTCGGTCCTATGTAATTTCTATATTTTGGAATAAAGGAAATTCTAGAAAAAGCTCTGGTGCATAACAGGTGGGCCATTGGTCTATGGACTGAGTCCATGGGATTGATTTTGTCTATAGTGCATTTGGTGCACCAGGGCTATGTGGATGACATGTGGGACCCACATGTCATCGAGAGGGAATAGGGACCAAGGGTTTTGGGTGTGCTGATGTGGTAGGCTGACGTGGCAAGTGACATGGTTGACACGTATGCGACAAGCGATGAGGTGGTGTCTAGGTGGCATTCAGTGGCGGTCATGAGGACGACGATGTGGTAGCGGTGATGCATGGTTGTGGACTCCAACGAAGAGGGCTAGGCTCAGGTCCGTGAGGTGTGAAATGTGTTGTTGTGCTTGTGGGATGCTGGTTGTGCAAGACACAAGGACTAAAGGTCTCCGGTGGTACAGTTGTAACACCCCACCCATCCTCTGGGCCCGGAATGCTACCACCATTACAAACTCTTACCTTTCCTTCAATTACTAGGGAATCAACACTAATATAATTAGGTTGCAGCGAATAGATACATCATAGTTTTTCTTTTAGCTCCTACTCTAGCAGGCTAGTAGAGACTATAATAAACTGACAAAAGGTGGTACAGAGAGTGCTGATAGTTTGTGAAGATTATTCATGTGCTACTCCCGCCCTGGGCTTGGCGTCCTCAACGATCACCTAGAAATAAAACAACAAAGCAAGGGTGAGTCCAAAGACTCAACAAGTACATAATAGGACGATAAACACTCACAAAACATGGAAACATTATAATCCAACCATAACATACTCTGCATGCATAGCCATGCTCATATCATCATTCTCAAGGTTCCACATTGCCAAATCATCAATGCAATGCAACCCTGCTCTACATGCTCATTTGCTCATCACATTGCAAATACCGGTATTGCCGAGTGAACACCCGTCGATGTTCACCCATAATCTTGGGCCCGCACATATCGGCACGGGGATCTCTCCACTCCCGTGGAGGCCTACCGAAGTAGGTCTTACTAAGCACTCCGGATTAGTCCGCTAGCTTTACTCGCAGCTTGGGACTTTCTCACCGCCCTCACTCTTGAGTGCACATAATGCAAATGCATATGCCCATTATCATTACCATTGTCATCCATAAGTAATCATCATATCATGTAATCATCGCATTCTCACATAAACATTATCACATCATGTGAACATCGCATATTCATAAACTCTGGTCTACCGTACTACCATGCACTTGCCTGTTAACCAAGCGGAGCGAAGCGTCGTGAGGATGACGTCGACTCAGGACCTCCACCTGTACAAGCAGTTAATCCGATTTAACATATTATAACGAAACAAGAGATTAAATGGGCGACGACGATGCTACACGCATAACCTGGTTATGGCGTAAAAACGCACGGGTTTCAGGGACCTGTCGCGCAGGCACCAATTCCTCCCCCATTTCTCTTTTTTTCTTTTTCTCCTCTTTTCTTTCCTTTTCTTTTCTTCTCTCTTCCTTTTTTCCTTCTGTCTTTTCCTTTCTTACTTGGCCGGCCCCTTCTTCTTTTTCCTTCTTTCCTTTTTCTTTTCTCTTCCCCTCACCCGAGCCCTCTCTCTCTCCTCATTTCCTTCGGCCAAACCGGCCTCCTCTTCTCACTCCCTCTCGGCCGAGCGGCTCTAGGCAATGCGGCGTCGGCGCGGCCAGGCACGGCAGCGCTGGCGGCTCCTCCTCCGCCCCTCCTGCCTTCCTCTCCTCTCCCCCTCTCTTCCCATCCCTCACGTGCGCGACTGCACCTGGGCTGCCGGCGGCGCGGCCGAGCGGGCGGCGCCGGCGAGCTCTCTCGCTGGCGTCTCGCCGCCCCGCATGCCGGCCACTACCCGCCTCTCCCCGGCTCGGTCGGGAGCGCCGCCATGACACATCCAGATCCGGCCAGTCGTGGCCAGATCGGCTGGCCAGGGCCAGATCCGGCCACGTCTTGCCGGCAGCCACCTCCCCTACATGCGCATGGTGGCAAGGCGCTGATCGCCGCCGCTCAGTCGACGTGGCCTACGGGGTGAGCTCGCCGGCCATGGCTTGCAGTCGGCCGACCGCCTCCTACTGCTGCCAGGACGGTTTGCCCCCCTTTCCCTTTCTCTGTGTGCCCTACTTCTACTATTGTGTGCTAATGTGCGCTATGGGGTTATGGTGGGAAGGTGGGCGTACTCAATGGTTGGCTTGGCGTGGATTCGACGGTCATCGACGTCCTCTATTGTCGTCAATGCCGTCCTCTCGCGCTTGCCCCTTTTGGGTTCCTTCGGGTCTCCTCTCTTCTTATCCTTCTCCTCCTTGCTCCCTGTCTTTGCTTCAACTGGCGCCTTGGTGGATCCGGCTAGAATGGGGGAAAGAGGAGGTGATTGCTGGCTTTGGACTGAGGCTGAAGCTTCTGGTTGTGCTCTCGGCTAGGGGAGTGAAATGGTGTTGCAATAGTGGAGTAGGTGAAATGGCTTGTCTACTTAAGAGGCATGGCTATCACTCTCATTGTGAAATGGCGCTTTTGCCCTTCCCCTTTCTGCCTTGGCTGGTTATGGCACTATGGGCTTTTTGGTCCAATGGCAGCCCTATACTATTTGGTGCTCTTCTACTGCGGCAGGAAAATTGGTAAAAGGTAAAAATAGAATTTCCTGTCGAATGACGAAAACCCATAACGCGAGATGGTGCTGACCGCCCCTGGACCGTCTGGGAACCTCTGAGAGCGCAACTTTTATGCGGCTTTCTAGATGGTGCCGACCGTTCCTGGGTGGTATGGGGACCTCTGCGAGCGTTACTTATTTGGCATTCTAAAAGCCGATGGGTCTGACGGCAAAAACCACCCTTTCCTTCCTTAATTCTCTCTTTTGCAATTTAGTGGTATTACATTCTACCCCCTTAACAGAATTCGACCCCGAATTCTGGCGTTCAACAATCCGCACGAAAAAACAAAATAAATCTAATTGCACATAACATAACATTAACTCATACCCATGGAGAACAACTCGGGGTACTTCTCGCGCATGCGAGACTCCAACTCCCATGTCGCTTCTCGCTCAGACTGATGCGACCAAAGCACTTTAACATACTTTATCATTTTATTTCTCAACACCTTCTCTGATTCCTCTAGAATCCAAACTGGATGGGACTCGAAGGTGAGGTCTTGCTTTAAGGACACCGGTTCTAACACAATCTCATGTTCTGGATCTCGCAAAAACTTTCTTAGCATCGAAACATGGAATACATTATGCACCCCTCGCATGGAGTCAGAGAGATCCAATTGATATGCCAACTTCCCAATCCATGCCAAATGGCCCAATGTACCTCGGGCTAAGCTTTCCTTTGGTACCAAATCGCACTATGCCTTTAGTGGGAGATACTCTCAGGAGCACATGGTCCCCCATTTTGAACTCTAGTTCTCGCCTCCTGACATCTGCGTAGCTCTTCTGCCTACTCTTGGCAGCTAGCAGATTCTGTCTAATTTTCGCCACTCGCTCCACTGTTTGCTGGATCCAATCTGGACCTAGAACGGATTTCTTGCCCACGGCATCCCAACAAAGTGGCGATCTACACGTTCACCCATACAGAACCTCGAATGGCGCTGCTCGAACACTGGAGTGATAGCTGTTGTTATAAGCAAACTCTACAAGTGCCAAATGATCCTCCCAGCTACCCTTCCAGGACAAAACACAGGACCTCAACATGTCCTCTAGTGTCTGAATGGTGCATTCGGACTGTCCATCCGTCTGCGGGTGGAAAGTAGTACTAAACTAGAGTTTCATGCCCAGAGTGCCCTGCAAGCTCTCCCAAAACTTGGAGACAAACTTGGCGTCTCTGTTCGAAACTATCGACTTGGGAACACCATGCAATCTCACAATTTCTCGCACATAGATGGGCGCCAACTCACTTGCCGAGTTCATTGTGCAAATGGGGATGAAGTGCGCGGACTTACTGAATCGGTCCACCACTCCCAAATCGCATCCTTACCTCGCTGGGTACAAGGTAAACCGACTACGAAATCCATGGTAATATCATCCCATGGTCACTGAGCAACTTCCAAAGGCTGCAATAGCCCAGCAGGACGCCTATGCTTAGCCTTTACTTGCTGGCAAACCCCGCAAGATGCCACATACTTGGCAATATCCACTTTCATCCTCTTCCACCGGAAGCTCTTCTTGAGATCATGATACATTTTGGTTTCACCAGGATGCACTGTGTAGGGGTGTACGGTGAGCTTCCCTCAAAATATCATCCTTGATTTGAGCCTTTTGCGGCACGCAAAGGCAGCCTTTTGAATCGCAATGCGCCTGATTCATCAAGGCTGAAATCCCCCGTTTTCCCTTCATTAAGCCGCTTCCTCACTTGCTAAAGCAACCAATCATGCTGTTGCGCCTCCTTTACTCGCTCTGGAATTACTGATTTCAGCAACAGTTGCATGTCAACCTGTGCTGTACCAGCAAAACTGTAGTATCCTGAACGTCATTTCGACGTGGGTTTTAAGATAATCGCGGAGTCGCCCGGGGTTTCGGTAAAGCGTGAGAAGGAACAAAAAAATAAATTGTGGGATAGCCTTAAATTAAAAAAATGAATGGAAATGTTTATAATTAAAAAATATTTTAGGGAGAGAGAGGGCTTGTCGCCTTGGGCCAGAGGGCCCAAGGGGGTGGCCACACCACCCCTCCCACTTACCCTGGCTGCACCCCTCCTCCTCTTTTCCACAGCCGCCACCCCTTTCTTCCCCCCTTGTGCGCCACTTTCTCCCCCTCCTCCATTGTTGTCCTTTGGTGCTAGGAGAAAACAAGAAGGAAGGAGAAACAAGGAAGGAAGGAAGGAGAAGAAGAGGAAGAAGAGGGGTGATCCCAAGGGGATCCCTAACTCTCCCTCATCCCAAATCCCTCTGATCTTTCTGTAATTAGGGTTCTTAGCCTAAAAATTGGTGGGGATTAGCAATTAGATTCTCCGATTAGGGAATTCCTGCTGTCTGCCTGTAGATCAATTTGCGTAGCGCGACTGTGTGCGCAGTTTAGACCTATGAAACAATTTTTCCTGCAGGTCTGCCCAAAAGAAAAATTGTAGAGGACATCGAGACCCATATACTGTATTTTTTCCAGAATTTTTTGGTTGCGGGATTTGGCATAGCAAGGTCGGGAACCTCGCTGTCCGTCAGGAGTGCAGACTGGGGCAGATTGCTGTTCAGTTGTGAATTAGGGGTAGTAGATGATTTTATGTTTTTGGTCACAATTGAGAAAAATGTAAGGAATTCAGTAATCTAACTACTGTATAAAAATCATAAGTTTTAGAGCCTGTCACTTTGGTTGGGATGTATTAGAATCTGGCTGCCCAGATTGCCAGAACAGAGAACGTCCTCTATTTTGCGCATTAAGTTACACCTTGCTAGGAACAAAATAAAAATATGTGATCTACATGAAAAGTGAAGGTATTTAAGTGAGGAATCCAGACATATATCTCCTCTGTAAAAGGTTTAATAATCTTAAAGATACAAAACAGTTAAGCAGCGCTGCTGCAGTGGGTAGAATGTAGAACCGTTAAGCGGAGAGGGATGTTGTGGGGTTTTGGGGTTAGCGATAACTTTACTTCTTAAGTCGTGTTTTCTATGCTGTAGCATTGTGCTAAGAGGTACCTTTTGGACAGGTGGTTTTGCTCCTGAACACGCGTGATTTCTTCGCTTCGCTGGTAGAGGCAAGTAATTGTAGCGGTTGTGCTACGGTTTAATTCGTTATTCTTACTACTTGCAATCTACATGATTCTCGTATTTTGAAGTAATATACCATGGTTGCTTGATTTATCAATGAGGTTGTAGTGGCAAAATAAGAACTGATTGCTATGTTTGGATGACTTGCTTGTAGTCATGTGATAGTTGCTATATGTGCCAAATGTGGAACATGGATATAAATTCATGGTGAATATGTTGATGTTTCCTTGAGATTAAATTCATGTTAATCATGTTGATGCCCTTTGAGGTTGGAGATCTTGTGGTTTATAGTTATCATATCATTCATAACATGTCATAACATTTGCATTATGGATATCGCCGCTTATAGCCGCGACCGTACCGGTATAGCATCGTACATTGCCGTAGCACGATGCACACGCTTACTTTGTTGGGTAAGTGTGCAGTGGAGCATAGCATGCATATGCATTTAATTGTGGAAGGAGGAATTACTTTCATATGCCAATGGTTTTAAAACCATATGAGGCAGGACTCGTGGTAGTCCTTTTGGTTTAATGAACGAGGAAGTAGAATGTGGTTGTGGTCATATAATGACATAAATGTTGATGTAGCTTTGTTTGTTGTTTGGATAACCTGTTGAATAATTTACTTGCTAAGATTTTATCTCACCCTTGTTGTTTCCCCCCTACAGGTGATTCTTGAGCATACATGGGATGGGTAGATGTAGGATCGGAAATGGCAACAGAGAGGGGGTGAATGGTGCCTTTAAAAATCGCCCCAAGTATCCACGGCATTTCCTTCTCCGATAGCTATAAAAGCTATGAAGAAGACAATTTATGCTCTCTTAAAAACCAAATAGCAGACCAACACAAGTCTACAGTAATGATTGGCTGAAACAAACTCGGCTGAAAATGGCTCAAAGGACTTAACTGACTCAACTGAAAACTGAAGAGTTCAAACTTGTCGAGATTTGTGAATACTAGCCTTGACTCCCAAAAGAAATGCTCACTAGAAGAAATAAAGCCAGCCCAAAAACTGCAGAGAACAGAAACTCATATTTGCCAAAAAAAAATCGAACAAGCACTTTCTGCTGGAACAGTGCAGGCTGCTGCCGAAAATATCCAAAACACTAAACCTCAGAAGTTTCTGCCGACAATAGTGAGCAAAAGAGAAACAGTCGAGAGCAGATTTTCAACCGAAATGCAGAAAAGAAGGCAACGGTAGAAAAACTGATAGAGCAGGAAAACCTAGCTGCTGAGAAACTGAACTGAAGCAATCAAACTGAAAATAGAGGCTGCCGAAACTGAAAAGGAGCAGATAATCCTTGCTGCCGAGTGAAGCTGCAGAAAAAGAAAATCAGACCGCAGGCTTTGCTTTGGCTGAACTCAGTGCAGGATTCAAAAGATCAGCATACACTGCAGCCCGGCCGGTCTGCAGCTAATACTCGGTCAGACCATGATTAGGTGCAGGCGCACAAATGCACAAAAGGCAACCAAAACTGAGATAGAGCAAATATTGCAGAGCACAAGAGAACTACAGAATAGGAGCCAAGACAAGAAATAGATTGCTGTTCTAAAATTGAGAAGACAAGAACTATTCGGCAGAAAAGCAAATGGACTGAAAACAAAAAGGCCAAATTGAAATGCAGAGCAGGCTGAAAATACAAAATCTACTGCAGCAAGCTGAAAATCAAAGAAATGCATGATTGTTTGCTGTTCTTCTCAGGATGAATCATTGGGACTAAACTCTAAATACCAAAAGGGATCTCAAGAGAAGGAGAGTGCAGGCCAAGATCACTTGAAAATAGAAATTGCTATTTTTGTCACAAGGAATAGTTGGAAAGGATAAAAACCAAATTGCTCATCAAACTCAAATCCTTTGCTCAAGAAACTTTGAAATTAGTAGGGAGATGATCTCACAACTAGAAAGCACAAATTTGAAGCCACTTTATGAAAGGGAATCAAGATTTCTCAAAGTCCTCTGCCTCCCAAACCCTAGAACAGTGAAAAGCAGAGGAAGCAGCGCGCATGAATGAAAAATAAGAGAATCTTTGATCCAGCCATTTAACTCTTGGGAATTAACTGACCAAATGGTCTTGTGACATATTCCCATCACAGAGCAAAAGATCAGAAGCTACATTCTCAAGGATTCATCACAACCTAAAAGCAACTGGAAGAACAAAACACAGAGAACAGCAGGAAATCAAAATGGCTTAAACTCAGAAGTCCTCAAATTGATTCATAACCATGAATGATTACAAGAGGAATGATTACACAGGAGTTCCACCAACTCACTACATCCCCATACGTAGTTGGTAAATGGGAAGAACATAAACGCACGCAGGAGCTCTCTACACACCACTGCTCAGAGCTCACTCCTACACAGACTACCTTCCCACAAACACTCAGAGCCTCCTCCACACACATATGAAGGCAAGAGCTCACTCCCAAAGAAGGAAATCAAGAAAGGTCAGCCTACATCCACACCCTTGCTCCACATACAAAAGAGGCAGGGGTCAAAGTTCAGGAAGAATGGAGGGAAAACAGCCCCTTTTCACTCCAAACTCTAAACCCTTTCCATTTGACCTTCACAACCACTAACGGGTCTCCAACCCATTATCTTTAACCGAGTCCGTTTCCATTTTGCAGCCTTGCACATTTTACCGAAATGCCCCTCCCGCAACTTCCTAGAAGCTTCCCGCTTGCACAACCGCAACCGGCACCCTGACGGTCTGGACCTTGACTCCTCCCTGAGCCTAGTCCCGATCCTCCTCGCCGTCGCCTGTCGTGTCCACCTCCGGTAGCTCCAGCTCCGGTTCCTCATCTTTCGACTCGCAACCACCTCAACAGCCTCGATCATCTTTGACGTCTCCGACCGTCTGGACCTCGACACCTCCTGTGCCTAGTCACGGTTCTCCTACGCCTTACCATGACCTAGCTCCGAAGTCCTGCAGTCACACAGACAAGCAAACCATCACATAGCATCGCACGAAACAGTATAAACAACATTAGCATTAACAAAAAGGTACTCAAGCATGAAATACCCAAATCGACCGATCGAAAAGGAAAACAAGCGTCCTAAGCACTCCCGACCGCAATCAACCAGGTCCAACCGAACCGGACCGTGCCATGCACCGACTCGGCGCGAACCGACCAAACCAAACTCAAACTTTCCAAAACACGCGTCAATTACTCATCACAAACATTGGGACACCTCCACATGGTCTCTCAGTAGAGCAGCACCATAATAATGCACTTGGTTCATCAATTCATGTTGTAATAAAGTCGAGAGGATTTTAGCCAATTGACTAGATATTCGTGGATGTTCATTTTTATTTAATAATGTTGAACTTGTGGACTATTCTTTTGGTTATACTGTTAGAGGATGTTTTAATTATTGAATTTGGTATTATTATCTTGGTCTCCCTTAGTTGATTATGTTTCTTCTTAGTTCGTCGTGGTTGAAAATTGTTGTCGGTTTAAATTATCTTGTAAATTTGGCTAGCTGTAGAGTGGTTTAGTGGCATCCCAGGGTAATGTGGGTCCTGGGGTGTTACAGAAACAATAGGAAATGACCATCCGTTCAAGGTCAGCAACGAGACAACCTAAAGTGGAGGGTGTCATCTTGCGACTAAGAGCATCAGCAACCACATTTACCTTGTCCGGATGGTACTGAAGAGTGAGATCATAGTCTTTGATAAGCTCCAACCACCTCCGTTGCCTCAAATTCAGCTCCTTCTGAGTGAAAATGTATTTGAGACTTTTGTGGTCGGTGAAGATATCACAAGACTCTCCGTACAACTAATGCCTCCAACCTTTAGAGCAAAAACAACAGCGGCAAGCTCTGAATCATGAGTTAGGTAGTTCTACTCATGCTTCTTCAACTGTCGCGAGGCATACGTGATCACTTTGGTATCTTGCATGAGCACACAACCTAGACCCACTTGAGACGCATCTGAGTAGACTGTGAAACGCCTCCCTAGCTCAGGAAGTGTGAGAACAGGAGCAGTTACTAACTTCACTTTCAGAGTATTAAAACTGTGCTCACATTCATCGGTCCACTGGAATTTCACATTCTTCCATGTGAGCTGAGACATTGGTTTGGCAATAATGGATAAGTCTTTCACGAAGCACCGGTAGTAACCAGCTAGGCCAACAAAACTTATCACTTCTTTAACATTAGATGGCCTCTTCCAATCCACGACGGTGAAAATCTTGCTTGGATCTACTGAATGCCTTCTTGGTTAATTACATGACCCAAGAAGCTCACTTCAGAAATCCAGAACTCGCACTTCTTCAATTTGGCAAAGAATTGATTCTTTCTCAGAGTCTCAAGCACGAGCCTCAAATGCTGATCATGCTCTTCCTTTGTCTTGGATAAATCAGGATATCATCGATGAACACCACTACAAAGTCATCCAAGTACTTGTGTAGCATATTGTTCATCGTTTCCATGAAAACAGCAGGGGCATTAGTCAGTCCAAAGGACATAACTGTAAACTCATAATGCCCATATCTTGTGGAGAAAGCTGTCTTCTCAATGTCTTGCTCCCGCACTTGGATTTGATTATACCCAGATTGTAGATCAATTTTTGAGAACACCTTGGCTCCTTTCAATTGATCAAACAAGTCCTCGATGCGAGGCAATGGGAATTTATTCTTGATGGTCACCTAATTGAGAGCACGGTAATCTATACACATGCACCAACTCCCATCTTTTTTCTCGGTAAAAAGGACAACGACATCCCAAGGTGAAACACTACGACGAATCAAGCCTTTGGATAACAACTCGTCTAATTGCTTCTTCATCTCCTCCTGCAAGGGTTGTGCCAAACGGTAAGGGGACATGGAGATAGGTCTTGTGCCAGGAACAAGATCAATTCTAAACTCCACATCTCGTTTGGGTGGCATACCCAGAAGCTCTTCAGGAAACACATCGGGATACTCACGCACCACAGGAATATTCTCAATGTACAAAGACGCACTTGGCTTCTCCGCAATTGCTAGGAGTAACCCAGACTTCATTATTCGTCGGCCAGGGAATAAGCTGGCCAACACAAGGAGGGAACACGAAGGTCGACAGGGCGACCTCCATACTCTCCACAAAAGAATCTGGGTAATACTTCGCCTTGAACTGCTCGGTGAAGATTTCCCAGGTAGCGGGACCTTGGGCAGGGGTCCTGGCTGAAAGAACTCCTTCCCACCAGATGTCCGCCTAACCCTTCAGTTGAAAAGCCACGTAGCGAACTTTCAGCTGAGAGCTCATCTCAAGGGCTTCGAATTGCCTCTCCATGTAGCGCAGCCAATCCGCAGCTTGGACTGGTGTGCCCGATCCATCAAAGCTATCTAGTTGTACGGCCAACCACTCACGAAGGCCCATCCTTGCCTCCGGTACGACCAGAGCAGCAACAGGGGCATAGCAGGTACAGCCACAGCAGCGGCTGTCAGCGCTTGATGGCGAAGTGTACGGACCTCCTCCAAGAACTCCTGCAGTAAGGCTGAAGACCTTGCCGGATCTCTAGCTACGGACTGTTCAGCGGAAGCAACTTCCGCACGGTGCCTCCTGCAGAACCTCAAGCGGTGGCTCCGCTTGGGCACGGCCACGACCACGGCCGCGACCTCCACGGCCACGCCCGCGTCCTCTTGCTCTCCGCATCTCTGATCAAGACAGATAAGCAATCACACAACTAGCCCACAAACATCCATCTTAACGGCACAAATCCACATCAAAGCTAACGAAAGCGTGAATGCAATATAAGACCCATTCCCCATCCTATGGTGCACCAGTGTGCCAAATTTTAATTTAGTTATTAGGCCTAAGTCAAATTTTAGTTGAATAATTAACCTAAATTATCAAATTTCTCTACCACTGACCTAACGCCTGTCTCTGATACCAACTGTAACACCCCGCCCATCCTCTGGGCCCGGAATGCTACCACCATTACAAACTCTTACCTTTCCTTCAATTACTAGGGAATCAACACTAATATAATTAGGTTGCAACAAATAGATACATCATAGTTTTTCTTTTAGCTCCTACTCTAGCAGGCTAGTAGAGACTACAATAAACTGACAAAAGGTGGTACAGAGAGTGCTGATAGTTTGTGAAGATTATTCATGTGCTACTCCCGCCCCGGGCTTGATGTCCTCAACGATCACCTAGAAATAAAACAACAAAGTAAGGGTGAGTCCAAAGACTCAGCAAGTACATAATAGGATGATAAACACTAACAAAACAGGGAAACATTGTAATCCAACCATAACATACTCTGCATGCATAGCCATGCTCGTATCATCATTCTCAAGGTTCCACATTGCCAAATCATCAATGAAATGCAACCCTGCTCTACATGCTCATTTGCTCATCACATTGCAAATACCGGTATTGCCGAGTGAACACCCGTCGATGTTCACCCATAATCTTGGGCCCGCCCATATCGGCACGGGGATCTCTCCACTCCCGTGGAGGCCTACCGAAGTAGGTCTTACTCAAGAGCACTCCGGATTAGTCCGCTAGCTTTACTCGCAGCTTGGGACTTTCTCACCGCCTTCACTCTTGAGTGCACATAATGCAAATGCATATGCCCATTATCATTACCATTGTCATCCATAAGTAAGCATCATATCATGTAATCATCTCATTCTCACATAAACATTATCACATCATGTGAACATCGCATATTCATAAACTTTGGTGTACCGCACTACCATGCACTTGCCTGTTAACCAAGCGAAGCGAAGCGTCGTGAGGACGACGTCGACTCAGGACCTCCACCTGTACAAGCAGTTAATCCGAATTAACATATTATAATGAAACCAGAGATTAAATGGGCAACGACGATGCTACACGCATAACCTGGTTATGGCGTAAAAACGCACGGGTTTCAGGGATCTGTCGCGCAGGCACCAATTCCCCCCATTTCTCTTTTTTTTCTTTTTCTCCTCTTTTCTTTCCTTTTCTTTTCTTTTTCTCCTCTTTTCTTTCCTTTTTCTTTTCTTCTCTCTTCCTTTTTTCCTTCTCTCTTTTCCTTTCTTACCCGGTCGGGCCCTTCTTCTTTTTTCCTTCTTTCCTTTTTCTTTTCTCTTCCCCTCACCCGAGCCCTCTCTCTCCTCATTTCCTTCGGCCAAACCGGCCTCCTCTTCTCACTCCCTCTCGGTCGAGCGGCTCTAGGCAGTGCGGCGTCGGAGTGGCCAGGCTCAACGGCGCCGGCGGCTCCTCCACCGCGCCCCTCCTGCCTTCCTCTCCTCTCCCCCTCTCTTCCCATCCCTCGCGTGCGCGACTGCACCCAGGGGCTGCTCCGGCGGCGCGGCCAGGCTCGTTGGCGCCAGCCCAGAGCTCGCTGCTGCCGGCGTCTCTGCCGCCCCCCCGCATGCCGGCCACTACCCGTCTCTCCCCGGCTCGGTCGGGAGCGCCGCCGCAACACCTCTAGATCCGGCTGTCCATGGCTAGATCCGGCCGCGTCTTGCCGGCAGCCGCCTCCCCTACACGCGCATGGTGGCGAGGCGCCTCCTACTGCTGCCAGGACGGTTTGCCCCTTTTCCTTTCTCTGTATGCCCTACTTCTACTATTGTGTGCTAATGTGCACTATGGGGCTGTGGAGGGAAGGTGGGCGTACTCAATGGTTGGCTTGGCGTTGGTTCGGCGGTCACCGACGTCCTCTGTCATCATCGATGCCGTCCTCTCGCGCTTGCCCCTTCTGGGTTCCTTCGGGTCTCCTCTCTTCTTGTCCTTCTCCTCCTTGCTCCCTGTCTTTGCTTCAACTGGCGCCTTGATGGATCCGGCTAGAGTGGGGGAAAGCGGAGGTGATTGCTGGCTTTGGACTGAGGCTGAAGCTTCTGGTTGTGCTCTCAGCTGGGGAAGTGAATGGTGTTGCAATAGTGGAGTAGGTGAAATGGCTTGTCTACTTAAGAGGCATGGCTATCACTCTCATTGTGAAATGGCGCTTTTGCCCTTCCCCTTTTTGCCTTGGCTGGTTATGGCACTATGGGCTTTTTGGTCCAATGGTAGTCCTATACTATTTGGTGCTCTTCTACTGTGGCAGGTAAATCGGTAATAATAGAATTTCCTGCCGAATGACGAAAACCCATAACGCGAGACGGTGTTGACCGCCCCTGGACCATATGGGAACCTCTGAGAGCGCTACTTTTATGCGGTTTTCTAGACGGTGTCGACCGTTCCTGGGTGGTATGGGGACCTCTGCGAGCGTTACATATTCGGCATTCTAAAAGCCGATGGGTCTGACAGCAAAAATCGCCATTAAAAAATTAAGCTTTAATTAATTAAAAAATCCAAATAATTATTTTATTTTAAAAACATTAAAAAGACGTTACAGTACGCTGTCTTGACGACAACGGCCATGAACACCGCCTAGAAAATGGATCGTCGCGCCCCGGCAGCGATCGCCACAGCGGCATGAGCTCATCCATGTAGACTGGTACATCGCCCCGATGCGTGAGCTCAACCGCCGCGAGCGTCGGCACAAGCAACGAGGGCTAGGACATGGCTTGCCCAGGCTAGGCACTTGAGCTTCACCGATCTCATGAGCTTCGACAATGATGACGCCATGGCCATCCTGCCTCTTTGCACTTTGCTTAGCTAGCTAGTAGTACTAGCTAGTGCAGTGACTAGTGAGCCAGCTGCTGCTACTACTAGTAGCGAGTGAGAGCAAGTACAATAATGCTGACTAGATCGTCTCTAGCAAAATTCACGTCAACACAATCCTAAGTGGAAGAGAGAGAAAAGAGGAGAGAGGCAAGCAACCCCTCATGCAAGAGGTGACCTCTAGCACATCATACGAGGAGAGAGAGGCAAGCTACCCCTCATGCAAGAGGTGACCCCTGATATATTTATGCAAGTATTAAATGTTTGAGTGCTTTAGTAGAGGTAACCTCTACTCAACTTATTATATTAGCTACCTCCACATGAGTCACTTGTACTCTTTTTGCTTATGTGGCTAGTCCTAGAGGTGGCAGCCACCTCTTCTATTAAACTTGCTCTGATGGGTGCATATGGGAGCGTGTGAGGGGCTATGGCTTACGGTGTAAGTTTACCTTTTTTAGTTTATAGCTAAAATTATATTATAATTATTGTTAGGTTTTTTAAGAAAAAATGCAAAAGAATTTGGAAAAAGAAAAAACCAAAGAAAAACCAAAAAAACTAAAATAAGCTAAAATTAGAAGTCAATACATTCCAAGTAGATTTGGGCTTAAATAAGCCAAAAAAATAAAATAAACTAGAAGCTAAAACTATTTAGAGCAAATCCTTAATTGAAATGTATGTGAGGCAAACAGATGAACGTTGCATCTGCATGCATGCGAATTATGCTTGTATGTTCAGACATTTTGCATATAGGTACAGCCAGTGGCGGAGGACCCGATAGGGCAAGGCTGGCGTCGCGCCGGTTCTTGATGCGGGCGGCGGGAGGCGGGTGGCGGCGGCGGCGGGAGGCTGCGGGGCGGGCGGCGGCGGCGGGAGGGGAGGCGGGAGGCGGGCGGGCGGGGAGGCGGCGGCCGGCGGGAAGCGGGACTCGGAGGCGGGCGCGGAGGCGGTGGGAAGCGGGACTCGGAGGCGGCGGGAGGCGGGCGGGCGGCGGCGGCGGAGGCAGCGCGCGGGGAGGCGGCGGCGGCGGGAAGCGGGACTCGGAGGCGGGCGGAAGCGGGACTCGGGAGGTGGGAGGCGGGCGGCCGGCCGGCGGAGGCGGAGGCGGGCGGGAAGCGGGCGGGGGGGGGAGGCGGGAGGGAGGCGGCCGGCCGGCGGCGGCGGAGGCGGCGATCCGCCCCACCTCATTTTTTTCTCGTCCTCCGCCGCTGGGTACAGCTGGAAACCATATATGTATACATACATACGTGCAAGATATTTTGTGTACAGGACCGTATGTGTACATACATAAGCGTACATTTGTATGTACACATGAACTTACGCGTGCAAGGTGTACAGTGCTCGCTCTGCATGCAGGAGCTCATGTTACGTGCGATTGAACTACCTAACAAGCTACTCGTGTAAATGCCAATGCATGCAGTGGCGTAGTTAAAATAAAAAAAGGGGTTTAAAGAACTAAACTAAATTGAGATAAACATAGCAAATATAATCTCCTTTACTTGTGTTCCGGTTGCTTCTCCTTAATCATGCCATCGTTGCGGTAGGACTTCTGACCTAATGCATCGGCTACTATATTTGCTTTATCAAATAATGTATACCAAGATCATAATTCTTGATCATCTCTAACTGTCTTCTTTGTCCTAGGTTAAGATCTGGTTGAGTGTATATGTACTTCAAGATATTATCATTTGCATATATCTCGCATCGGTTACTGATAAGGCAATGTCACCAAATCTTTAGAGCATGCACTACTGCTGCCAATTCCAAGTTATGAGTGGGATAATTCACTTTATGAGGACTCAATTGCCATGAGACATAGCAACCACTTTGCCTCTTTTCATCAACACACATCCGAGTCCACAGTGAGACTCATCACAGAAAATATTGAAGTCTTGGTATATATATCTGGTAGAACTAGTACCGAGGCTGTGGTCAATCTCTTCTTTAATTCTTAAAAACAGTTTTCACATTTTATGGTCCATTCAAATTTCTTCTCTTTCTTAAGAAGTTGAGTCAAAGGTCTTGCAATACTAGAGAAATTTTTAATGAACCGAATGTAATATATGGCCAAACTGAGAAAACTACAGATATCCGTAATGGTCACATCTTTAACCTTGCATGATCCTACTGCAACTCAACCTTCAAACAACATGTCCCAAGAATCCCACTTCTTTTAGCCAAAACTCGCACTTGCTACATCTTATATACGGCCTATGATCTCTGAGCTTTTCCATTACTAACCTCAAATGATATTCGTGCTCTTCTTCACTCCTCGAATATATGAGTATGTCTTCTATAAAAACTACCACAAATCTATCCAAAAACTCCATAAATACTTTGTTCATAAGGTTCATAAAGTAGGCGGGAGCATTGGTAAATATGAATAACATCACATTGTACTTATACAAATCATAGTGGGTGATGATGGTTGTTTTTGAAATGTGTTCCAATATGATCTTGAGTTGAAAATATCCTATCTTTGGTTGATCTTGGAGAAAACTTGGGCTCCATTCATCTGATCGAATAAATCATCAATCCATGGTAGCGAGTACTTATTCTTCATGGTTACCTCATTCACGGACCAGTAATCAACACACAATCTTAAATTCCCATCTTTCTTCTTCACAAATAACACTAGTGATACCCACGGTGATGAATTTGGTCTAATGAATCCTTTGGTTTGATGCTCTTTAAGTTGCTTTTTCAATTGCACATACTCATCCGCATGCATCCTATATGGTCTTTTCAAAATCGAAGTTATTTCAGGCAGCAGCTCAATCACAAACTTCGTGTCTCTATCTTTCAGTACTCAAGGTAATTTCTTAGAAAACACATCAAGGTACTCACATACTACTCGCACTTGGCGTATTTCTATATTTGAGAGATAATTGAGAGGAGGAAAGGACGGTCTAGTTCGGTTGGAGATGAACATGACACAATCCCCTTCTTCACGAACGAGATCAATAGAATGGCTGACATAATTTATCTACCCTTATGCTTGAACAACCAATCCATCCCTAAAATGACATCTAATCTCTATGACTTGAGCAATATCAAGTCTGCTATGAACTTAGTCCCACTGATAATTATGCTAACCTTGGGCATACCAACTTAATTTTTAGTTCTGAACCTAGTGATTGAACTAGCATATGTCTATCCAATAAATCCATTTGCATATGTTGTTGGGCAGCAAAGTTCTTAGATATCAAAGAATGAGATACTCCAGAATAAAATAAAACCATTGCAAGGTCTGAGTTGATGAGAAACATACCCAACACCACATCGGGTGCGTTCTGAGCTTCTTCGATGGTCATGTGGTTCACTCTTCCTCTACCGATGTTCTAAGTGGGTCTCAAGGCTATGTTCTGGTCTTATGGTACTCCATGTCCTTGTCCTTGCATTGGCGGCCTTGCGGGAGCACATGGCGACACATTCTGGACATCACCTCGTAGCTTCTTTGGGCAATGATTCGCATAGTGGCCATGCTAACCATAATGAAAGCAATCGACGAGCCTGCTGCCTCTAGGGGGCTGACCACCATAGGAAGAAGGTTGGATGGCCTGCTGTAGTGGATGCAGGACTAGTACTGGATATCTAGGTGGCTGAGGTATGGGTGAACGAACGGTGAGTAGCTGCCACATGCATGGTCATTGCAATCACTACTTGCTGATTTTTGTGCAATCAACTTGCATTTGTGCGAGTCCTTGAGCGCACCGCACTTATCTTCTCACATGATAGCTTTGTTGACCAAGGTCTAAAACTCTGAGAAATCCAATGGGACGAGTTCTAGCTAAATGTCTTCGTTGAAGTGTTCCCAAAAAAGTTCCATCTTTCGGGTCTCATTTGGAATGTCAGTAAGAGCATACTGTTGGAAATATGCCCTAGAGGCAATCATAGAGATGATGATATTTTGTTGTATCCATGATTTAATAAATGTTCCTTGAATATTGCCTTTGTATTGATTAACAAGTATGTGACTTGTTTGTGAAACTCTTTACTTATATGGTTATTCTAAAGTTGTCCCTAGTCGAAGTTCATGTGTGGACACACGTGAATAATGGATTAGCACATGTATCGGTTGATGACCATGTTTCACAGGTCATAGACATGGAGATGTCAAACCAATAATGTGGACACACGTTTAGAACATGGGGTTGGACCGACCCAACATGAGACATAACATTTATCTTATGGTTCTCTCTCTACACAATGTGTACGCCTTGTCCTTAGACCTGAGATTGTCGCATGTACTTGAGATGTGAATCGACCTACTTAGGGGCTATCAAACGCTACTCCGTAACTGGGTAGTTATAAAGATAGCTTTCGGGTTTGTCATGAAGCATGCTGCGAGGCATGGTCAGTCGAGATGGGATTTGCCCCTCTCTACCTGAGAGAGATATCTCTGGGCCCCTCGAGTGATCGAATCCAGAAATGCATGGCCATGCTACTTAAGGTTAAGAGTTAACCTAGTAAGGGATTCCGGATCACAAGATCGAGAAAGAGTGGTCAGCTTGAAGCTCGACCAAATATCGTGAGGCAAAGGGATTGGCATGTACATAAAGTTGTGATGGTTCGTCCGATATGATCTTTGTGTATGTTTAGGAGTTGGCACGTCTTGCTAGAGGCCGCTACCAACTATTGACCGAGTAGGTATACTCGCGTTATGTCTAAACATACGTGAACCTATAGGGTCACACACTTAAGGGCTGAAGCCTAATTCGGATTGGATCCGGTTAGACCGGTATTGAGTCCTAATGGGCCTCCATTCGTAGAAGCCCATTGTAAGGACGTCTATAAAAGGAGGGCAAGGGCACACAGGGTTGAATGAGAATTCCGTGACCTCCTCAAACCCTGGCGCCACCCTCCCACGCCTCGTGTCGCTCGCGCGGATCTAGTAATCCGGCGGCGTCGCCTCCTCCCGTGACGTGTGGATACTTATGGCGCGCTGCATCGTAGCGTTTGGACGAACCGCAAGAGAGGAGTTATGCGTGGGGCGCCGCGGCGTGGGCGAGGAAGTAGACTACTACTGCGCCGGCGTCTTTGCATCAACTTAGTACGACTACTCGCCCGACGTCTTGCATCGATTCCGCACTGCGTCTAGTGGTAAGACCGTGATCTATAACTGCGGTGATCTTGGTTTACGGGTAGAAAAATTTTAATTTGCGCTAGTGTAGCCTGCCGTAGTCCTTGGTGGTATCGAGCCGTTCTTTGTCATGTTATAGGTTGGGTGATTTGCATATGGCGATATGTAAGTCGTTATGATCGATTGTATAGTTACGGTAATGGATAGATCTGGTTTCGTGATCATGCTGCTAAGGTCGTGCCACAACATACCCTACGGTCGGTATCACCATCGGGTAGACGGTGACACGTAAAACCGATTGCGGAATGCGAAGATCAATATGATTGGTCGAATCGGAACCTAGATTAATAATCGATATTCCGTGATTATGCTGCTAAGGTCGTGCCACAACATACCCCTACGGTCGGTATCACCATCGGGGTAGACGGTGACACGTAAAACCGGTTGCGACGCGAAGATCAATGCAAATTGGTGAATCGGAACAATAGTCGATTTGGGGTAAATATGATTTGCCGATCAAAATCCTAAATAAAAATTGCATAGATTGGATCTCTGTTTTTACGAGGCGCGCCCCTTCGAACCTGAGGGAAACCCCTCGACCCTTATCCGTAGATTGCGAATCTATGCATAACTTGTTTTTGCGGGATGTATGTGACCGATATGGCCTAATGTGTATGTGATGCATGTTTATAATATTTTCATGACATGCATGTCGTGGGTTCGGCAACACGGGTGGAGCCATTGTGTTGTCAAAGTATTGTATTAACGGCTGCGTGCGACTTGTGATGATTCCTTGTATCCATGTATTTGATTACTAGTTGTTATGAGTAATAGCTTATATTAGTACTCGGAGGACACATCACTTGGAGGGATGGCACACATTAACCATGGAGATGGAGATCATCATGGTGGATGATTCTATGGCGATGGAGATCACCATGAGAAAATGGGCCATCTTGAGTCACAAGCTGTGTGAATGCTATTCTGTTTGTTTTACTCCTATGCATGTTTGAATGGTAGAAGTATAACGATCCTCACAAAATGTTAAGTTAAACATATGCCCTCCCAACTAAACTCTGCACCATCCCATGTCTTGTAAATTGATGGTGGGTCTATAAAATTAGGGCACCATCGACTTTCCTTGACTAGATGGGTTTGTATCGGATACATACATGCATAAGGGTTGGTGAACTTAACAAGGTTATCATAAAGGTTATGAGCCTTGGGGCATAAAGGTTGGGCGCCGGGGCATAGAGATGTCACCCAACAACAAGAGTCATATAGAGATATGACTAGTAAAGGTGTTACTTACCGAATTACCTTGTCTCCTAGCGGTGATGCAAAAGCTCACTAGTAGACTAGTTAATTGCGGATCTTGAATCGCTAAGAATCAATAGAGGGATATTGATTTTAGTGGGAGTACATTCTATTAAATTTGTTTAATACAGTTTACTCTATCATGGTTTTATTTGTCTTAGTATTTTGCATTTTATTTGTAGATCAATGGCATCTAACAACCGCGCACACCCGTTTGCTTTGCGATCGATTCTTGAGAAAGAAAAATTAAATGGAACAAACTATTCGGATGGGTCCAGTAACTCGAGAATTGTTCTCGGCGGATAAAAGGAAAACGTTCTAGACACCCAAATCCCGAAGAACTCACGACAATGCGACTCTGCATTAAAAATGCCTACAAGAAAGCATGTGATGACTCTCTTGAGATTAGCTGTCTTATGCTTGCATGCATGGAACTCGACCTTCAAAAGCGGTTTGAGGATCAGAAGCGTATGATATGATCATGGCGCTTAAGGACATGTTCCGGACATGAGCCGGACTGAAAGGTTCAATGTCTCTAAGGCTTTTCTGAATGCAAGTTAGCAGAAGGTGCACCAGTAGGCCCACATGTGATCAAAATGGTTGGTTACATCGGACTTTGGATAAACTTGGTTTTCCAATTAGCCAAGAGTTGGCAATCGATTTCATTTGGCGTCTCTACCACCTAGCTATGGACATTTCATTTCGAACTACCATATGCATGGGGTGGAAAAGGGCCTTAATGAGCTTTGTGGGATGCTCAAAACAGCAGAGAGTGACATTAAGAAGTGTGTGGGGCCTAGCCATGTGATGGTGTGAGAACAAGTCTAGCTTCAAGAAAAGGGTAAGAAGCCATGGGCAAAGAATAAGGGCAAAGTTAAAGATATGATCTGAAAGCCAACGCCTAAGCCGATGCTTTGGACCGGAGGTGAGACAGATGCTTCTATTGTAAAGCGCCTTTGGAAGAGAAAGCGCAAGAAGTACATGGATTCCGAGGAATGCAAGAAGAAGGTGGAAGTAAGACTTCCACCCATGGTACACTTGTCATAAATGTTTTAGACATTTATCTTGCTGATTCTCCTATTAACTCTTGGGTATTTGATCTGGATCGCTTGCTCACATTCGCAACTCGATGCAGGGGCTAATAAGAAGTAGAGGAGTCGCAAGAGGTGAAGTTGATTTTTGCGTCGGAAATAAAGCAAGGGTTGCTGCGTTGACCGTCGGCACCATGCAACTTCAGCTTCCTTCAAGATTTATTATGGAATTGAATAATTGTTATTATGTTCCTAGTATGAGTCGAAACATTTTATCCCCCTCATGTTTGATGAGAGATGGTTATTCATTTGCAAGTAAAGACAATGGTTGTTTGATCTCTAAAAATGAAATGTTTGTGGCTTTTGCCCATTGTGAATGGGTTATTTATTTTAAATCTTGATGATGCGCCCATCTTTAACATAAATGCTAAAAGACTTGACCTAATGATTTGAATCCCACCTATGTTTGGCATTGTCGTTTGGGTCACATAAGTGAAAAGCGCATGAAGAAGCTCCATGATGATGGTCTTCTAACTTCGTTTGATTTTGAATCATACGAGACATGTGAAGCTTGTTTGCTTGGTAAGATGACCAAGTCACCTTTCAAAGGTTCTTTTGAGAGGGCATCGGACTTGTTGGAAATCATACATACCGATGTATGTGGACCAATGAGCACGATCGCTAGAGGTGGATTTCATTACTTCATAACTTTCATCGATGATTTTAGTAGATATGGCTATGTCTACTTAATGAAGCATAAGTCTGAAACTTTTGAAAAGTTCAAAGAGTTCCGAATGAGGTTGAAAATCAACGTGCCAAGAAAATTAAGGCTCTGCGATCGATCGTGGTGGCGAGTATTTGAGTCATGAATTTAGCAATCATCCGAAGAGTTGCGGAATTGTTCCACAGCCTAACACCGCCGAACGCCTCAAAGAAATGGGGTATCCGAGCGCGTAATCGGACCTTGTTGGACATGGTTCGATCGATGATGAGCCGATCAGATCTACCATTATCATTTTGGGGTTACGCTCTAGAAAAGCAGCTTTCACACTTAATAGGGTACCGTCTAAATCCGTAGTTAAGACACCATATGAGATATGGGTAGGAAGAGTCACGTTTGTCTTTTCTAAAGATTTGGGGATGTGAGGCGTTTGTCAGCGACTACTGATCGGACAAGCTCACACCCAAGTCGGATAAATGCATTTTCGTGGGATATCCAAGGAAACCTTTGGATATTACTTCTACAACCGACCGGAGGGCAAAGTGTTTGTCGCTCAAGTGGTGTTTTCCTAGAGAAAGAGTTTCTCAACAGGAGACAAGTGGAAGAACGGTGCAGCTTGAAGAGGTTCAAGATGAACCAATCGGGAAGACTCGACGAATGATGCCCACGTGGCGAACAAGTTGAGGAACCCATGGCAAAGGAAGCACCACCACCACGAAGGTCGGAAGGCTCCGCATCGCGAGATATGTTATTGTTAGACAATGATGAGCCTACGACCTATGCGAAAGCAATGATGGACCAGGACTACGAGAAATGGCAAAGTGCCATAAGATCCGAGATAGCATCCATGGGAGACAATCAAGTTTGGAACTTGGTTGACCCTTTGATGGTGTTAAAACCATAGAGTGCAAATGGATCTATAAAAGAAGATTGATATGGATGCAAATGTTCATATCCATAAAGCTCGACTTGTCGCAAAAGTTTTTCGGCAAGTTCAAGGAGTTGACTACGATGAGACCTTCTACTTTGTAGCGATGCTTAAATCTATACGGATCATTCTAGCTATTGCTGCATATTTCGACTATGAGATATGGCGGATGGATGTCAAAACGGCTTTCCTTAATGGAAATTTAACCGAGGACGTGTATATGATACAGCCCGAGGGTTTTGTCGATCCAATCAATGCTAGAAAAGTATGCAAACTTCAAAATCCATTTATGGATTGAAGCAAGCATCTCGGAGTTGGAACATTCGTTTTGATGAAGTGGTCAAAGGGTTTGGCTTCATAAAAGCGAAGAAGAATCTTGCGTTTACAAGAAGGCAAGTGGGAGCTCGCTCGTATTTCTAATCTTATATGTAGATGACATATTACTAATTGGAAATGATATTCCTATGCTCGAGTCCGTTAAGACCTCACTGAAAAATAGTTTTTCAATGAAGGACTTAGGGGAAGCGGCATATATTTTGGGTATTAAGATATATAGAGATAGATCAAAAAGGCTAATAGGATTAAGCCGAGTACTTACATTGACAAAGTGTTGAAACGGTTCAACATGGAGGAGGCAAAGAAAGGGTTCTTGCCCATGTCTCATGGCATAAATCTTGGCAAGACTCGGTGTCCTTCGACAAGCGATGAGCGAGATCGCATGAGTAAGATTCCATATGCTTCGGCCATTGGATCTATCATGTATGCTATGATATGTACTCGCCAGATGTTTCCTATGCTCTAAGTGTTACTGAGCAGATACAGTGATCGGTGAGAGTCACGGACAGCGGTTAAAAACATCCTCAAGTATTTGAGAAGAACTAAGGATGTGTTCTAGTCTACGGAGGTGAGGAAGAGCTCGTTGTAAATGGTTACACGATGCAAGCTTCCAAACCGACAAAGACGATACAAATCGCAATCGGGTTTTGTGTTCATTTTGAGCGGTGGTGCGGTCGGTTGGAAGAGTTCCAAGCGGGAGACTGTTGCGACTCTACAACGGAGGCGAGTACATTGCGGCTTCAAGCGACAAAGGAAGGTGTTTGGATAAGGAAGTTCATATCTGAACTAGGTGTGGTTCCTAGTGCGGCATCCTCCGGATCTTTCTTGTGATAATGGTGGGGCCATTACGCAAGCCAAGGAGCCAAGGAATCACCAAAAGAACAAACACATCTGCGGCGGTTTCATCTCATTCGAGAGATCCTCAATCGAGGAGATTTAAAGATATGCAAAATACACACAGATTTGAATATTTCAGATCCTTTGTGAAGCCTCTCCTGACCTAAGCATGAGGCACACACAAGAGCTATGGGTATTAGATATCTTCTATATTGACTCTAGTGCAAGTGGGAGATCGTTGGAAATATGCCCTAGAGGCAATCATAGAGATGATGATATTTCGTTGTATCCATGATTTAATAAATGTTCCTTGAATATTGCCTTTGTATTGATTAACAAGTATGTGACTTGTTTGTGAAACTCTTTACTTATATGGTTATTCTAAAGTTGTCCCTAGTCGAAGTTCATGTGTGGACACACGTGAATAATGGATTAGCACATGTATCGGTTGATGACCATGTTTCACGAGTCATAGACATGGAGATGTCAAACCAATAATGTGGACACATGTTTAGAACATGGGGTTGGACCGACCCAACATGAGACATAACATTTATCTTATGGTTCTCTCTCTACACAATGTGTACGCCTTGTCCTTAGACCTGAGATTGTCGCATGTACTTGAGATGTGAATCGACCTACTTAGGGGCTATCAAACGCTACTCGTGAATCGGGTAGTTATAAAGATAGCTTTGGGTTTGTCATGAAGCATGCTGCGAGGCATGGTCGATCGAGATGGGATTTGCCCCTCTCTACAGAGAGAGATATCTCTGGGCCTCGAGTGATCGGATCCAGAAATGCATGGCCATGCTACTTAAGGTTAAGAGTTAACCTAGTAAGGGATTCGGATCACAGATCGAGAAAAGTGGTCAACTTGAAGCTCGACCAAATATCGTGAGGCAAAGGGATTGGCATGTACATAAAGTTGTGATGGTTTGTCCGATATGATCTTTGTGTATGTTTAGGAGTTGTACGTCTTGCTAGAGGCGCTACCAACTATTGACCGAGTAGGTATACTCGCGTCATGTCTAAACATACGTGAACCTATAGGTCACACACTTAAGGGCTGAAGCCTAATTCGGATTGGATCCGGTTAGGCGGGTATTGAGTCCTAATGGGCCTCCATTCGTAGAAGCCCATTGTAAGGACGTCTATAAAAGGAGGGCAAGGGCACACGGGTTGAATGAGAATTCCGTGACCTCCTCAAACCCTAGCCGCCACCCCTCCCACGCCCTGGTCGCTCGCGCGGATCTAGTAATCCGGCGTCGTCGCTCCTCCCGCACGTGTGGATACTTATGGCGCGCTGCATCTGTAGCGTTTGGACGAACCGCAAGAGAGGAGTTGTGCGTGGGGCGCCGCGGCGTGGGCGAGGAAGTAGTACGACTACTCTGCTCCGGCGTCTTGCATCAACTTAGTGCGACTACTCGCCGACGTCTTTGCATCGATTCCGCACTGCGCGTCTAGTGGTAAGACCGTGATCTATAAGCGCGATGATCTTGGTTTACGGGTAGAAAAATTTTAATTTGCGCTAGTGTAGCCTGCCCGTAGTCCTTCACATACTAGGAAAGATAGTTGAAGCGATGCATATACTCGGTCACTATCATACTTCCTTGCCTCAAAGATTTGAACTCCCTCTTGTTGATGTCCATAAGGCTAGTTGAAATGCGTGCTTTGTGGAAGGGTTCCGTAAAATTGGCCCAAGCAATTACTTGTCCTTCCGGCTACATGGTGCTGAAATTGTCCCACCAAATGTTTGTGGTTCCTTAGAGTTGATACGAAGTAAACAACACCTTCTCATTGTCAATACACTGAGCAATGATTAACTTCTTCTCTATAGCCCACAACAAATCATCGGCGTCAAGTGGGTCCTCAGAGTGGGAAAAGACTGGCGGTCTTGTTTGTAAGAATTCGCCCAACTTTGAATAGGCTTGGTTTGCAGCAGCTCCTCCTTCTTCTACTGCCATTGGAGTTGAACCAATGCTCATGGTGTTTTGGGTGATTTGTTGCAGACTAAGAGTCTAGGCATGGTGACTCCGTTCAATCTCAGTGAGTACCTGGGCCATCGAGAGAGTTCTAGACAGCTCAACTCCATGGCCATCCCCATGATGATTTTGCTGAGGCTCTTGCTCCACATTTGGGCTAGGTTGCAGTGGGTTAGGTCTTGGAGGTGGATGAGATGGTTAAACATCTACTTCTTGTGATTTAGACGCTTCCAAACTTCCCAAAAGTAGATCCATTGATCGCATCCTTGGTCCGGTCATCCTGTCGTTAAAACCACTCATCAAGACTATTTTAGGAATGAAGAAAAACATCGTTAAGAAGCATGGGGCAATGGGGGTATGATACCTAATTATTTATGCAAAAGGCGACGTCCAAACACAAGACAAATGAGTAAAGAACCCGAATGGGCAACACATAAGTAGTTTTGATATCTCGATAAGTTTTTGCATGGTATTTTAAATACAACCTCTATGGGCAAATATACAAACCATACCATACATTACTAACACATTACAATTGTTGAATAACAGCGTCTACATGCACATAAGCATTATAAAGGAGGGGATACATAGCTCAGTAATCTAAAATAAAACCAAAGTGAGCTCTACCAAGTCTAGTCCTAAGAGTCTAGTTCTCGGCACCATCAATCTTCTCGATGATGAACTGTTCCACCTCTGGCTCAGACTTCTCGGGCACTAATTCCTCCGAGGGTGTCTCGGGTGCCTCGTTTCGGTCAATTGCGGCTAGTTGTGATTCGTAGTCCCGAAGTAACTTAGGAAAGTTGATGCCATGTCGCCTGCAGATCTGGTGGACTGCTTTGCGGGCAACCTCTTGGATGACGAGGCTCTCAGTATAACTATGATACTTCAAACTATGGTGGAGAACATGGTGTCCAACCCTTGTATTGATGTACAGCTTCGCACAGAATCCAATGGTGACTCCTGTTTGACTTTCATCCGAAATAGTAAACAAGGGTTGTCTCTTCCTTCCTAGATTCCATAGTAGATCACTGAGGAACGTAGGCCAACCATCATCTTGGTTATGAAGAATTCAGGCCATCTACAATTTGGAAGAGGATAGGATCAGTAATCATTTTGTAACCAAGTGAAAAGAAGGTACGGAAAGAAACTAAGGAGAGAAGGAAAACATCAAGTATAGCCTATATTTTACATAATCATTTGGTAAGTTTGTAAATAAGATTTGAAATCTAGAAGCCTCTAAACTAACGGCCAATTCTATCTAAGGGTCCAACCTACAGTCAGTATAGCTCTGATACCAACACTGTTAGGACCTAGAATTTGCATTCTGAACCCTATATGTTTACTGTGCTAGTCCTATAATCAGTAGCTAGTGCACATACTCAATAACATTCATATCACATCCATACACGATAAAGTTAAAACAAGGTAGTGCATATAGGTAGCAATCGAACATAAGCCTACATGGTAAAGTTTACAGCACTTGGGCCAACTGGCCAAATAGAAGATATGATAAAAACAGTTCAGCAGAAGCAGAGATAAAAGAGGCACCAAATACCAGCAAGTATGCCTCAACCCACCATAGGCAATTGACTAGGGCAGAACCCTAGAATTCAGTGTCCTCATCATCGAAACTTGCTGTGTAATAGTAACCGCAAGACGTATCTTCTTCTATATCCTCTGAATATGTTTAACAAGCAATGGTGAGTACAAAAATCGTACTCTATGAGACTTTACAGCAAAGTTATATAGTATGTAAGCTAAGTCAAATGTAGTTGTCTAGTCTAGTTCAATTTGCCAAACATGCTTTAAATTAAAATAATGAATATTAGATTGCAAATGGAAGTTATAAGAGCATCTGAATTTGACAGAAAATAATGGCAAAGTGATAATAGTAGAATCTAGAACAAAAGGCTTGCTGCCCTAGAATTTCGAACCAATGACAATTACCTTGCCGAACATGCCATACATGGATTTCCTATCCATACCTTCCCTATACCATTTTATGAAAAATAAAACTAGTAAGGTGGAGGATTCACCAAGTGGTCTTTAACCGTGGACATGGCTATTCGAATAGTTTTACACCCTGTAGAGGTTGCACACTTTATCCACACGACATAAACATGCCACCATGTTATACATGTCACGCAATACCATCAGTACCAGATTTGCGAGTTCATGATGAAGCTTTTACATTACTGGTCCTAACAACTACCGCACTATGATTCACTTCTTAGGACGGAGAGTGCCGAGTGCCCTCCAGTGCCCCAAACTCATATGGTGTATTGAACCTTCCTTCCTAAAAAAAGCTCCCTCGAACATGGATACCCTTCCTGATGTACTAAGCATTGTATGATTGATGTGTTAAACATGGATGATCAGTTTAGTGCTCCCGGACATGTCCACACATCAGGAAATAATAAACGTTGTATGCACATATCCGTCAAAGAATAAATGTGTCAGTTCATGCATGCATAAGAATAAATACATCAATTCGTACATGCGTTAAGACTACAGTTTAGTGCTTAACCGAGGCGTCCGTTTTGATCTTTTATGGAGCCAACATGCAACGGCCATTAAGACTAGTCGTTGTTTCGCTTGGCATTAAGTTTGTCGAATGGAGCTTGTATAGTATATAAGCACGTAGAAATCAGAAGAAAGAAAGAAACGACACTTCTTTGATCATCGAGGGAAAACTGAAGGTAAAAGCAAGCAAGGAGATGAGACTCGATATGCAGGGTTCCAGTGCGTCGCAAGATGAGTTTGTGTGTTGAAGCACGTATAAAGGTTACTTCTTTTATTTGCTGGTTGAATTAAGCTGTACTAAATGATCTGGTAGCTTTCCACATATCGCTTAAAAGGGCCAGCTCGTGAGCTCACCAATGCACAATTTTTTTTGTGTCACATCTGACCTCTCTTAGTTTGTGTTGAATCGTGTTGGTTGCTTCGTGCTATTGCTTATGTTATTTCTGGCAGTGTTTGGTCGGTGGAAACGGTCATCCTCGACGATTCAACGCGTATGCGCACTTGGTTTGTTTGATGGTCGTTGATGCATCAAAATTCAACTAAATTTTATGCATGAGACCATTATCAGTTTATTACTAATCCCATGTTAATTATCAAGAGCAGCTTGTAAACATTGGCGGTGATTACTGTACATAAATCATTATCACCGATCGCGGAATGTAACTGCTAGTAAACACTTTCACCGTTAAAGTAAAAGTAAATAAATACCGGTAATTAACCTGGCCGCGCGCTTCAGTAGCCCCACTAATTTCTACTCTACCTATCCGTTATTACGCAGTAATAATCACCTGTGGCAATTTTATGCAGGAGTAAATCATGCCAGTTTCCCTCATTGCCGTTACAAGAGGGGGAATCAAATCCTGCAAACGTGGCAGAGAAGGTACTGTTCTTTTTCAGCTTTAACTTTTCTGTAGCAATCAGCTTTTAAACAAAATATTTTTTCAAAATAGAATTTACTAGTTAATTATAGTATATATTATATCAATTTTATTTATATCAGCAAAAATTACACTTGAGTTTTTGTTACTCTAGATCTCTCATACAAACAACCTAAAAATCATAAGCCACAGCAAAAAACTATAAATCTTAGCTTAAAAAATAATCCCAGAAATCACGGGCGCACACGCACCACGCAGGCCGGCAGGCAGCACCGCACCAAGCAAGGTTGGTGTAGCCATTGCGCGGACGAGACGCGGACCGGAGTCAAGCCCAGACCCGGACCACGAACCCGGCAGCGCCACGTGGCACACCCCCTAGTACTAGGCCGTATCATCTCTAGAGAGGAGAGGAGTGGGCGGTTCAGTTCTCCTCGAAACTCGAGCCCCCTCTACCCCCGACCCCACAACTCACGCACTCAACATTCCCTCGCCAAAAACCCCAACCGCTTCTCGCCTCTCCCCTCCTCTTCGTCGCCGTCGTGTTGCGTCAACTCGAGAGGTGAGGACACTTGCGCCGCCTTTCCACGCCTCCTCTCCTCTCCCCCGCTTTGCGTCGTGTTGCGTTGATGGTGGCTAATTTGGTTCGGCTTGGTTTGATTCTGCATGCGGAGATTGCAGGTGCGTGCGGGGCGCGATCGACTGATGCGCGGTGCGGAGCTCTCGCCGGCGATGCCCACCTCCGCGCGGCCTCCGAGGCCGAGGGGCGTCCCCGTGGAGCGCGGCTGGCCACACCGCTGCGGCCGCCCGGACGCGCTTCCTCGCCCTTCGCCTCGTCCTCCTCCTCCTCCTCCTCCCGACGGTAGTCGTGAAGGGGGCGGTGATGGAGCGGAGCGCGAGGAGGCGGCGGGAGGGAATAATGCGGCGGCCTTTGCGGGCGGTTTGGTCGGGAGCGGCGCGGAAGGGGTGGCGGTGGCGCGGATGGAGAGGGGAAGTGGAGGCGGAGGCGGTGAATTGAAGAGGAAGAGGGGGTTGGAGCCGGCCACGCGTCCGCCGCCCAAGCGGAGGGCGGTGTCCGCCAAGCGGCAGTTTCCGCCCGGTTGCGGGAGGGACGCGGCGGCTCTGATCGCTGGCGGCGGCAGAGGCGGCGAGGACGGTTTGCGGCTGGGAGCTGCACCTTCCTATGGTGGTTTTGGTGCGTTGGAGAAGGCTGCTGCTTCTGCTCCCGCACGCAGCGGCGGCAGCGAGGAGGATGGTTTGCTGCTGGAAGCCACGCCTGCCAATGCTGGTTTGGGTGTGTTGGAGGTGGCAGCTGCGGATGGTGGTGCTCCAATGGTGGATGGGTATCATGGTCCAGAGGCGGCGGCGGTGAAATTGTCGGATGCTTTGGGCGGAAATGCAGTGGCCATTGCTAATGATTTGTTGGAGAATGGGGCAGAAGGGGTTGCTGGCTTGGTGGTGGAGGAGAGGGGAAGGGGAACGGGGAGTGGTGAATTGGGGAGGGCGAAGGAGTTGGTGCCAATTGCACCATTGCTACCCAAGTGGAGGATGGTATCTGCCATGCACCGCTTCCCTCCCAGCTGTGGGAGGGACGTGGTGGCTCCACTCGCTGGCGAAGGAGGTGGTGGGGTGGGTTCGCAGTTGGAAGCCGTGCCTACTGATGGTGGTTTGGGTGTGTCGAAGGGGGTGGTAGCTATGGATGGCGGTGGTTCTGTGGTGGGCCAGTGTGCCATGGACATTGTGGGAGCTCTGAGCAAGGGTGCTTTGGATGGAACAGAGGGCGAGGAATTGGAGGAGGGTGAGGTGGCTCCCGAGGTACACCATGAGGTCAGAGAGTCTCCGGAAACTGTTGGTGTTGTTGTTCTGGATGACTCTGCAAATGGAAGACATGAAGCTTTGGCAAGGTATGCTTCTGATGAGACGAAGTGTGTGGAGGGATTACAGCGTGAGGGGAAGGATTCTGCACAGGCAGCTCAAAATGACTTGTTGATGGGAAGCAAATGCAGAATGAGCTTACTTGCAGCTGCTGATAAATTTTCAGAAGGCGGTTCCTCCAATGGAATTATTCAGGGCAAGAGAGTGTGGGGGAGTAATGGCATGAACGGAGAACCACTGGGTCTTTCAGTAGGAGATTCTGGCTCCGGCACTGTGAAAAGCAAGATTCGAAATATGGAGAAACCATCTATGTTAATTCAGAGGAACATGGTTGTGAATAGCAGTGGTTCTGAGGCTGATGGGTGTTTGGCTGCCTCCAGCATTGCCCAAGTTCACGGGCAGGATACTTCTAATGGAATAGCAGATGGACAAGAACTGGAGGAGGGTGAGGTAACTACAGAAGCAGACCATGTTGTCCAAGAGTCTCATGTTGCTGTCAATGTTATCCCGCATGAGTCTACAGATGGTAGACATGAGGTGCTGTTCCAGCAATTAGATCTGCAGAACCTTCTATGGGGCATTTTTCTGATGAGAAGATATGTGGAAACACATTGCAGCGTGAGGGGAAGAGTGCAGCATGGGCAGTTGCTGAAGATGTCAAGGTGGTGAACAAGGTGCTGAGAAGTAAGATGGTGTGCACACCTAGAAAATCAGTTCCGTCACCTTTTAAAGCAAATCAAAAGTCTCCCCTGGACACTTCGCATAGATTCTTTTCCAAGGGCAAGGAGGAGTCTGCTACCACTATTAGGGAATCCTTTGCTCCCAGGAAGAAGATGGAGGTAAAAGGTCCAGCTCAAAGTAAACATCTTCCCATGAATGTTGCCTCTACATCAGCATTGGTTAGCACGGAGAAACTGAAGGATAAAGAGGCTTCCAACTTGGAAGATGATGATATTTTGAAGGCTCTAGCTGTTCATGAAGGAAAGCTCGAGTTGTACCTCAATGTTCCTGCTTGTGTTCCTTCTGTATCGCGTCATAGGCAACATGGAGGCCTGAAGGCTGATGCTCGGGTGAAGTCAGGATGATGTGCAGGAGGTTTCAGTTTATATGCAGGTTTCTTGTACAAGCTGTGGAACAGCGTTCGTTGAAGATTCAGAGAGTTGACCTTGCAGCTGATAAAGTCATCAGGAAATTACCGGGCTTTATCAAACATGGGCCGATTGTGGGCAAAGTTCCTGGAGTTGAAGTTGGTGATGAATTTCTGTACAGAGTAGAGCTGGCCATTGTTGGCCTCCACCGCCCATACCAGGGAGGCATTGACACCACAAAGGACGATACTGGTGTTCCTATTGCAGTAAGCATTGTTGCTTCTGGAGGCTATCCTGATGAATTGTCGAGCTCAGGTGAATTAATATACACTGGCTCTGGAGGAAAGCCTGCTGGTAAGAAGGTGGATGAGGATCAAAAGCTTGAGCGCGGGAACCTTGCCTTGAAGAATTGCATTGAAAAAAAGACGCATGTCCGAGTAATTCATGGCTTTAAAGGTCAAAACAGAGAGGAAAGCAGTCATTCGAGGGCCAAACAAATCTCAACATTTACCTATGATGGGCTGTATCGTGTGGTGGATTGCTGGAGAGAAGGTCTTCCAGGTTCAAGGGTCTTCAAATACAGGTTACAAAGGATTCCTGAACAACCAGAACTTCCTCTGCAGATAGCTAAAGGGTTGAGGAAGTCCACAGTGCGTCCAGGCCTCTGCATAGCTGATATATCTCAAGGGAAGGAGAGGATTCCCATATGTGTAATCAACAATGTTGATAATGTGCGTCCAGCACCTTTTAAATACATCACTAGAATCAAATATCCATCCTTGCCTACAAAAAGACGCCCTCAAGGTTGTGGCTGCACCAATGGCTGCTCAGATTCTGTCAGCTGCGCTTGCGCTGTGAAGAATGGAGAAATCCCGTTTAACTTCAACGGTGCAGTTGTCCATGCAAATCCCCTCATATTCGAGTGTGGTCCATCCTGTAGCTGCCCTTCTTCATGCCACAACAGGGTCAGTCAGCATGGTATGAAAATACCTCTCGAAGTATTCAGGACAACCAAGACAGGTTGGGGTGTGAGATCCCTAAGGTCCATCTCTTCTGGCAGCTTCATATGCGAGTATGTTGGTGAGCTGCTGCATGTCAATGAAGCTGGCCAGAGAAGGATTGGCGAATACTTATTTGATGTAGGCCATAACTATGATGATGAGGATCTCTGGAAAGGTCTGCCATCAGTTATTCAAGGTCTGAACTCTTCTGGCCCTTGCTCTCAGACCATGGAAGATGTCCGCTTCACAATAGATGCAGCTGAGTATGGAAATATTGGAAGATTCATCAACCATAGCTGTTCACCGAACCTCTACGCGCAGAATGTTCTTTGGGACCATGATGACCAAAGGATGCCCCATATCATGTTCTTCGCTGCAGAGAATATTCCACCACTACAGGAGCTGACTTATGATTATAATTACAAAATAGATCGTGCCCGTGATGTAAATGGCAGAGTAAAAGCTAAGCATTGCGACTGTGGCTCTACACAGTGCTGTGGCAGGCTCTATTAAGGTGTGGTTGACTGACAACAGTAGGTGATTTTCTTCTGAAAGGAAATCCTTTGGAATGTTGTTGCTCCCCTCCTTGTGATTGAAGTCTTAGCAGATAATATGAAATGTTACTACATGTAAAAAGGTAGTGGTTCTGTTACATTCTGTTGTCCTACTACTGCAAAATGTAGTGCACTCTCCAGAGAGTCTTCGATGTATTTGCCCACACTTTTCTTAAATGATATTTCATGGCAACAGAGTGAATCTATCGTAGTAATATAAATCTTTCCCCCTGGAACATTGTTTGTAAGGATAGAATATACATCGAATTCAACAAAATTGATGTGAGCTGTGAAAATATTCAGAAGAATCTGGGGAGGACTGCAGTTGAGAGGCGGGAGGGACAATCAAACATTTGTTGTTATAAGTAATGATTGCGTTTATACTAACAATGATCCAAGATTACAATCATAAGGGACATGACTCCACTGATAAGGAATGTTCAAAGAATCTGATTGATCTACAACAGCTATTCTGCTATTGTCCTGCGAGGCAATTTCCTTGAGCCAAGTTATTATCTCTTGACAGAGTAACTTAAAATACCTATCTTTGCTATGAATATTTCCTAGTTCTGCAACATAAAATTTGAGTTGCAATGATGACAATATCTTCCACTGTATAATGTCAGTCACAGGCATGCTGAACATTAGCAGTGACCAGCGAGGAGTTACTCCCTCCAGTCCAATAAGAATGTTGATGTGTGCTGATCAGAAACTCTGAACTTTGTCCATTGATATATTTGTAACTACTGAGAAAATAACATAGCCATATTCATCATAAAAAAAATCAGAATATTATAATTTTGCTAATATGTAGCAACAAAACTTAATCGTCAAACTTGTATGTTGGAGACACAAACAAATTTGCCAAAAAAAAAGGACCTTCTGTTCCAATCAAGCTACTATGCTAGTCATGATGTCTGTTTTCCTTATCTTTCTATGCATTTTCACCTGTCAAGAGTGTTCTCAACTTTTCGTGCACTGCAAGTCAGAGGGGAACTCTCGATATTATGAGGAAAAACATATGGTAATGTTGTAATAAAAATCATCCACAAATGGTACAAATGGTGGGTTTGATTTACTGGATACTTTGGTGATAACTGAAGGGCTTGTAGAGGGAGCTAATTTTCTTCCTTGTAGACCTCATCCCTTGCTGCTACAAGACTACCTTAATGGCTTAATGCTGATTTCAGTTCAAGTTTGTTACCCATAGTTTTGGAAGTGTGTTGTTCTTCTCATTATTTTGTATCCACTTTTGCACTATATATGTCTGAGCACCATATAGTGTCTGAGCACCACTATATATATCTCTCATAATGTAGAGAGTATCTCGCACATGAATTTTTAAAACCATCTAGGTGGTATGTATATTTTTTTTTCAATATACTCCTTTTTACATGCGCATATGAATGTATTTACGAAATACGCTAAAAATTATGGACTTCCTCGTAATTTTTTCGTATGGTTTACATTGGATTATCTTATAATTAGTATACGAGTATACATAAAGTGATAAATGAGTATTTCAAGTTTGTTTAGATGGTATATTAGAGGTGTGCTTATTAGACGACCTTATCATCATAACCATTTATGTTAGAATGCGATTGTCAAAAGTTTAACCATAGATAACCAACAACTAGGAAACATATTGTGATTAAGAAAACTAAAGGTCCAAAGCTAGATACAAGGATACAAATCTCAAAATCGGAGAAGTTCTCGCCCAGCGGTCGGTAACGGCAACCGGCAGGTAATCGAAAAAATGGGTTGAAATTCGAATATTAAAATTTGAATTTGGGGTGTTTTAAACCAGTAACCAGAACGGTTACTGTGCAAAACCCGAAAACCCATTACAAAACCCGGAAAAACCGCTACAAAAACCGAAAAAGTCAGAGAAAACCGGTTATAGATAATTAGCAATTGGAATACTGCAAATAGTAATTAGAAAGGTTTAATGAAATAACAAGCCTGATATATAAGGAGCTTGATATCTAGTTAGAAATTTGTAAGGAGCCTGATGTTGTACATAAAAAGTCATCCTTATTAGCTTGATTATCTAGTGAAGCCCTCTCTTCCAAGTGATACATAAGGAGCTTGATGCCTATTGAAGCATATTTAACTCATACAGTCACTGTTATCTAGACACTGACACAGATGTCCGAGTCCAACTTGGATGCGGATACCCGATTCGTCAAGCTCCGAAAAATAGGATTCAAGAATTCGTCTAATATATATTAATTTTGTAATAAAAACATTGTATATATCATTAGTAAATGATATTAATAATTCTTTAATAGCACGTAAAATAGTGGGTAAAGCACTTCAAACATATAGAGCCATAAAGTATTCTTCACAAAGAATCATATATTAGTCAGCCGTAAGCCATAGGCCACAAAGGTTGTTGGGCCTGTTCTTTTTTGCTGAAACTTCTAGTTTTTAGCTGCGGTTTATGGTTTTTGGGCTGTTTATGTGAGAGATTACAGAGTAATAAAAACTTATGTACGGTTTTTACCGATATAAATGAAGTCTGTACAGTATATATTATGATTAACTAGTAGAATATATCTTAAAAAATATTTTATTTAAAATCTAATTACTATAGAAAAGCTAAAAAGCAACTTGAACCTGAAAAATACAGGCCCGTTATCTGTATCCACTATTCTTGAGAGAATAGAAGGGAATAATAAAGAAAACAAGAACCTGCAGCGCCTCTCTCTCTCTCTTCCCGGTGTCATCCACTTTGTCCTTTCCCGTCCACGATAAAGCAGGCATGGAAGGGTGCTGCATCCACCCCTTCTTCACAGGGAAACACACTCTCCGGCCACCTCCTTTACCCTCCAACCGCACATGTACATGCATTTGGCAATGCACTACAAGTGGAAGTGGGTACTTACCCATATGGGCAGCCGCACATCACAGAGTGCACTACATGTATACATGTCTTTCACACAGATGTTATACATGTGGGTAAGTAGAACTATTTTTATTGGAAAAACCTGAACACAGTAGCTCATCTGTACACTTTTCTCTGTGCATCTGTTGACTAATGTGCCACCTCCATTTCATTCTGATCCAGCCACGTACCTGCATACGTACCGTTCCCTTCCCTTCTTTCTTTTCTTCCTGGCGCCTTTCTTTGGATGCCTGCCATGGCTGTCTAGTTCTCTTCCTTCTCTCAGGCTGGCTCCAACTCACACCACTCTTCTCCTCATCCTCTCTCCAAACCTGCTCCGCTGCTCCTCCTCTCTCTCTCTCTCTCTCTCTCTCTCTCTCTCTCTCTCTCTCTCTCTCTCTCTCTCTCCGTCAGCAACTTGGACTCGCCGGAGCCGCATCTAATGCCTGTCACACCGCGTCCAACGCGTGGCGACGCGCGAATGTGTGTTGAAGCTCAAAAAACAGTTTGGGCACACCGGAGTTTCGGTAACACTGCATACAATAGATAATTTAGTATAAAAAAATCTAAACCAATCTAGTAAATATATTATATAGTTATAAATTTAAATTTAAATTTGAAAAATCGTACAGTTTCTTCTTCCAGTTCTATCGGTTTTTGCAGTAACCGCCGGCTTTTTTCTCTAGCTGGATGAGGTGAAGTACAAGAAACATTTTCTACAGTGCATCAGAATGATCTCTGCAGATTCAACACAGTTAACAAAATTTATAACAATTTGTTTTGTTTTGTTTCACTGATCTGTTCAGTTGATTTTCATTTATGACTTCTTTTTGGTAGCTTGTAATCTCAACATATTTTCAAATTCTTTTATCCTCATATCACTTTGTCAGTTTTCTCGTGGATCAAAGTTTTTGGACGCTCAACCGCTCAAGAATAGATATAGCGCCACTGGCGCTTCCCGGCTTCCGCTGGACGCATAGGCTTACGGGCTTACGGCTCAGTTGAGTAGCCGCCGTGTGTCAAGACTCAAACGTGATCGCATTTCCGGAAGATAATGCCGGTGTTTTCAGCAGGTGCAAAGCCCATAGTTTCGGCCAAATCAAAGATTGTGAGACTGCGACCTGACCCCGCTTGGTTGGGTTGAAAAGCTGTGGCTTATAGGTGAAATTGTACTGTAGCGGTTGAAATTTCACTATAGCTGAAGGTGGCTTATTTGTCGTAATTAAATTTAAAAAATTTAAAAATAGAAAAAATATGCTATGTTATCACGGACAATGCAAACAAATACGAGAAAAAAGAACCGGTAAAAAGCTAAAAAAAGTCAAAAGTTCAAAAAAAGACGAAATTTATAAATAATGAAAAATAAGTCAGAAACCAGAAGCTCAAACGAACCGGGCCATATGAGAAAGGAGCTTGCAGGTTACCCCACCTGAAAACAACACAGGGTTATGCAGGACCCATGTGCTCATCATTATCATGGTCGTCACTGTGGGGAAATTTAACTATTTGCCACTCTTAAGAATGCCACCTATTCAAATGCCACTTTCTTCGTTGCAATTAACATTTTGCCACTTTCGAGCCCACGGGCGTGCCATGTCGCATCTGCGTGACATGGCGCGAGACGAGGTGTGATGGCGCGGTGACGCGGCGCTGGGACGAGGCGCGGCGCGCGGCGGTGCGCGCGGCGGGACGAGGCAGCGCGGCGGCGCGCGCGGCGCGGCGGCGCGGTGCGCGGGATGGAGGCGCGGGGACGAGGCGCGGCGGCGGTGCGGCGCGGCGCGGGGCGGCGCGAGCACAGCGCCACCTCCGCACCGCACCGATCGCCGCCGCCTCCTCACCGTCCCGCCGCTCCGGTGGCGCCCCCGCCGGTCCAACCGCGTCACGGCGCGCCCCCGGAGGCCTCCTCCCTGCTCCCTTGAGCAATCGGACCCCGGTGGGCCGCGCGGCCATTCTTCCTCGCCGCCGGCCAAAGCCGCCATTTTCATCGCCGTTCGCAACTCGGCGCAAGGCGCCTCAATTCCTCGTGCGTGGAGCACCACCACGCGGCCCTGGAGCTTCCCCGATGGTCGCTGGAGCTCCTCCCTCACCGCAGCTCGCCGGCACCGTACCCCCACTCGCGTCGCTGCCGACTCGTCGCTGGCAAGCCTCGGTCTGTCTCCGGCCCTACCGATGCTTCCAGTGAGTCCCTCATGACCCCCTCATGCTCGTGCACGCCCACCTCCCCCTCTCCTCCGGCGCGGCGTTCCTTTTCGCCATCACCGCCGCCGCCGGCTCGCTGCAGTGCCCCCTAGCCGGAGCCGCCACCTTGCCTCTTGTAGTTTCCGTTTTGGCCACCGCCGGCGTCTCCCCCGGCCACCCTTCGCCGGCGCCGCCGCCCGCTTCCCTGGCCGTGCGCCCCTCCTTGCCTCCCCTGATTTGGCACCGCCCGCACCTGTGCCCGCGCCTCGTCCCCGCGCCATGTCACGCAGGATGCTGACATGGCACGCCTCGTGGGCTCGAAAGTGGCAAAATGTTAATTGCAAGGAAGAAAGTGACATTTGAATAGGTGGTATTCTTAAGAGTGACAAATAGTTAAATTTCCCGTCACTGTGTGTCCAAAGGAGATTCCAACACTGGGGCAGCTTGTTTTTGCGTACGCATACATACAACTACACGTTTGATTTGAGTATACCATTGATTTCGTGCTGCCCTAAGAACAACTGTTGCCACGCGATGCTGGCCGTCGTCACCGTGCGTGGCGTCGGTCTGGTGCTAGCGTTTGGTAAGAGCAAGCGTCCTGTCTTATTATGGCACTGTGAAGAAGGTGATTGTGATTCCCGTCTCTTTTGACTTTGTGTACCGAGAAAGGGCAGAGAGCAAGTTGGATTAGAACTGGGAGATGGTCAGATGGATGTGCAGACGCCAGTACGTCACTGGGTGTTGTGTCGCCAGCCCGGTGGGGGTGGGCCAGTAGGGTGGTGGTGCCTTTATTTAAACTTCTTTTTCTGTCATTTTCTTTTCTTTATTCTTTTTAACTTTATTTATGACCGTAGGTTATGGTTTTTAGTCTGTTCATATAAGAGTGTAAAGTAAAAAAAGTCACGTACGATTTTGGTCGATATAAATAAAGTCGCTACAATATATACTAGAATCAACTTGTAGATCTCGTATAAAAGCCACTCTGTTTGAAACCTAGCTCTTGTAGAAAAGCGATAAATGACTTCTAGAAATTGAAAAGAAGATGCCCTTTAACCGGTGCTTCTTTTAGCATGAAATTGTGACGTTTTTAAATTTTTAAAGTTAATAAAATATTCTTTGATCGCTAAATTCCTTTCCATATTTTAAAAAATGTTGTAAAAGTGATATATTTTGTCTATTATATTATTAAAGCGATAGAAAAAGATGTCACCACATTCTCTCTGAAGGGCTAGAAATTCCCATGTTAATCGGTGAAAAGAAGAAATATCTACACTATCAATTATTGTGGCGACAGATTATAATGGTCTAGATTAAAAGTAAGAGTTTATGTAAGTACAACCTAGAAATAATTGAAATTCAGAATTAAAAATAAAATATAGTTTGTCTATATTAAAAATAAGTCAATGTCAAGTACAATTCAGAAAAAAATTGAGATTTCGAATAAAAAATAAAACAAATAAGCAATTTGATTTCCATATGAATTTCTAAGTAAAATCTATAAAAATATAATTTGGAATAAAAATTAAAAAAATAGCAATTGGATTTATATATGAATTTCAATAAAATAACTATAATTCGGAATAAAAAATAAAATAAAAGTATTAAATTGATTTCAATATGAATTCCAAACTAAAATCCCAAAATAACTATAATTTAGAATAAAAATTAAAGAAATATTGGCAATTATATTTGTATATGAATTTCAATAGAAATAATTGAAATTCAGAATAAAAATTAAAAGAAAATTTTCAATTTGATTTCCATATGGATTCCAAAATAAAATTCCAAATACATTAAATAAATTAGCAATTTGATTTGTTCACGACCTCCATTAAAACATAACTAAAATTTTAAATAAAATAAAACAAAAATTAGAAACTTGATTTTGATACAATTCCAAAGTAAAAATCCCTAGATAATTGTAATTCAAAATATAACTTAAAGAAAATTATCAATTGGATTTGTATATGAATTCCAATTAAAAAATAATTGAAATTCGAAATAAAAATTGATTTCCATACAAATTCCAAAATAAAATATGTAAATAACTAAAATTTGAAGTAAATTAAATAAAATTATTATTATCTTTTGCTATTTTTTTTGCTTTTGTGTGTGCTTCTGTGATTTGCAGGTTTAAAAATAATAATAAATTTTAAGAAAAAACTTTTGGTGTGTACTGCAATTATTCACCCTTCTCTGATTGACATCGATGATCCCACAACCCCTTTACCCACGTGTTCATTGCGAAGGACTACAGAAATGTTATGCTTCTGAAGTTCATTCCTAGTCCAATTCCGCTGAGCAACAACTGCTGGGGGCTTCCAATTGCATCGGCGGATACAATAATCTCGCTGCCTCTCTTTCGGCTGAGGAAGGCTTGTTGGTGCCCACCATTCTCATCCTTGAATTGAACTCCGATAGCCCTCGGCTTCCTATGCCCTGTGCAAGAGATGAGGTTACTATAAAAAAATATATGATTGCACAGTGCCTAATCTTTTTGTTTGAGGCATCTCTAATCTCTATAGCTTCTCTTGTTGTTGAAGTGGATAGGGATTATAAGCAGGGAAATTTTTTTTGTCCGGTTAACCGTAACTGGACTTCTCGCTGGGTGCCGAGATTACTGGGAACTGGCCAACGAAAATCGGAATTTTCAAATTTTGAATGTAAGAATAAAACTATTCACAACCTTGGTCATATTACATGTCTCTGGTGGTAACGCAGCATGCTTTGGAAAGGGACATCGGGGGTTCGAATCCTCTTAACACCAATTTTCTTTGCCTTTCGTTTTCCATTAAAAAAATCAAATTTAAAGTAAAAAAAAAAATCAGAAACAAGTTTTCGAAAATTTCCCAGAGTTCCGCCTACCAGATTTCTCACCGGGTGACGAGTTTTTTTTACTGAGAAATGTTTCCTTGATTATAAGAGGTAGGCCTTACTTGGACTAATGTTTACCTTGTTTCTTGTTGAAAATTATTTTGTTCACACTAGCATGAAGCAGCACTCTGAGGCTGTTGGGATTTCCAGCAGCAAGGAGGTCAGCAGCAGTGTGCCGGTACCCAGTCTCATCAAAGATGGTTCCCCCAACTTTGGTTCCAAAGAGATGGTCATAGGTATATCCATTGTAAGGCGAGACGCCTGCTTCAAGCAGCCCATCCCGCAGTGCAGCTTGCCAAGGTGCAATGTTGGGCCAGTGAACAATCCTCTCTTCGATCCAAGGGTAGAACGGATTCACCAACTCTGCATCCCATCCTGCCTCCCGCACAAAGCTGCAGGGTCAAGCACATCATAATTGGTTATAAATTGTAGTAGTAGCATTACTAATCGGAGTATTGGCATGACAGGTTCAGCCCGAAGGGGCAGCTGCCCACCTTATATGAAGGCAGATTTTATGCTAAGTTTGCAGGTACCCATACGCTTATCTGAGCATTTTTTCCTTCTTATGTCATTAAGATTTCAACGACAGTTAGAATATATTTTTCTAGTTTGTTACTGCAGACTCTTCAGAAATTTTGGATAATGTAATGATTAATGATTTCTGATAAGATACTCCTAACATAAAGTGACTTATCATGAACCTTAGTGGAATTTGGCTATTTTGTTGTTCGTTGTTCTATGTTACTGGCTACCACATCAAAACAATGCATTAATGACCCTTCGTAATTTTGCTTTGATGCTTCTTTTCTGTCTTTTCCTATTTCATGCTATGCTATATACAACTATATAACTCCAATAAGAAAGTAAGACAGCCTTACCGGCTTCCCTCCAATCAAATTACTTCTTTGTACTACCAAGCTGAACTATTGTAATGCATTATTGGCATGGACATGTAATGTTATTGAGCTACCATTACTACGTCTGTTGTCTGTCCTGCAACTGCAAAATCAATTTTAGCACTATGATACTCAACTAAAAGCTATGAAAAATCTCCAATCAATCCAGTCAGGTACAGGTATGTGATATGTCCTGGAAAGGTTTGTAGTGGTAAACACTGCAATTTTTATGGGTATGTCTGCAGAATTACCTCTTGGTCTAGCCATTATGACTGCCTTGTAAGGTAGTATTTTGTACTTTGATGGGTACAAGTGGAAACTGAAATAGCAGCTAAGGAAAGGCCCTGCAAATTTGCCTGGTCCAAACCGATAGCATTCAGGTTGATGGCCCAAGACGGAGGAACTTCAGCTCCCAAGGTTGCACTGAAAAAGGAGTGTAGCATGGCCGCCATGGAGTTGTGATCCTGAGAGGAATTTCCATCCATGGAGAGGGATGCAATCCTGTTTTTATTGCTCTGGTATTTTGCATGGATGTGGAAGAATTTGGTATTGGCGTTGCCCTCCTTCAACCAGATGAGTCGGGCACGCTGCCGCAACAGAGAGCGCTGCAAGGAGCAGAGGGCAAGGCAGCAGATTTTCAGACATTTTCGGAATATGCCTTCTGCCGTGGACAGGGAGACAGGGATCAAACTTCCTGCGCTTTATCTAGGTGGGCAATTATTTCCGAGGCCATGAGGATTTGGAGTCTTATGTTTCCAAACTTATTTTGACTCAAAACACTAGAGCTCTCTCGCGGTGCTCATGAGGAGGCTGTCAAGACGAAGGAGGGGTTTGTCGAGCATGTCGAACTCACCCACCCTTTTTTCATGACTTCCTGGAAATTCGGATGATTAACCCAATGCTTTTCGAAAATAAACAACCTCCAGAGCAGATTGGAATGCTTGTGTTCAGGAGCAAAGGTGCATGGTCCGAGCACACGGAATGAATCCGCCAAGAGGAAGCAGTGCAGGAAGAGGCCTTCCCAGTCCGACGAGACCAAGGCTCTGTCGACGCGAGACAAAGGTCCCATTTGGCACAGCTCAGCTTCACTAGTGAAGTTGTTTTTTTAGTTTCAGCTTCACGAGCAGCTTCACCGGTGAAGCTAAAGCTGTTTTAGAAAACTGTTTGGCAAAACAGCAACCAACACTTCATGCATGGTGAGAGAAGTCAATTGTCCAAGATGCCCTGTCTACGACTTGTTCTAACATTTGGAGTTGTATATTTGTATATGGTCATATGAATTAAAATATAATATATTTGAATGAGTATGAATTAAAAATTAAAATAACAAAATAAGCAACCTATTACACTCACCTTACACGAAACGAAGGTGTTTTTTCTACCAAGCAACAACAATGTGATCTCAAGATGTTCATGTCTTTGAGATGTTCATGTATTTCCTCTACAAATGCCAACTTCCAAAGAATGGCCAACGCATGCTTAACAAGTTCATCTCTACCCTTCAAGCACTGAGCCAATTGGATGGAACCGGACAAGCCACGAACCACCAATCAATCTAAATGCGTATGCGCTGAAGGAGAGAGTGGCAAATGCGTGTAAATTTTTGTGAACTAGAGGGGCATTCGCTTCCTAGGAATATGGGCCTGAGGGAGAGAGCTGTGAAAAGCTACTTTTTTTAGCTTCACCTCTCCCTATTCCTTTGTGAGAGCACAAAAAAAGGAGTTTCATGGGTGAAACTGTTTGCAAAAAGAGTGTTTGGCAAAAAAACAGCTCACAACAGCTCATGAAGTTGTTGGTGAAGCTGTGCCAAACAGGGCCCTTAGAGGTTCCTGGACTGCCCCGGGATAGTCGGCACCGTCTCGCGATGTGGGTATTCATCATCCGGCAAAATTTCACCTTACCTTTATTACCGACTTACCACTGCAGTAAAAGAAACCCCAAAACCAAAGATAGTCGTGGACCAAAATGCCCTTGGGCAGCCAAGTGTGTGAGAGGGCATGGGCATAAAGCGAGGATGTTTGGTCATTTCACAAATGCAATTCAGCCCCACCTTGGCTCATATAAGCTAGCTCAAGCAGTAAGCTCATTTTCCCATCCCATTCTCTCGCCCAAGGTAAGAGCATAGCCACTCCCATTCCTTCCCAATGCCAAAGCCAAAAGCCAACCCAGAGCTCAAGCTCACTCTCTGCACTTTTCCCTCTTCTTTTCCATTGAGTCAAACCATCATAGCCACACCCTTCCGATCGGCACAAGGTGAGCACAAAGGTGAGAATTCACTCAGGGGAGCACATGCTTGTAGAAATTGGGGAAGGAGTGGCATAGGGGAGGCGAGCAGGGGACGACCGGCCGTAAGCCTGAGGGCCCGCAAGCCGAGCCACCGTGCGCCGTCTTGCCATCGGAGGGGCGCCGTGCGAGAGAGTGAGGGGGAGAGGAGTAGTAGGCCGAGTGGGGGGCCGACCGGCGAAGGGGCTGCCGGCGACGCCACGCCAGGCCTCGTGCCGCCGCACCGCTCCGGTCTAGCCCGGGCTCGGCCATCGCCCTACCGGGGAAGCGCTTGCGCGAGAGGGGACGCGGAGAGAAGGAGGTGGAGGCGGAGGCGGGCGGCTGCCGCGGCGGAGATGGGGCAGCGACGCCGGCCATGCGCCGCCGCCGCCGCCGGGCCGATCGATGGAGGGGAGAGGAAGAGAGTTGGGGAGGAGGAGGAAGGGGCGGCGGGGGAGCCGCCGGCACCGCCGCGCCTGGCCGGCCGTGCCACCCCGGGCGGAGGAAAGGAGGAGCAGGCCATTCGGCCGGTTTGTGTATGAGGGGGGGGGAGAGAGTAGTGAGTAAGAGAGGAAGCCTGGAAGAGGATAAGGCCCATTCGGCCAAGAGAAATGGGAAGGAGAGAGAAGGAAAGAAAAGAAAAGGGAAAGAAAGGAAAGAAAAGAGAAGAGACGGAAAGGAAAAAAAAAGAAAAGAGGAGAAAAAGAAAAGAGGAGAAAAAGAAAGAGAGAGAGAAAAAAAATGGGCTCGGCACCTACGCAACAGGTCCCTCAAAACCCGTGCGATTACGCCCGAGGTCGGGGTACGAGCTTAGGGACGCTGTTCTCCGTTTAAGCTCTGGATTTTCGTTTTTGCCGTTGAGTCGGGTTAACGTGTACGCAGTGGAGGTCTGGTCGGAGCCGTCCACGCGTCATCCCCGAGGCTAACCGCACAAGTGCATTGTAAAGCGGTGAATTGGGTAGTGATTTGGGTAAATTGAATAATGATGCAATCGCTACCGTGTTGAGGTAAGTTAAATATTTCCAAATGATGTCTTGCTTACCATGTTGGGGTAAGTTGATTATACTTGGAATGCATCTTGAGAAATGATGCAGTAAAGGTTGGGACAAGTGATGTGATATGCGTAGTCGGAGAATTTGCATTGCATGCATGTCATGAAAAGAAAGAGAAAGCATTGGTCCACGTTGAGTGGACGCTCCACAGGAGTGGAGCTGGGTCCCCGTATGAGAGTTACGGGCAACTGAGGTCCCCGTATGAAACAGGACGGGCTTGAGGTCCCCGCATGAAACAGGGCGGGCCTAGGTGAGCATCGACGGGTGCACACTCTGCTGTACTGGTATAGGCTAAAGAGTTGAGAAAGAAGTGCATGAGCATGTGCATGGGTATATGCATAATGAACGGTTGATGAGAACCTAAAGAGATAGGAGTAAAGTGCATGTGCATGTTTAATAGTTCATCGGATCTTGAAATGGTTAAACGGAAAAGTGGTTAATGAAACTGGAATGATTATGGACTAATGAATGAACCTGTTATTTGCTGTTTTGCTTTGTACTTGCTGAGTCGGTGGACTCACCCTTGCTTTGTTGTTGTTTTTAGGTGATCGTTGAGGATGTCAAGCGTGGGCGGGAGTAGCACATGAAATGACGGCACGAACTAGCAGCACTTTTGTATCACCTTTTGTCACTGTACTTTAGCTGTGTTAGGCTAGAGTAATCACTAGAAATGCTATGATGTATCTGAATGCATTAATATAAATAAAGTTAGTGTTGGTTTTAAATTCTTCTGGTGTTGATGAAATGGTAGAGTATGCAGAGGTTGTAGCATCTTGGCCCAGAGAGTGGGCGGGGTGTTATAGTTGGTTTCAGAGCGGGCGTTAGGTCCGTGGTAAAGAAAATTTGATAACTTAGCTTAATTATTCAACTAAAATTTGACTTAGGCCTAATAAATTAATTAAAATTTGAAACACTAGTGCACCATAGGATGGGAGTGGGTCTTACATTTTAATTACGCTTTCGCTAGCTTTGTCAATGATTTGTGCTGTTGAAATGAATGTTTGTGGGCTAGTTGTGTGACTGGCTGTCTGTCGTGGACAGATATGCCGAGAGGTAGAGGACGTGGACGTGGCCGTGGAGGCCGGGGCCGTGGCCGTGGCCATGCCCAAGCGGAGCCACCCCTTGAGGTTTAGTAGGAGGCACCTGGTGCGGAGGTTGCTTCTGCTGAACATTCCGTAGCTAGAGATCCGGCAAGGTCTTCAGCCTTGCTGCAGGAGTTCATAGAGGAAGTCCGTGCGCTTCGTCGTCAAGCGCCGGCAGTCGCTGCTGCCCCTGTTGCCGTTCCGGTCGTACCGGAGGCAAGAATGGGCCTTCGTGAGTGGTTGGCCCTACGACTAGACACCTTTGACGGTTTGGGCACACCAGTCCAAGCTGCGGATTGGTTGCGCTACATGGAGAGGCAGTTCAAAGCTCTTGAGATGAGCTCTCAGATGAAAGCTCGTTTGTGGCTTTCGGTTGAAGGGTCAAGCGGACATCCGGTGGGAAGGGGTTCTCTCGGCGGGACTCTGCCTAGGGTCCCGCTACCTGGGAAATCTTCGCCGAGCAATTCAAAGTGTAGTTTTACCCAGATTCTTTTGTGGAGAGTATGAAGGTCGCCTTGTCGACCTTCGTACAAGGGAAGATGACCGTAGCGGAGTACGAGGCGGGATTCAACAACCTGATCCGCTTCGTGCCATCGGTCGCGAATAATGACCTTGAGAAGGCCAAACGGTTCCGCCGAGGGCTCAACTCTGAGTTCCGGCATGCCTTGGGAGCTACTGCACCGCGCGACTTTAGGTCCGTGGTGGAGCAGGCTAGAGGGATGGAGCTGGAGATGCAGCTCACTAAAGGGCTACAACCCTCTGGTGGTCCGAGCGCTTCTGGTGGTGACCAGAAGCGAAGCTTCACTGAAGGGGGTGGGTCGTCGCAGCGGCCCGCTCATAAAAAGTCCAAGTGGGGCCAGCGTCCCCCACAGTCCTCCAAGTCCAAGACTTCGAGGCTGTCTTCTTCCACGCCTCGCTCTTCATCGACGACCCCAGCTTACCGTCCGGCCCCAGGGCAGGGCATGATCTGTTTCAAGTGTGGAGGTGGGCATCACGCTGCCGAGTGCACTTGGATGGGGGAGTGTCGGCATTGTGGCCGATCGGGCCATATGGAGCGGGTTTGCCAATAGAATCCCGCATCATCAAGTGGGAGCCAGTATCTTCCTCTTCCTCAAACTCGTCACCTCAGGGGTCTGTCCAGATGATGGCGGCTGCCCCTGTGCTGCAGCCTCCTTTATCTTGGGCTCCACCCGCCGGGTATTACTGGCATCCTGCACTGACTCCATTCCAGCATGCTACACTGCCTCCCGTCCCGTTGCCGCCACAGCAGAGCGTTGAGGCTCACGCTGCCTCAACACCGCCCGGAGTCTACTCACTGCCTGCTGCTGAGTCCGCGGATTGACCTGATGTTGTGACAGGTACCCTGTTAGTGGACTCATGTGAAGCCCTTGTTATTTTCGACTCCGGTGCTACCTATTCTTTTGTGTTCCGGGAGTTTGTTAGGAAGGCCAAGCTGAGTGTTCAACAAATTTCCCGATCGGTGATGGTTAGTACACCAAAGGGAATCCTTGCTAGCTCCACAGTATGCCCTGGCTGTGTGGTTGCAATAGATGGCGAGGAATTTGTTGCCAACCTCATGGTTATTCGGTTAGAGCCATTTGATGTTATCCTTGGCATGGATTGGTTGTATCGCTACCAAGCCGTGATTTCCTGCTTCTGGAGGACAGTCACTTTGCAAGCTCCTTCGGGGAAGGAGATAATCTTTCAGGGGAATGCACCCACGTGTTCCCTCTTTGTGTTAGCCGGCCTGTTCCCTGGTCGATGTACAATGAAGTCTGGGCTACTTCTAGCCCTTACGGAGAAGCCAAGTGCGCACTTGCACATTGAGGATATTCCTGTGGTGCGTGAGTATCCCGATGTGTTTCCTGAAGAGCTTCTGGGTATGCCACCCAAGAGAGATGTGGAGTTCAGAATTGATCTTGTTCCTGGTACAAGACCTATCTCCATGTCCCCCTACCGTTTGGCACGACCCTTGCAAGAGGAGCTGAAAAAAGCAGTTGACGAGTTGTTGTCCAAAGGCTTGATTCGTCGAAGTGTGTCACCTTGGGGAGCCCCTGTCCTATTCACTGAGAAAAAGGATGGGAGTTGGCGCATGTGTATAGATTACCGTGCTCTCAATCAGGTGACCATCAAGAATAAATACCCATTGCCTCGCATCGATGACTTGTTTGATCAATTGAAAGGAGCCAAGATGTTCTCCAAAATTGATCTGCAGTCTGGGTATAATCAAATCCGAGTGCGTGAGCAAGACATTGAAAAGACAGCTTTCTCCACAAGATATGGGCACTATGAGTTTACAGTTATGTCCTTTGGACTGACGAATGTCCCTGCTGTCTTCGTGGAAACGATGAACATCATGCTACACAAGTATCTGGGTGACTTTGTAGTGGTGTTCATCGATGATATCCTGATTTATTCCAAGACGGAGGAAGAGCATGAGCAGCATCCGAGGCTCGTGCTTGAGACTCTGAGGAAGAACCAATTCTTTGCCAAATTGAAGAAGTGCGAGTTTTGGATTTCTGAAGTGAGCTTCCTGGGACATGTGATTAACCAGAAGGTGTTTGATTGATCCAAGTAAGATTTCCACTGTCGTGGAATGGAAGAGGCCATCTAGTGTTAAAGAAGTGAGAAGTTTTCTTTGCCTAGCTGGTTATTACTGGCGTTTCGTGAAAGACTTCTCCCTCATTGCTAAGCCAGTGTCTCAACTCACACGGAAGGGTGTGAAATTCCAGTGGACCGATGAATGTGAGCGCAGTTTCAACACTCGAATGAGAAGTTAGTAATCGCTCACATTTACTCTTCCCGAGCTGGGAAGCATTTCACGATCTACTCGGATGCGTCTCGAGTGGGTCTAGGTTGTGTACTCATGCAAGATAATAAAGTGATCGCGTATGCCTCGCGACAGTTGAAGAAGCATGAGCAGAATTACCCTACCCATGACTTAGAGCTTGCCGTAGTGGTTTTTGCTCTAAAATTTTGGAGGCATTACTTGTATGGAAAGACTTGTGATATTTTCACTAACCACAAAAGCCTCAAGTACATTTTCACTCAGAAGGAGCTGAATTTGAGGCAGCGAAGGTGGTTGGAGTTGATTAAAGACTATGATCTCACTCTGCAGTACCATCCGGGCAAGGCAAATGTGGTTGCTGATGCCCTTAGTCGCAAGATGACACCACCCACTCTGGGTTGTCTCGTTGCCACCTTTGAATGGATGGGAATTTCCTATTGTTTCACTGGCACATCGCAGGCTGAGATGCTGCTGTCGCTGGAATCAGCAATCCCAGAGCGAGTAAAGGAGGCGCAACAGCATGATCGGTTGCTTGATGGAGAAAGCGATCGGATGAAGGAAAACGGGGATTTCAGTCTTGAGTCGGGCGCATTGCGGTTTAAAGGCCGCTTTGCGTGCGCATGAAGGCTCAAGTCAAGGATGATATTTTGAGAGAAGCTCACGCATTCCCGTACACGGTGCATCTGGTGAGACCAAGATGTACCGTGATCTCAAAAAGAACTTCTGGTGGAAGAGAATGAAAGTGGATATCGCTAAGTATGTGGCATCTTGCGGGGTTTGCCAGCAAGTGAAGGCTGAGCACAAGCGCCCCGCTGGGCTATTGCAGCCTTTAGAGGTTCCTCAGTGGCCATGGGATGATATCACCATGGATTTCATAGTCGGCTTACCTCGTACCCAGCGAGGTAAGGATGCGATTTGGGTAGTGGTGGACCGGTTTAGTAAGTCCGCGCACTTCATCCCCATTCGCACCACGAACTCGATGGGTGAGTTGGCACCCATCTATGTGCGAGAAATAGTAAGGTTGCATGGTGTGCCTAAGACCATAGTTTGAGCAGAGACACCAAGTTTGTCTCCGGTTTTGGGAGAGCTTACAGGCGCTCGGGCACGAAACTCCGATTCGAGATCGCTTTCCACCCACAGATGGATGGGCGATCAACGCACCATTCGAACACTAGAGGACATGTTGGCGTCCGTGTTCTGTCTTGGAAGGGTAGCTAGGAGGATCATTTGGCACTCAGAGTTTGCCTATAACAACGACTACCACTCCGGTGTTCGAGCAGCACCATTTGAGGTTTTGTATGGCGAAGTGTAGATCGCCACTTGTGTTGGGATGCGATGGCGAAAAGGCATTTTGGGACAGATTGGGTCCAACAAACGATGAGAGCGAGTGGCGGAAATTAGACAAAATCTGCTAGCTGCCCAGAGTAGGCAGAAGAGCTATGCAGATGTCAGAAGGCGAGAACTAGAGTTCAAAGTGGGGGATCAGGTGCTCCTGAGAGTGTCTCCCACTAAAGGCATAGTGCGGTTTGGTACTAAAGGGAATCTTAGCCCAAGGTACATTGGGCCATTTCCAATTCGGGAGCGGATTGGAAAGTTGGCATATCGTTTGGATCTCCCTAACTCCTTGCGAGAAGTGCATGATGTGTTTCATGTGTCGATGTTGAGAAAGTATTTGCGAGATCCAGAGCATGAGATTGTGTTAGAACCAGTGTCCATAAAACAAGGCCTCACCTTCGAGTCCCGTCCAGTTCAGATACTGGAGGACTCAGATAAGGTGTTGAGGCATAAAAAGATAAAATATGTTAAAGTGCTTTGGGCTCATCAGACTGAGCGAGAAGCGACGTGGGAGTTGGAGTCTCGCATGCGAGAAGTACTGACTTGTTCTCCATGGAGTGCGAGTTAATATTATGTTATGTGCGCTTATTACATTTTGTTCATTTGTACATATTGTTGAATGCTAGAATTCGGGGTCGAATTCTGTTAAGGGGGGTAGAATGTAATACCCCAAAATAATGCATAAGGGAAACATTAGAGATAAATGAGGGATTTGCCGTCAGACCCATCGGCGTATAGCGTGCTGAATGTTTATCGCTCGCAGAGGTTCCAGCATCGCACAGGATAGTCAACCTTGTCTAGAGCCGAGTAGCGCCTCGAGGTTCTGGACTGCCCGGGATAGTCGGCACCGTCTCGCGACGTGGTATTCATCATCGGCAAGATTTCACCTTACCTTTATTACCGACTTACCATCGCAGAAAAGAAACCCCAAAACCAGCATAGTCGTGGACCAAAATGCCCTTGGGCAGCCAAGTGTGTGAGAGGGGCATGGGCATAAAGCGAGGATGTTTGGTCATTTCACAAATGCAATTCAGCCCCACCTTGGCTCATATAAGCTAGCTCAAGCAGCCAAGCTCATTTTCCCATCCCATTCTCGGCCAAGGTAAGAGCATAGCCACTCCCATTCCTTCCCAATGCCAAAGCCGAAAGCCAACCCCAGAGCTCAAGCTCATCAGTCGGGCCCGGATTACAAACCGGACCCTCGTGTATTACGCACTAGTCCCGGATCATAGCTAGTACACGGTAAACAGAATGGAAAACATCACCATCAACGATTTATTACAATAATCAAGTGTACCACCACAAGGTCTCATTATTACAATCGAGTTAAGACCTCGCACACAAGAAATAAAGCGGAAGCAAGGATAACTCGAGGGCGACCCATCAATTCGCCACGGGCAATTGGTGGGAAGCGCGACCTAGTCCTCCGGGAAGAATCCGTCGCAGCCACAAGCGAAGCGATGAGTCGTGAGTCACCTTCTTGAGCTTCAACTTCCTCTCGAGATTTATTTTTAATTGTAGCATGTGAGTACATAAAGTACTCATAAGTCTTGGGAAAAATGCATAGATGCAAGGCTTAACGAAGGAAGGCCATATGGTTCTTTTGCACAAAGCAATAATTGAAATGTTAATTACTACTAATTATTTTCGAAGGCATCAATTTAATGAAGTAAATGTTTTAATGAATTAACTTTCCGATGAAGGTTCCAACTACCAACACTAGCAAACCATTTAACATTGGTCAAGTTTTAAACTGCGGGTTCCATCCACCCTCTCTAGCTCCATCTGCCAGGATTCCCTTTCGAGAGTTCCCTCCACTCTCGGAATACAAAACTTTAGATATTTAAAACCAAAACCAGAAATCTACCATGTGAATGCATTCCTTGCCCGCCTTGACCGTGGGCACGGCTATTCGAATAGTTTTACACTTTGCGAGGTTGTACAACTTTACCCACAAGAGATAAATTATCCTAAAAGTCAACACGCTTCCTTTGGCATGAGACCGGATAAAATACCACAAAGCCTTTACCTTACTCTAATCTAGCTAGATACCACCGCTGAGGTTTCACCGCAGTAGGCTAACCGCCCGAACCGAATCCCCTCTTGCGCCATATGAGTACAAAGAAATCTGTCCCTCACTGTGAATAACGGTCCATCCACGCACCCACTATCCACCGGTGGCACCTAAACTAGACTATCATAAGTTAGTCAGCTAGGTCGTACCCATATAGACTTGTGGTTGTACGGTTAATGCTCAGTCTGGACAAACACAAGCGTCGGTCCTTAATTGACTAGGGTGGAACATACGCTTAACAAGATCTCGTGCTAACTGCACCAAACCAAACCAACCATCCACCCTAATCTAAACCAACTTTCACATTTTATTTTATTTTAAAATCACAGTGACAACTCCAATTGCCACCTCATTTACAAACACAAGGGCTCAATAATAAATCATAATTTCCCATTTTCAAGATTCTCCAAAGATATTAGATAGCATGACTAAGCATTAAACTACCCATCTACTATTCACAAGTCATAATAATAATCTCATTATTGAGACAAAGGAAGTTCTAGGGTGACAAAGGTACATGGCATTCAACTCCAATTGAGGGCATAACAAAATTGGATTAGCTACTACCTCAATATTTGAACTAAGGTTTTATGTAAATAGCAATGCACATAATTTAAAATAATCAAAACATTTCAAAATCATAGGTTCAAGATGATCAAAGGAGACTTGCCTTCTTGCAGGGTTTCTGGGTCTTCGTGCTGTTGTGAAGAGGGATCGTCGACAACGTTGGAATCTACGCGACAAAAGACGAAGCAAACAAAGCAAATAAATACAAACGAAAATTCAAATAAAATCCAAAAATTCAATAGAGGCCATAGTTGGGATAGATTATGATTTTATATGAATTTAGAAATTTGAATGGCTGAATTTGGAGTTAAAATGAGAAAGTTATGCTCATTTGAAAATCTCAGATTTGAATAAATCTAGAAATTCCCAAATTTCGGATGTGGGGCCCACTGGAATATTAGATTTTAAATTCTATTTTTTTATTCCGAGGATCGACAGGTGGGGCCCATGAGCAGTAACCAGCGGTCAGCGACATGTGGGACCCATCGACAGTGAGCCCACCGACTCAACCTCGACACATGGGACCCACTGGACTCGGGCCCACTTGTTAGAGACAAGCCTGAGGGGTGGGGCCGGCGCGATGGCAGGCTGTGAGCCGCGGCCGTGACATGCGGGCCCACTTGTCGCGCGAGATTTTAAAAGAATGGCTCGACCTCGCGTGCGGGCCGGGGCTCGAGCAGCCGAGGAGCCGGGGAGGAGAGATCGCGCTGTTAACGGATGGGCGGGAGGCTTTGCCTACCCATAGGCGATCAACTCTTTTGAGTTACTGCCGAGGAGGAGGGGAAGGTGGCCGGAGGCGGGTCGCCGCGGCGAGGAGTGGCGGAGGTGCGGTTGACGCGTGAAATGCAAACCGGAGAGACGAGTCCAGCGAAGGGTCGGCAGGCTCGGGGCGGGCGAGGTGGCGGCGGCGAGGATGGCGGAGCTGCTCGGGTCCTCCGGTGCGGCAGCGCTCGGCGGGCGGGAGCGGGCCGAGGTGTCGGGAGGATCGCACAGGCGAGAGGAGCTCGGGAAGTGTGGCGGGCTCGAGGATGACCGAGGCGGTGGGAAGGCTCGCCGGAGTTGGGCGGAGCTCGGGAGAGAGCGCCACGGTCCGGGTGCTACAGGCTCGGGAGATGCGGTGGAGCGCTCGGGAGGTGGTGTGAGAGGAGGCGGCGAGGAGGTATTATAGGGCGGAGGAGAGGACACGGCGCGGGATTGCTCGCGGAGTTGGCGGCCGAGAAAAGGAAGGGCGCGGGAGGAAAGGAAATAGAAGCGAGAGAAGGAAAGGAGGCGCGAGCGTTGGGATTTGCTTCCGCGGGGCTCGAGATTCCAAACCGGGAGAGGCGGGAAGGCAAGGCGGATCTCGCGCGGTCTCGGTCGGCCGGCGAAAGGAAAGAGGGGAAGGAAAAGGAAGGAGGCGGCTCGCGAGACGACGGTCCGACTGGCGGGCCGGGTGGCAGCGGGAGCGAGGCCACGAGCGGTTGACGGGCGGGGCCCGCAAGTCAGCAAAGTGAGGGAGGAAAAGAGAGCGGGCGGCTGGATGGCCCGTGCGGGGACTCGGCTCATTCGAGCCGTCCACGCGTCGGGCGAGGAGGAAGGAGGGAAGGCGGGTGCGCGCGGTGGACGGCCGCCAGACGATGAGGGAGAGGGAGATGCGGCCTGGATTGGCTGAGCGGCGACGTGGGCGGATCTGGGCCGTCCACGCGTCGGTCGGAGGAAAGGATTTGGATTTTTAATGATTTTTTTAATTTCAGAAAATGCTAGAAATTTATTTAGGCCTCAGAAAAATATGAAAATACCTCCAAAAATTCCAGAAAAATTCACAGAAGCTCCTGGACATATTTTGGACTAAATAAAAATTATTCCCAACTACTGTTGGTATTTTAGATTCATACTTTGAATTACTTTTTAAATTTAAAAATTAGGTTTTAAACTCCAGAAAATTCAGAAAAGCCAAATAAAATCCAATTAGCTTAAAATAATTAATTTGAATTTAATTTTCTTCCAAAAAGCAAATTTTGGGATGTGACACTCACTCTCTGTACTCTTCCCCTCTTCTTTTCCATTGAGTCAAACCATCATAGCCACACCCTTCCGATCGGCACAAGGTGAGCACAAAGGTGAGCATTCACTCAGGGGAGCACATGCTTGTAGAAATTGGGGAAGGAGTGGCATAGGGGAGAAGCGAGGGGATGGCCGGCCGTGAGCACGAGGGCCGCAAGCCGAGCCACGCGCGCATCTTGCCATCGGAGGCGCGCCACGAGAGTGTGGGGGAGGAGGAGGAGTAGTAGGCGAGTGGGGGCCGCCGGTGGAGGGGCTGCCGACGACGCCACGCCAGCCTCGCGCGTTGCACCGCTCCGGTCAGCTGGGCTCGACCGTCGCGCCACCGGAAGCGCTGCGCGAGATGGGACGCGAGAGGAGGAGGTGGAGGCGGAGGCGGCGGGGCTGTCGGCGGCGGGATGGGGCCGACGACGCCGAGCCGGCCATGCACCGCTGCGCCGCCTTGGGCCTGGCCGGCGGTGGGGGAGCGGAAGCGAGAGTGGGGGAGGGGAGGAGAGGAAGGGGCGGTGGGGGAGCCACCGGCGCCGCCGTGCCTGGCCGGCCGCACCACCCCGGGCGGAGGAAAGGAGGAGCAGGCCATTCGGCTGGTTTGTGTATGAGGGGATTGAGAGAGTAGTGAGTAAGAGAGGAAGCCTGGAAGAGGATAAGGCCCATTCGACCAAGAGAAGTGGGAAGGAGAGAGAAGGAAAGAAAAGAAAAGGAAAGAAAGGAAAGAAAAGAGAAGGAAGGAAAAAGAAAAAAAAGAAAAGAGGAGAAAAAGAAAGAGAGAGAGAAAAAATGGGCTCGGCACCTGCGCGACAGGTCCCTCAAAACCCGTGCGATTACGCCCGATGTCGGGGTACGAGCTTAGGGACGCTGTTCTCCGTTTAAGCTTTGGATTTTTGTTTTTGCCATTGAGTTGGGTTAACATGTACGTAGGTGGAGGTCCCGGGTCGGAGCCGTCCACGCATCATCCCCGAGGCTAACCAGGTAAGTGCATTGTAAAGCGGTGAATTGGGTAGTGATTTGGGTAAATTGAATAATGATGCCTCGCTTACCGTGTTGAGGTAAGTTAAATATTTCCGAATGATGCCTTGCTTACCATGTTGGGGTAAGTCGATTATACTTGGAATGCATACTGAGAAATGATGCACGGTAAAGGTTGGGACATGTGATGTGATATGCGTAGTCGGAGAAATTGCATTGTATGCATGTCATGAAAAGAAAGAGAAAGCATTAGTCCACGTTGAGTGGACGCTCCACGGGAGTGGAGCTGGGTCCTCGTATGAGAGTTACGGGCAACTGAGGTCCCCGTATGAAACAGGACGGGTTTGAGGTTCTCGCATGAAACAGGGCGGGCCTGGGTGAGCATCGACGGGTGCACACTCTGCTGTACCGGTATAGGCTAAAGAGTTGAGAAAGAAGTGCATGAGCTTGTGCATGGGTATATGCATAATGAACGGTTGATGAGAACCTAAAGAGATAGGAGTAAAGTGCATGTGCATGTTTAATAGTTCATCGGATCTTGAAATGGTTAAGCAGAAAAGTGGTTAATGAAATTTGGAATGATTATGGACTAATGAATGAACTTGTTATTTGCTGTTTTGCTTTGTACTTGCTGAGTCGGTGGACTCACCCTTGCTTTGTTGTTGTTTTTAGGTGACCGTTGAGGATGTCAAGCGCGGGAGTAGCACATGAAATGACGCACGAACTAGCAGCACTTTTGTATCACCTTTGTCAGATGTACTTTAGCTCGTGTTAGGCTAGGGTAATCACTAGAAATACTATGATGTATCTGAACGCATAATATAAATAAAGCTAGTGTTGGTTTTAAATTCTTCCGTATTGATGAAATAGTAGAGTATGTAGAGGTTGTAGCATCTTGGCAGAGAGTGGGCGGGGTGTTACAATTGTGCTCATCCACTAGACGATGAGCTAGCTCGAGTGATAGAGGGACCGAAGAGGTCGGGCATAAACCAATGAGCGTGTTGCCGAGACGCTGCTCCTTTGCGGCTAGGTCGTCATTCCAAGAGATGTAGCAGGTAAGGCCCGAAGGTCTACCCCTCCGAACCATGCTTGCACTAGGAGGGACAGGAGAGCGCGCGGCGAAAACGGGGTCACCGAGGCATTGAGCCCTCGAGCAAGCTACGGACAAGTGCTGGGCGGTGACGCCGGAGCGCTAGGGAGCGCTTCTCTCGAGGAAGACTCGCTCAAGGAAGAGGAACGAGGCCTCTCGCAATGACGGGCAAGGTGGTTTAGCCCTTTGCGGCGGAAGCACCTCGGCTGCAAATGACAAACGGAGTGACGATGCATTGACGACAAGCAGTTGAAACACTTGTCACGGTGGAACTGGGGGGGGCGACGTCCCAGCTGGCTGCCCGATGGCCGATCGGCGATGACAGCGCGCACTCTTCTTGGACGACGAGACCTAGCCTGCAGCCAGCTATCCTCCAAAGGGAGGTCGGCATGGCAGGCTGGAGCAGAAGGGTCGGGGTTTTGACCAGGTTGAGAAACCGGCCAGCGAATACGACTTGGCCCGTTGTCATCCACAATGTGCTTGCCTTTACCACCCGGGAGGGTTAGTTGGCTGGGAAGGCTGGCGGACGACTTCGGCAAACGAGCGTGTAGGCGGAGAGGAAGTCGGGAAGAGTCCCACCAACGTAGCTCTCTGGCGGTGGGACGAGGGAGACTACGTCCGGCCAGACGACAGCGGAGTGGCTGGTGCGAATGCATGGCTTATATGAGAATTTAGAATCAAATAGCTATTAGTTGATGCATTAACAGCATAGAATCAGGGTTGAGAGATTTTGTTTGGTTTAAGCACTTAATAGAGAGGATGGGAGATGCATACAGGCAAAGATAAATCAGGAATTTTCGTTGGCAGAGAGAGATCAGATGTTCCTGGATCAATCATTCTTGTGCTGGACGACCCTACAGATCTTTCAAAGCAGCAAAATGCTCTGTAAGAGCATGTCAGTCAGGAGTTGCCACTTGTTAGGGCCTCTATGTAACAAGAGTAAACAACCACTATCTCAACAAGCATGGAGAAAACCAAGGACCTATTGTTGAGAAAGAAATACATCGAACCACCTATGGGCTATGGCCTATGGAGGTAGTTTGCAAAGAATGACAAGCCAAATTCATGGGTGTAAAGGAATCAAGGCAACTACTCTCCATGTGGTTCAGGAGAGTGAGGCCAATGTCAGGAATGTTTCTCGACAATGCGCGATGATCTAAGCCCTGGGTTCTGTTCTTTGATGAGCTCTGTAGAAATTGCTTTAGGATCGCATGCCCAAGTCGTAGCTCATGGCAACTCATTGTTGTCTCTTCTCTGAACTTTGCACCCGCTGCTTCCTGAAATTCAGATTACAGTGAACATTACCAGCAAAATAGAACTCGGTAGAGACAGGCAATACAGAGCAGAAATAATCACAGGACAGAGAACTTTTGTGGTGCCAATCAGCCCACCTTTCTAGGGTAAACTCCTCTATTTATACTAAAGATTACATCTCAAAGATAGAAATACTACAAGCGAATCCAAACTGGAAACGAAAACCTTTCTAACTCAGAACTTCTAAAAAGACTCCGAAACTGATACTGCGACCCAACCTGGACTCCAACTGCAATCAGCACTTCAACCCGTGCTGGACACCAAGAAGTCCTGATTAGTTTCGACATACTCCCCCCAATCTAGACTTGGTTGTGCAAGATCCTTAACACCAATTAACATACGCACCTCTTTGGCTGCTTGTGAGAAGGACATCGGATCCTCTATTGCAATTTGCAGTTGCTCTTCTGGGGCAGATTTACCTCTTTTATCTCTTTGTATATCTCAGCGAGAGACCAAAATCTCTGTGGTATCCCTTTGAAGGTGTTCTCAACACTGCATCTTCCGGCTCAGTTGTTGCAGGCAAAGTTGAGTTTGGTCCTGGTGTATCCGGCTGATCCACCCTAATTTGACCATCAGCTCCTGTCGGTGATAAAGGTGGAGTTGCTGTGGGTCCTCACCGACCTCCATGGAATCTCCTTCCGCTTGTTCTTCTATAGTGAATGCCCCAATTGTCACTGTTACTTGCTGAAACTTCTCCAGTCCCAACTCTTGTTCTCCTCAAATATCACATCACGGCTCATACAAACTTTGTTTCGGCTTGGATCTAGAAGCCTATGTGTCTACACTGAGGTACACCACCGGCAGACTTCGATCATCATGTTTTCTCACACCTGCTAATGGAATCTTCATATAAGCCTTGCAATCAAACACCTTCAAGTGTTCCAACCGTGGCTTCTTACCAGTCCACATCTGGTAGGGGGTGGAAAGAGCAAGTGCCTTGGTAGACACACGGTTCAATATGTATACTGCATGCCTCATTGCCTCTCCCCCACAGTTCTCCGGGCATCTTCATACTTTTAAGCATACTTCTTGGCATGGACACCACCATCCTATTCCGACGCTCTACAACACCGTTTTGCTACGGTGTATATGGCGTGGTCAAATGTCTCTGAATCCCTTTGCTTGCACAGAAGGCTTTGAAGGCGTTTGAGAGACCCCAATGGTCTGTCCTTAGAATCTTCAGATTGCATCCACTCATTCTCCACTTGTGCCGTGCGCTTCTTGAATTCCTGGAATGCATCGCTTTTCTCCTTGAGCATGTGCACCCACATCATTCTGCTGTAGACGTCGATGATGAGGAGAAAGTACTTATTTCTGACTACCGTTGATGGAGAGATGGGGCCGCAAAGATCAGTGTGGACAAGTTCGAGCTTCTCCTGGGCTCGATAGGCTTCTACCTTCGGAAAAAGAAGCCGAGTTTGTTTCGCAATTAGACATCCTTCACAAATCTGGGTAGGATGGTCAAATTTGGGCAGACCAACTACCATTGCCTTCTCCCCCATAAGTTTGATGGATTGGAAATTAACATGCCCTAATCTTACGTGCCATAGCCATGCCTGACTTTCCATGCTTGCAAGCAAACATAGTGGTTCACAAGCCTGCACCGGGACCTTGTAGAGGCGATTTTGAGAGCGTCTAACCTTCATCAACAATCAGTTACTCTGGTCATATAACCAGAGAAATGCATCATATATGACGACCTTGCTTCCTGCTTCTGTTAGCCGACCAATACTTATGATATTGTTGCAAAGATCGGGTATATAATACACTTCCATGAGAAGCCGCTGCTCACCACTCCCAAACTGGAACAATACTGTCCCTTTTCCATTGATTTGAATGGAAGACCCATGACCCATCACCAAACTTCACATGGCCTTGAATGGAAGTGTCCAAATCATGGAATTTGCTTCTATTACATGTCATGTGGTTGCTAGCTCCATTATCAAAGTACCATATATCTGAGCTGATTACTGAATCTTCGATAGCATGTAGCTGTTGCTGCACTTCTCTTCATGAAGCAAGACAAACCTCCTTGTTTCTTCGGCCGACAGGATTGGCTCTTCTTCCTGAGCGCATGGTGCGCTCCTCACCACAACACATCCCTTTACACTCGAGGCATAATGGCCAAATTACTCACAGTTGAAACATTTGATGTGACTCTTGTTGCGGCTGCCCTAGACCCACGACCGACACCACCTTCCTGGTGCGTCATGGTTAAGCCAGCCCGCCAACCTCGTCAACCGTGGCTCGCCAATGGAATCTTCCACTTCCATGGAAGTCGCCCCAAATTTGCTCCTCCACCTCCGGAAGTAGATGCCGACTGCTTGGAGTTGAATTTCTACCGTGGTTTCCACTCGTATGAGAGTAATAGTTGGTTGTCCGCAGTGTTATTTGTCCGCGGTTGAGTCATTCTTCATATGCCTTTAGCCGACCGATTGCCTCCTTAAATGGTATTGCATCAAGATTCGAATATTACTCAATTGATGCCATCAATTTTAGAAACTTTTCAGCCACCGAGTCAAGAAGCTTAACTAGTTCGGCATCCTCCATGGTGGCGCGAGGGTGCTATACTTCGCTACCATACTACTCAATTTCTGGCGAACTCCTCGATCATCTCTCCTTCCTTCATGCGAATCGAGTCAAACTCACTCTTCAATGCTTGTAGACGGGCCTTGTTCACACGGCCGTTGTCTAGATATCGAGTCTTCATCCATCCCGGACCTCCTTTGCGATTTTTCTTTCGATCCGCAAAAGATGTCTTCTCGGGACGGCTTAGAAGATGAACGATCGTGCGATTTGTTCTTCTTCTTGTCTATAGCCACTTCGGCCGTAGGTTCCATCGCCTCCATCTTGATCGTCCATGTGGTATAGTTCGTCGCCATCAACGTTGAGATTTGATGCGACACCGCCGCCATCCTCCGCCTCTTGGATGGAGAGCTCCATCACCAGAACCACAAGTGACTCGGACTTGCAGAGGCTCGATACCACGTGTAGAAATTGCTTCAAGATCATGCGCCTAAGTCACACTCATGGCAACTCACCGCGTCTCTTCTTTGAACTTTGCTCCCGCTCCCGGAAATTCAGATTATGGTGAATAGCACCTGCAAAACAGAACTCGGCAGAAACAAGCAATATAGAGCTGAAATAATCACAGACGAGAGAACTTTGTGGTGCTAATTGGCGATCTTTTAGGGTAAACTCCTCTATTTATACTAAAGATTACATCTCAAAGATAGAAATACTAAAGCCGAATTCAAACTGAAACGAAAACCTTTCTAACTCGAACTTCTAAAAGACTCAACCGACATCGCAACTCGACTGACTCCTCTCAAATCAGCACTTCAAACCATGCCGACACCAACAAGTCCCGATTAGTTCCAACAAGCTCGACTCAATTGCCACCCGAGAGGATTTTTGTGGCATAGATCTTGGTAAGGCCCGCCTAAGGAAGTCACCGTAGCCAAGATTTTGGACTCGCGAACTCTTGCTAAGTTCAGAATGTTTGTCGAGGGCATGAAAATACGCTATCAAAAAGAGGCCGAGAAGGATATCGATAAGAAGAGCACGGGCACCAAGGAGAATCCAGATGCCATAGCCACGGAGGACAGCGTCATCAATGAAGGAGCGAGAGATCAAGGCTACCCATTTCGAGGATCCATGATGTTCGTGAATCACGAGGAGAAGCAGGAGCGTGAACGACGCCAACATCACAAATTCACGAGGTACCAGGCGTTGAGTCTTGACATACAGAAGCAGAGAAGCTGATTGGATCGGCGTATCTATAGAGTAAACTGTTAGACCATGTGGTTAGGTCTAGAATATTTTGACGATTAATAATTGACAACGGTTAATTTGTTGTGATGACTAATTGGAGATTTTATTTAGCGTTGTTATGCGAGTTGTGTTGCGTGTGTGCGGATTGATGTTGGTCAAGTTTGAACAAACTTGTGCCAAAAAAATGTTCTTTGGTCTTTGCATGTGCAGGTTGAGCATGGAGGCGATCATGGTCGGTGACGAGGTGGACCGGGACTAGCATGGGGAGATCCGAGGTTCAGACGATCAAGGAAGTCATGAGATGGTCGAACTCATGCTTGGGGTGCATAGAGATCAGAGATAGATGATACGTGTTGGAGCTATGGAGGTGCGGTCTGGAGGCTACGACACGTGGTGGATGATGCGTGGACAAGCTACGGGAGGTGTGGTCCTGGAGGCTTCGACACGTGACGCGTTAGGAAAGTTGAAATTTTGCAAAACCCGTATTAGGAAGGTTTCGGATCCCTTATTTGTTGGAATTGGATTAGAATTCGTGGGCTTAGGATAAGCCCAGATTTTGGGCCCTAGACTATAAACAGAGGTGGGGTTGGAGGCTAACCCCGTGGCTTTTGGAGAGACTAATTTCGTGCTAGGGTTTAGGGGTGCTAAGAAAGAGCACCTTGTAGCCACCATGATGCAGAAATAAAGTTTAAATCTATTCGAGAAAAGTATCGTTGATCACCACCAACGATGGCAAGTTTTTTATCCGCGACGTGCATCTTCAATCTCTCGCTTTCGCTGGAGCTACGTTGTGGCGTGCCTTGGCGAGATAGGTCATTGTGCTCTCTTGCGTTTTGGGTGCTTCTTCGCGCAAGAGAGCACGCCACACGCCGAGTTGGATTGCGCCGATTGTGTCCCGCCGCGGGCCGCAATACATGGGTGATTTGCCTTGTTGCCCGACGTCTCGGTGAACTAACTGAGTTGCGCCTACCAAGAAAAACAAGAAAGGTGGCTTGCATGCATGTGTGTAACATCCTGATTTTCAGAGCCTTTTGAAGCTTTTAAAATAAAATTCACCATTTGGATTTTTCTCGAATTAATTAAAGCTTAACGAATTTTCATTAATTAAAAAGATTTAATATGATTAAATTAAACATTAATATTTGTTAAAAATATTTTATTTGTGTTCCTTGTGTCACAAGGAATTTTTCTGTATTTTCTGGGATTTTTCGAGTTTGTTTGAGCTCAATTTGAAATTTCCAAAAAGGAGAGAATGAACAGACTTGCGGGTACTGTTCACTGTCTTCTCCAAATACAAGACGGGAGATGGATCGATGCCTCGCTGAGCATGACGCCTTCTGATTTTCTCTCTCATAACTTCCAATCGGACCTTATCTCAATATCTTCCCAAAAGGAAAGTTGTGCTAAATCCGCAAGGAATCCATCCCAACTAGTCCCCTTCCGCTTCGCTCATCCGCTTGCCTTTATCTCCAATTTTCTGAAACGGACTCTAAACTGAAATCCGCGAATTAGAGTCGGTTTCTACCCTTCCAAGCCTATAAATAGGACCCTTGGCTCCCTAAACCCATCCCAAGCCGTGGCAAGTCCCATCAAAGGTCGACGCCGCTGCATCGAGGCCCTTCGTTCGAATTTGCTCGTCACGCCTCGAGCTATTCGGTGAGTTTTTCCGTGATCCTTCGCGTCACATTGTGCCATCATGTGCCATCTACTTTCTTGCCAAGTTAATTTGGTTTTGGTGCAGCCAATCTCCGAATCGAAGTTTTCCCCAATCTAGGTCAAGAGCGCTTCCACGCCGATTCGCCATCTCCCGTAAGCTTTAACCCTTGTCGTAATTTTTCTTAGACTTGCCTCGCGCGTTCTACGCCGTGCTCACTCCCTTTTCCCAGAAAGCCTCCACAAATTTTCGCCCGAACTCGCCATGGCCGTCAATGGCATCTCGTGTCCCCATCTACCCGTGATGTTTCCACCAATCCGCTCACGCCACTTTGTGCCAAACCATCCCAGGTAGCTACCCTTCAAGTGGTTTTAGATTTCGTTCACCGAGCACCAAGATATTAAGTTTTCCTTTACCCTTCCCGACGCTGCTCAAACGATTGCGCCGTCTCCGATGGGTTTCTCGCCGAGCCGATAATTTTCCTAGCTTCACCAAGCCGTTTCACCCGTGCTCACCCTACTTCTCCATGTCCTATGCCCAGTGTTTTATTCCTCTCTTCTACCCATGTCGTTGTAGCTCGTGCCGCCACCGCACTCCGCTTGGCGGCCGTCGTTTCCTATGTGTGCCTTAGGTCCCTAGCAACCCATTTTGCTAGTTAGATTCATCTCCTATACCTCCTCTCGCCAGCGCTAGCCTTTCGCTAAAAGTACTGCTTCTTGGATGAACAGTAACATCTGTGAATTTCAGCATTTTCCGCCTGAGCAAACTTTAGATCGCCGTTCTCCTTCGTCCGAACTCCGATCGATCCGATTCTTCTTCCTAAATTCATCTAAAATTGAGCTCTATCTTTTGGTTCTGGTTTTGCAGTTTTGAAGTTCATTTGAATTTTATTTGAATTTATTTTGTTTGTTTTGT
>JAYEVI010000168.1:0-200000 GCA_036346575.1 Dendrocalamus sinicus
GTAAGTAGAAAACGGTTGGAAAACGTCTAAACCGCTTCCGCCTCCGTTAATTTTGTATTCGTATTTTGAACCGAATTCGAATTTGTCCGAAAATACGAATTCGATCGGGTCAAATGTAGAAAACGATACGGTTCGATGCGGATTTTTCCGCTCCGCTTTCATCCCTAGTTGCCGCTACCACCTCATCTGCACCACGCCTCTCCCCACCATCGCTAGTCACAAGACCGATATGTGTGGAGTGAGCAACAAGAGAATGGAGAGAGGTTTTCTACTGCATGTGCTGAATCATCTAATGACTAGGATGCCACATCACATTGCAACCGATTTGGATGTCATGTCAGTGAAAACCATAGTGGCATTGGGCCAAGAGGTTATTTGCTCCGGTTTCAATAGCTGACCGGTGCAAGGTAAATGATTTAGGAGTTTAGTGGTGAAACTAGAAAATTTGTAGAGCTCAAGGGAGTAAAACACCCCTTTCCCATTGCATGGTGTTCAAGGTTATTTTGTGTTTTTTAGTTGCTTTCGTTACATCTTCGACTAACAACATTAAGAAAGATAGATATTTTGAAATAAGGGGAATAACAAACAGTGCAAAAAAGGTACTTCCAAACAAGAAGTGACTAGATAACGCTATAGCATTGCAATGGTATAGCAACAAGATTCGTCAAATTTCAGTAAGTTCCATCAAAATATTTGAAAAAGTTTTAAGTTCCAATGAGGTAGCGCATTTCTAAAAGTTTTTAAAAAAGTTTCAAGACCAAGTTCTAGCAAGTTTTAGATTTTAAAACTCAAACGTCAAGTTTCAGCAAGTTTCAATGGGTTTCATCAAGTTTTATCCAAAAAGTTTCAAGAAATTCCAGCAAATTTTAATAAGTTTAATCAAGTTTCAACCGAAGAGTTTCAACACGTTTTATCAAGTTTCAATCGAAGAGTTTCAAGAAGTTTCAACATGTTTCATCAAGTTTTAACCGAAAAGTTTTAAGAAGTTTTAGCAAGTTTTAACAGGATTCACCAAGTTTCAACTGAAAAGTTTCAAAAAGTTTCGACTAGTTTCAACCAAAAAAGTTTCAAGAAGTACTACAAGCCTAGATGGGTTTTGATGAGCTCACTGTTGCTACGACGATGGCAGAAGCGGTGGTGCTTGCGCCCACCTTGGCCAGTGCCGCGCAAGGACTGGACATGGAGAGGAGGGTAATCAAGGTGGTCAAAGGTGTCGGAGGCGCGCGGAGACCTATCATTGCTACAGATGGTGTAAGTGGCCCATGTCGACGCTCCTCTTTAGTCGAGCCCCTCTCCAGGTGCTACTCCACCTTGCCCATCTGTGCCCACACTGTCATGCTCCCCTTGTCATCCGCCCACTTCGGCTATGCCTCTCTCCGGTCACCATTGCACCCCACTCGTCTTCGGCCGCGATGTCAGATCCGATGTGGTCTTGCCACACCGTCGTGTTCCTCTCACCGCTGCCCCTCGGCGGTCACCGCTCAACCATTGCCACTAGTGATGGTGCACCTGCTTGAGCTCGCCTAGCGTGCCAACTTGCTGGTGATGGAGTGCACAAAGAGAGAGAGAGAGAGAGATGGAGGATATGAGGTTCTCAATGTTTGAATAAGGTAAATGATGAGTGGCTAGGAGAACTAGATAGATGAGTGGCGACGTCTATGCTGAACGGTGGAGATGTATCCCGATGGGATAGCGTTTTCTAGCCTTTTCCTTCCAAACAAGGGGCATAACAGAACAGTGCAAAAAAAGGTTTTACTTCACCTTTTTTTTATCTTTTTATCAACATTAGTTCACCTTAAATGTTAGATTTCAAATTCTAAAATATTAAATCACAAAAGTTAATTTCATATTTTGGAAATTAAATATAGTATCTAAATATTTGCAAATACGGCTTTTTAGTTATGATTCTTAAAACTTTTGATTTTAAAGTTATGGAATTAGAGTTGGGAATTTTAAAATATTATGTGGGTAATCTGGTCATTATTGTAAAATTTGTTAGTTCTTTTAATTGACCTCTATCTCTTGATTATGGACATTTATTTAGATTTCTAGAAATCAGTGAAGCTTATTTAATTTATTTGTTAAGCTTAATAATAAAAAAATGGGACATGATTGACACAACCATGAATATTCTTAGTTCAGCACTCTTCATGAAAATCTTCGCTGCCAGCTTGGAACATTTAGGAACAAAGAAATAGAGAAAAAAAATCATTGACCATGAAGCCTATGATGCATGGACACAGCAGTGAAGGACCGAGTTGGTGTCAAACACAGACACGACTCGGACATGTATTTACTACGTGTCTGAATATTCCCGTAAGAAAAAAGACTTTGTATTTGAAATACTTATTAGACACGACCTAGACACATATGGGCTCATTTAAAGGACACGGCCCAGCCCATGGCCACGCTGTTAAGTGATAACCCTAGCGCCTCTATTTCTAGTGCTCGCCACTACTGCTAGTGCACGACCTCTATGCTCGGCTAGCCCATCTCCCTCTCTTGGCTGTGCTCTCCTAGGTGAAGCCTTGTGCGCCTGCTCCCTAGCCGATGCCACATGCGCCACCTCCTTGGTTGGCTTGGCTTCTCCTGCGCCTGGCTACCTTCTGTGCCCTACTCTCCTCCTCTGCTGCGCTTGGCCACCTCCCTTGTGTCCAGTCGCCACCTCTCCTATGCCCGCCGCCTCCCCTACGCCCGGTCACCACCGGCTAGATCTAGCCTTAAGCACTCCGAATTTGCTACCGGGCACCGAAAATCCAAGCTCCCCTTCTACTAATAATTTCTCCTTCCTATTTACTTCTAGTTCTTGGTTGTTGCTTGCTTTATTTTGTGATTTGAGTTATTTTTTAGCATGGATGGGTGAAGATGGTGATGGTTATGCAATCGTGGCTTTCCATGGTGGGGCCTGAGGCTTCCCACATGCCCGGGAGTGTTGTAGCTGTCTGCCTGGGAGTGTTGTAGCTGTCGGGTGTCCATGGTGGCTGGCGGTGGCATGCTATCGCCGCGGTGATCTCTCCTCCGGTATACTACTCCCTCCCCTACTCTCTTCCTTTTCTATGTTAGCTCTATGGATAGCTACGGTTTTGGATGCAATGCTTATGAATGGTGATGCTCAAGGAGTGGTCCCATGATATAATGCTTGTGAATGGTGATGCTTGAGGCATAATGCCTCGGTTTGACTGTTATTTTCTTTGTTGTAGGATTTAGTAGTTTGCTATAGCTGGTGTTATGACTTATGACATAGACCAACACCTTGAAGAGGGGGAGGCTGGATGATAATAGATACACGAAGGAGCTCCAATTGCCGGCATGCTATCTTTTAATTCACTAGCTTAAGTCTTGTTCTCTTTTGTAGAAATCACCCATGTAAAACAATATATGTTCAGAAGGGTTTGGTTGAGAAGGGGCTATGTGCCCGGCCCACCTTTTGCCACTTTCAAAAGAAACAAACACTCTTGTTTTACTATGTTGTGATCGTGCTTAGACTATTATATTTACATATATATGTAATAATAATTTAAAAGAAATGGGGCACCATGATTTCAAATGCGCGAATTCAACCCAAATTTGGATATAGTTTTTTTAAAAATATTAGTTTTAGGGTATATACCGATCTATAACAATTCAAATGAAACATATACCTTTGAAAAAATATACTAGAATTCAAAGTTTTGAATGAATTTAAATCACATGCTTTGCTGATTTATATATATAATCAGCACATAACTACAATCAAACTATCAATAAAAAAGACAACTACAGTTCAAATTTCAGTTCGAACTTATTTGAACTAGTTAGTAAACTAGTTAAACTTGAAATCGAAAAATTTTAAAATTTTTCGCACATGATACATAAGGAAAATACCTATTCTAGACTATAGTGCACATGCACCATGGTGCCTTTGTTTATATATATATATATATATATATATATATATATATATATATATATATATATATATATATATATATATATATATATATATATATATATATATATATATATATATATATATATATATATATATATATATATATATATATATATATATATATATATATATATATATATATATATATATATATATATATATATATATAACCGTCATTCACACGTCACAACCCCCTAGTATACCCGAGGGCCATACCTGGCCCTGGGACCCCGGGGGATGATTGGTACCGGAGAGGGGCACTGTTTTCCTTGGCTGGCGGACGGTGGTTTCATCGTGATTTTGGCCTAGCGCACGGGCATTTTCGGGGTTCCCTCGGCATGGCCGTCGGCACCGCTGACGGCTTTTCCGGACAAAACCTGCCGTGGCAGCCGATGCGCACCCACGGTGGGCGGTTGATTGGTACCGGAGAGGGGCACTGTTTTCTTTGGCTGGCGGACGGTGGAATCACCGTGATTTTGGCTTGGCGCGCGAGCATTTTCAGGGGTTCCCTCGGCACGGCCGTCGGCACCGGCGAACGGCACCGCCGGCGGCTTTTCCGGCAAATCTCTGTGTCCGTATTGTGTCGTGTTGGACAATATAGGATGAAGCACCTAACATGCATGTTTTTGGCTAAATAGCTTGAATTAGATTGTTCTCACCCTCTTTCCTAGTGATGTTAAGCTTTTCAGGCTATATCCTAGATAGGTATATAGTTTCAGGATTTCTCACCCTTTTTCCTAGTGATGTCCTAAACATCTTGACGACAAGAAGACTGAGCCACCGTTGACGGAGAAGGTGAGCCATCACGCTTGAGGCTGGAGTTCTCCCAATCAGTTCTCTTCGTCAGCTAGAACCGATTGGGAGCACCGTCCGTTAATCTACAGTGATGCACGCTACCGCCGTCCTTTATCCAGTGCTAGGAACGCTGCCACCATCCTTTATCCACCACCAGGAGCAACTCATCCTTTAACGCCAACTCCAAAGAAGAAAGCCTTTCTTGACAGGAAATTACCACGTCGTCGAGTGCAGTCGACCCTCGTAGACATCACATTAGAGCCCCGCGAAGTCACCTGTGGCCGATCGCCCGACACACGCTACTGCCGTCAGACGCAGAGAGTTCCAAGGGCTTAGATACAGTTATAAATTTTCTAGGCTTTGTTTGTAAAATGTGGGTTGCCTGAAAAACTTCTGTACTATTTCAGATGAATCCGTAGATAGGGTCCAATAGGGCCCAAATGCTTTAAAGAAATCCTTCTGATTTTCAATAGGGTTAAATTAGGGCATCGAATTGCAAAACAAAAGTTGAAACAGGCAGAATTATGTGTCACTGTCAGTGGAACAAATCAAGGAAAGAACATGGAGCATTGTTGAGTTCGTCATTGTCCCGTCTTTTCTTAATGCTTGGTTTGTCTAAATCAGTATTATTTTAGCTTGCCTTGTTATTCCCTTGTATCATTGAATGGTGTCCAGCTCTATAAATGTTACGTCGCAAAAACAAACTCTATAAAAGTTAATGTGAAGCGTGGCCTACAACTATGCATACACGTAATGTCATAGAATTGATTTGCTGAGACCCAGGAAGAACAATGACATATAAAATACAACATGAACAAACTTCCGGATCTACATGGCCTAAATACCACCTTTTACATAGAGGTATGAAGAAAATTAAAATATACAAGCAGCACAGGAAGTAATTTTGAAACTACTTAAAATACAGCTAAACATACTGCATTTGAAAGAAATCAACATATGAAATACTCTATATAAAAGTCTTCTGCTAATACAAGAATTGACATGCTAATGGACGACTCAGCTCTATTTACAATGTGATGTATTTTGTGTAATGTGTGCATAATCATGTGAATATGCATTATGTACAGATTTACTAAGGAGAGTTCATTGATGATTTGAGAGAAGAAAAGTTGTTCTGTCATGGAGGTATATAACTCACCGAAGGCAACTTTGAATGCTGAAGGAAGGACATCCCCAAGAGCTGGCAGATATACTTCTCCCCGAGCTGACTGGGTGGAAATATATTCGACGGTTTGATGAAATCAAGAGCAATCCATTGATGAATCAGATCATCTTTAGCTATATTTCGACCTTTTGGAAATATGGCACAATAGGCAAAGCATAATCTCAACTCTGATGGCATATGTTCGTAACTTAACATCAATGATGGAAGCACACTATTTTCAGGTGAATTTTTGTCATCATGACAAGGGTCATTCCAGATGTAACTGTCTCTCACTGCTAACCATTCCTTAAGATTCATTTCAGATAACATATATCCAAGGGCTTGAGCTGCTAACGCCACACCGCCGCACTTCTTTGCAATGTCCAGTCCTAGTTGCTTCAGTTGTTCTTTTTCAGGTTTAGATTCAAGGTCACACCTTTTCTTGATTATATCCCAGCACTCGGTATCAACCAAGGGCTTTAGATTGTACGATTTACCGGTCCAAAATTTTCTTGCAATCTGTACCTTGCGTGTAGTCACTATGACATCAATCTTGCTGCCACTCTTGCCAACATTTAGCATAGTCTTCAGTTTTTCCAACTCAGCGTTGCGTTCCTCCCATAGGTCATCTAAAATAATCAGAATATTCTTACCATGAATTAACTCATCAAGCCGCTTGTTTATCAACTCTCTATCATTTAAACTCTCACTTTCTTTATTTGATATTTGAGAGATTATAGAACATCCTATTTTCTTTAGGTCAAACACCTGGGACACATAGACCCATACCCGATGATCATACTCTTTAAATTGATAATCATTGAAAACCAATCTCGCCAAGGTTGTCTTGGCTATGCCTCCAAGACCATGGATAGGAAGAATTATGACCCCTTCTTTGGTGCTGCTTTCCGATAACAAAGCTACGATTTCCTTCTTTTCTTTCTCCCTCCCTACAATGTCCTCTTGGTTAAACTTTGATGTAGTTGATCTTGTTTCCTGTGAAGCAGTAAACTGCTGCTCATTGTTAGCACTAGAATCTGGAGAGAACCCAAACTTCTTATGGTCCTCGTCAATCTTCCTCAGTTGCTCTCTCATCTTTTTCATCTTATGAGCCAAGGTAAACTTGGGTACAATCGTGAAACTTGAAAGCAGCCCTGTCTTCTGTAAGAAATTGAAATTTACATATCAGGTCTGGAAATAGGAAAAACATCTGCAGGCCAAATATACTTTTTATAAAACAAAACTTGAAATACTTTTATGGAATATAGCACTGAAAGTAATCTCTCAATAGGATTATGCTACATGCCACTTCCGTGAGGCAGGTCTAACAAATATACCACTTAAACACCGCTATCATACTGCTTAATCACTTTGAACGCAATTAAATATTAGTAATAATTAAGGAACTCCAACGTGAATGAAAGAAAGATTTTTCATGGAGGTGATGGATCGCTAATATTCCGTAGGGATAAACGACAAGCACTTGACAAACGGTACACAACTGGTAGTACTACTAGCTACATACCGTTCCATCTTGGAACCCGTCGAGCATGTCGCAGATGTCGTAAGCCGCGTTCTTGAGCCGCTTCAGCCACAGCCGCACTGACGATTCCCTGACCGAGCGCCTCTCCGCATCCGTGAGCACGGCCAAGATGGATTCCAGCGTCTCCTTTGTTGTAAAGGTCTTACGACCTCCCAGGACCTTTTACGACCGATTAGAGTCGTTCGACCGGTGAGAATCAAATACGATCGGTTCAGTACTTACGACCAAATTCGAGCGCTTCAATCTCCTCCGATCGCTTTTCAGCGTGGTCGTAAATTTCTGTAGCAATTTACGACGCCCGCGATATCGCTGCCGCGCTTCCTTCGGCGCTCGAGATACCGTGATCGAAACCTTCTACGATCACGCGGTGATGCTTTGGCGATCACTGTTCACCGTAGTCGAACACACTTTCGACTACGTTCACTTCCTTCAGCGTGGTGGGCCGCTTCCACCACGCTCGCCTTCCGGTGTAGTCGTAGCTGCGTTACGACCACCTTCGACTCCTACGACCACCTTCACCGTGGTCGAGCCTTCCCTGCGTAGTCGATCCTTACGACCACGTTGTTCGCTCCTTAGCGTAGTCATAAAAACACTGTTCCTTTGCCGTGGTCGTAGCGCCTCCCGACTACGCCTGCTGGAATTTTTGCGTGGTCGTAACTCCACCCGATCACGCTTGCGGTGATCGTGAGTCCTTCCGACCACGTCTTGCGCAAACACTGCGACAAAACAAAGCTTTGTATGTTTCCTCTTTTGGTATTTTCTCAATTGCTTGGTGTGCGAATACATGGCTCTAAGCCTCTTTATATACCCGGTTCTACGGGTTCGACTACGATTACAATTTCGACTCCGACTCCGACTCTAATTCGACTACGACTTCTACTGTCTTTCCGGTCTGACCGGGACTCCAATCCGACTTCGTCTAGAACTCGGTCTCAAGTTCGACTTCTGATTTCTCCTCCGTCTTGACTTCGATTACTTTCAAACTTTGTATGCGTCTTCTAAAACTAGATTATTTCCAACATTCTCTCCCTAATCTTGTTTTAGTAACTTCCATCATGTCGATCTTCTTCCTTGATCACTTTGACGTTCTCCTGCTTCTACTTCTTCCTTGACCGGTCTTTCTGGGCTGGAGCACCTGCTCTCATAGCCTTTGCTCTGGCCGTTTTCTTCCTGCAACTCTGGTTCGCGCTTCCTCCACCAGCAACTCGTTTCACTGATGTGTGGCCTTGCTTTCGACCGTCGTCCTTCACGCACGTGCTTTCTCCCGCCACCTTGGGATCCAAACTCCGTGCTTTTGACCGCCTTCTTTGGTCTTGTGGGAGCTCGTCACGAGACTTCATGTGATCTACGCTGACCACTCAAGCTCTTGTTGTTTCGACCTTCCTTTGCGCCAGTTGCACCTGGTACGACTTCACCTTGCTTCCCTCCATCTGCATGCGAGTAGGCACCTCCTGTACTGCTCACTTCGACTTTGTCTTCAGCATGTGGTCGGTATCGACCATCCGTGCTGATGTTTCGACTACCCGGTCCACCCCTTCTCTCCTCGGCTGCGGTTGCTATATGTGGTCCGTGTCGACTACTCGGGCCGATGCTTCGACCGCTCAGGCCGATCCTGGGACCTGTTCGTGCAGGTAGTCGTTCGAATTCAACTACTCGCGCACCCCTGGTTTGATGTGGTCGTAATGTGATTTGACCACGTTCAAATCTTGTTTTCCATGGTCGTATGATTTCTCGACTGCCTCCAGTCTTCATTTGCTGTGGTCGTGACACTTCCCGACCACGTTTGATCACCGTTTGTCGTAGTCGATTGCCCTCTCGACCACGTCCAATCACTTCAGCCGACTTGATCGTTACGACTTCAGGCTTTTTTCTGCCGTCTGCCACGACTTGCTTTTCTCCCGACTTGGTTGTTATGACTTCAGGTTGGCCTTCGACTACCAGTAGATGAAGTCGTTCACATTCTGGTTCCTCCAGAACCCTTTGCATGCCATCTGGTTTCCAGATTTTCAATGGTAGCTTGTACAACCGATTTGCTGACTTTTGCACCTTCATTAGCAACCGCTCTCTATTGTCGAAGACTCTCAGGTGATTCTCTTTGAGCTCGATCCGGCAACCTTCTTGGTCGATTGTCCAAGACTTATGATATTCTTTGTAAAGACTTGGTATGTAATATACATCGACAATAGTCTTGACTTCCATCCTTGCACTTCAATGAAATTGTCCCCTTTCCTCTGATGCATGCGGTTGAGCCGTCTCCAAACTTCACTTTGCGAGCACTTTCTCATCTAGCTTATGAAACATTGAATATGTTCTGTCATATGATTACTAGCTCCATTGTCGAGGTACCAATCGATTGTTCTGAGACTCCTCTCCCTTCTCCATCAAACTAGGAAACACCTTCCCTTCATTGTTAGCACCATTGTCGGTTCTTCAATGATGCGATGCGACAATGCAGCGTTAGTTACGTGAGTTGGCGGTTTGAGCCATGTTGACTTCTTCGACTTTCTTCTTGCTCCTGCATTTTGCAGCATAGTGCCCATACTTCTTGCAATTATGGCGCTGAATGTGGCTTCGACATTCGGCAACGTAATGGCGAATTTTCACACTGAAACATTGAATGTGAGACTTATCTTGAAATCTTCCACCTCGACCGGTTCCGACCACCTCTTCGGACTGAAATCCACGACCTTGCTGGTCATATGAGTCCATCTGTCCGGATTGTCTTGATTCCTCGTGTCCTCCTTGGCGAGCAACATTTGTTGGTTGTAGGACCCTTGCCCTTCGTTGTTGGCTTGGTAACTTTTCAGGAGCTGCTCGTGTGCTTTGAGCGCCCCAATCACCTCCTCAATCTTCATCTTCGAGAGGTCCTGTGAGTACATAAGTGTAGTCACAACCGAGAGAAACTTCTCTGGCGATGCTGCAAGTACTTCTTCACCGCCACTTCATCTTTTAGATCGTCGCCGAGAGATTTGATCTCATTTACGACCTCATTGAATCGACCAGAGAACTCATCCATGGTCTGACTCTTGCCCATCTTCATGGCTTCAAACTCACTGCGTAATGTTTGAAGTCGAACTTCCTTCACTCGATCTACTCCTTGGTGCATTATCTGCGAGTAGTCGGGCGTCTCTCGCCGTCTCCTTACCGATCAGTGCCGCATCATCGAGTTGGGCACGGCCTGATAGATCGCCGCCATCGCCATCTTGTCGAGTCGTTCATCAACGACTTTGTCTTTCTCCTTTGGTTCAATGGACCCCGGACTCGCGTGCGATCATGTTGACCTTCATCTTCATCGCCCGATCGGGTAATTGTCCGACCGAGGATCGAATCGCAGCGACACGCTTTCCTTCACCTTTGAAGCCTGCGCCATGGTTCACTAGGCTCGATACCAATCGTTGTAAAGGTCTTACGACCTCCCGGGACCTTTACGACCGATTAGAGTCGTTCACGATGGTGAGAATCAAATACGATCGGTTCGCAGTACTTACGACCAAATTCGAACGCTTCAATCTCCTCCGATCGCTTTTTCAACGTGGTCGTAAATTTATGTAGTAATTACGATCGCTCCGCGATATCGCTGCCGCCTTCCTTCACCGCTCGAGATACCGTGATCGAAACCTTCACGATCACGCGGTGATCTTTGGCGATCATCGTTCACCGTAGTCGAACACACTTTCGACTCACGTTCACTTCCTTCAACGTGGTCGGAGCCGCTCACCACGTTCTGGCCTTCCCGGTGTAGTCGTAGCTCGTTACGACCACCTTCGACTCCTTACGACCACCTTCACCGTGGTCGTAGCCTTCCCTGCGTAGTCGATCCCCTTACGACCACGTTGTTCGCTCCTTAGCCGTAGTCGTAAAAAACACTTCGCTTTGCCGTGGTCGTAGCGCCCCGACTACGCCTGCTGGAACTTTGCCGTGGTCGTAACTCCACCCGATCACGCTTGCGGTGATCGTGAGTCCTTCCGACCACGTCTTGCGCAAACACACGACAAAACAAAGCTTTGTATGTTTCCCTCTTTTTGGTATTTTCTCAATTGCTTGGTGTGCAGAATACATGGCTCTAAGCCTCCTTATATACCCGGTTCTACGGGTTCGACTACGATTACAATTCCGACTCCGACTCCGACTCTAATTCGACTACGACTTCTACTGTCTTTCCGGTCTGACCGGGACTCAAATCCGACTTCGTCTAGAACTCGGTCTCAACTTCGACTTCTGATTTCTCCTCCGTCTTGACTTCGATTACTTTCAAACTTTGTATGCGTCTTCTAAAACTAGATTATTTCCAACATCCTTCATGCCCTCCAGGTCGTCCTTGAAGCTGAAAAGCATCGTTACCTGATCTCCATTCCAATGGCAGAGCCCAGCTCAGCAACGGCCAGTTCGACGACAGCGGAGGCAAGCATCACCGCCATGGCTGCACCGCCCGCTTTAGCTCTCACACTTGCTGGTATGCTCGAAGCTGAGAAAGAAGCCAGTGGAGCTGCGGAGCCTGATACACACGGGAAGGGGATCGCTGGCGTTTAGCTCAGTGCCTGTCGACATCCATTCAACGCGATGCACGCGGTCCTCGTCCATTTAGTACTATATGGCTTTAATAATTCTGCTGGGCCTACTGCTTTCACATTTCCAACACATCACGTCTTCTTATCAAAAAAAAAAAAAAAAACACATCACGTCTTCGTGTCTCGCTTCTCGGTCCCATTACTGGTTCGCTCTGCTCGGAGCTGATTCAGCTTTTTGGTCCTGCTTCAAATAGATTTATTTTCTTAACTTCTAAATTTCGGTTTTTTATCTTTTGTTTTTTCTGCTTATTTCCTCACATTATCCTAAAAGATATATTGGTATTTTTTATTGTGCAACAGGTCCTATCTTAGAGAGAAAAGTACGTGCTAAATATTTAGAAGAAAACACAAACGTAGCACCTGGCTGAAGTCAAGTGACGTGTTATTTCTAGCTCCTTTCATAGTGTACATGCCTTAAGCTTCTATGTTAATCATAAGAAATAAAAAGCTATAAATTACCATACTGTACATGTCTTGAGCTCCCATGGCCAGAGACAATGGATCTAGCGATGGCTGTGGGTTGGATCTGAAGATCAAATGGTCAATTGCTATGCAATCGAAAATGCTATGGACATACATCGTTTCCTAGTTTCTCTTTAAATTAATAAATATACTATAGCAAGGCCCCGTAAGTAATTATCTTATTTGAAAATTAATTAACTTCAGTTATGTAATGTCCCCATGTTTAGAACAGGGACGTCGTACGGTCCGCAACAGCCCAGGAGTTCTGTTGCGGCATAACAGTATATCAAGCCTGCTCACGAACAGTTAAAAGAAGTTAATTTGATTGAAATAATACCTAATGGCCAATTTTAATAACAATACGGGCGTTCAAGCCCAAAGCTTAACTTACATACAAAAGAGCCGAAGAAAACTCCACAGGAACACTTGAGTGCAGACGTAACCCTAACACGAACACTCGCAGTATCTTCTTTTCTTCTGATATCTATTGGGGGAAAATTTTGCAAGTCTGAGTACTCCAACCCCGTACTCAGCAAATCACATGTGGAAAATAATATGTAACTATATACCAGGATTCTCAAGGGAAGGGAGTATAGTGTTTTATTAAGAGGTGGATGCAATTTATTTGCAAACAAATAAAAACTTAAAACATTTGCTCCTTAAGATCAGGGGGTTTTATTATCAGGCAAGGTTTCATCATTTCTCAGATTAACAACATTAAAAACTCTACTTATGCCTTATTGTTGGAATCACCCAATTAACACAGCTTCATTAACCGGAAGCACGGCGTATTTGAATACCATTAATTTCACTCTGCAGAATTGCACAGCTTTACCCACAAGCATACTTAACCCTCATGACTGAGTTAAGGAACCGGGTCTTTTCACTGCTCAACCCTTGGTCAACACCCTGCCCCGATGAGTTCGGGGTCCTCACCGACCCTCACATGCAGGGCTCCACCTGATTGGTCCGGGATCCTCACCGACTCCCAATCCGGGCTTCACCTTAGGTTGAGCAGCTACTACACCAGGGTTGACAAGTCAACACCGGTGGTTGGGTGATCACTGTGTATTTTACTTAGCACAAGGTTCATGCCCTTACATTTTTCGTGAGGTCAGCAACCTCAGTCTCAGGGTAAAGCGGTGGACGAAGTCCGCCACACGGACCTCCACACCCTTTTTACCCTAAACTACATATCAGCATCACCGGCCTAGGGTACGGTGTCCCATACCACCCTACCTTCTCCGGGTTTTCCAAACCTACCAGCCAACGGCTAAGGTCACTTAGTAGTGTAAAATGTTGAATGAGATGGTCGTGTGTGTGTGTGTGTGTGTATATATATATATATATATAATATTTTAATTGTTACTAAGGTTGTTAAGGTGAACGTGGCCATCAAAGTAAACAGGGCTTTTATCAATGGTAGGATTTATCTAATTAGCATGTCATTCTAAACATTTATTTTAAGCAATTATCATTTCGCAATTATCAATAATAAAAATAAATAAATAATGTAAATTTCATGGGATTCAATATGATCAAAAACATGTGACTTACCTTCTTCCTGTTGCTTGTGGTTTCCTTGACCAGCCTCAAATTTACTTCTCTTACTGTTGTCCTTCAGTTGACCAGCTCGCTTGGTCCGATCACTAGCGTACAAAACGATATCAAATAAGTTCTTGCTTTGCGAGATGCAAGCTGGGAATAAAATGCAAATTAAAATTAAGAAATCACATAAAAAGAAATGGGTTGGGTTGGGCGATCGAGGTTCAACGACGCTTTGTGGGTTGACGCGGCTAAATTGGATTAGATAGGTTCAGGATGATTAAAAGATGTACAAGTGTTGGAAAATTTTTGGGAATACAAGATAGACATTTAGAATTAGATGGTCGATTTTTGAATTGGGTGGATTTGGATTTTTGGTAGATAAGGAATATTTGAATTTATGGTATTTGAATTTATGAGATTTAAATTTGGCAAAAAGGAGAAATTTAAACACCTAAAATTTGAATTTGCAAAATTGGAGACCAGCTTTGAATCTAGGGTATTAATCTGGTCAAAATGGTGTATTTTGGTATTTTTGGGGTTTTTGGATTTTTCTGGAATTTTTTGAGATATTTTCCTGAATTTTTCTAGATTTTCTAAAATCAAATGAATAGTAATGCACAGTGTTGGGCTCGGCCCGAGCAACAGTGCGGCCCGGCCCGAGGTTTCCCGAGCGATTAAACCGGCTGGCAGCCCGGTCCACGTGCTTGGCTGAGCAGGCCGCGGCCCACGCACGCGCGAGCGGAGCCCAGCGTACACACACGCACGCCCGCTCGATGAGCGACGCGCGGACGGGCCAGATTTTGCGAGCGGGGCCGTCGGATGGAACACCGGTGGTGAATCGACGGTTAGTGTTTAAATACACGTGGACGGATGGATGGGAGTGATGCAGATGGCCGAGATACGCCCACGTTGCCCCCGGGAGGTCGTCTTCAACCTCCAGATGGCTCCTCCCGGTGGAAAACAGAGGGCGCCGACTCCGGTCAAACGGCGGCGACATTGCACCAGAAGAGAAGTGGCTTTCATAGAGGGCACCTTATGAGCTTGGGATTCCATTTTGGCACGTTGGAGTATGAATGGAAGAGCGGAGGTGGCTAGCGGCGGCTGTCAAGGCAGCGACCTTCACGGCAGCGCCATGAGCAACTAAAGGTGCTCCGGCCAAATGGGTGGGGTTTTCACCATCTAGAGGACCTAGGGAGCATGCTGGAAGTGGCGGTTGAACTCGGGAGTGGCTCAGGTGGCCTAGCCACGGTGAGGTCCTTTGGACCGACGGCGACCTTCATTGCCACGGCTCTAGGCAGACGCTCGAGCTCCGGCGAGTGCACCCATGCATTTAGGGGATAACAAGGATGGTATAAGCGAAAGGAATTGAAATATAATTGACGAACTCATGACATTAGATTCTAGGGCTTACCGGCTTAGGGGCTTCGGTTGAGGGCAGTAGGGGCGATGGGATTGCAATTGCTTGCTAGGGTGAGTGTACGGGAGTGTCTAGAGAAGCTTCACGGTGACTGCAAGGCTTTATAGGCTCGGTAAGTCGGTTTCTCCGCGAGACATATTTTCGGTTGCGTCGGGTTCAAGCTGAGAAGGGGGAATGAATGTACTGAAGCTGCGCAAGGGGGGATGAATGCGAAGGCGATGTGCGCGACGCAAGGAAGCAGTGGAGAAGGGTCACTAGCGGGTAGGTCCAGCTGCTCAGGGGTGACTCGGGTGCGACCGAAGCGCAGGTGGTGGGATGGCGTGCACACGCGGGAGCGCCAGAGTAGGGAAGGAGGCAGAAATACCCAAAATGGAAAGCGTATTTCCAGTGGAATTTCCAAATTGGGAAAGAAAAGATAAATAATGCAAAATTCACAAAAAATTTTAAAAATTGAAAATTTTGGGGTGTTTCAAGTTACGTGGCACTCACATGTAGGACTCACGCTAAGAAGTAGGGCCATGTGATGAGAATTTCAGTTAGATTGGTAACTCAGTTTGCATGTCAATCACAAGTGGAGCTAAGTTATTTAGTTCTTTTTATCCTAGATTATTAAGATAATCTATCGTACCATTAACGGTAAGCCCTGCATCATCTATAATTCTTTTCAAACAAATTTAAGGTAATAAAATTATGCCAAGTAAGCCCATATAAGGTAATTAGTGTCATGATTAATTAGTGATTAATAGTTCATTAGTATTCGATAGCATGCAGGACCACTAGTTAATCATTATTTTAAATCCCTAGTTATAAATTGTGAGATGCTTACACGTAGGCCCCATGAAAAGTTAATTAGTAGTTAGGCCTAAGATTAATTAGTAATTAATTGAGGATCAGTACTACGCAGACCCAGACCCTAGACTATAGTCACCGGTCCATGGGTCTGATGGCTCAATTATTGTTTCCAACAACTCCACAAGGATTGTTGGCCCATGTCATTCTCTAGCATTATCGTAATAAAATAATTCAAAGGAAAAGTAAATACTAGTCGGCCCTATCTATCATAAACGATGACTATTTTCTTTCAATTGTAAAATAAATGAAAAAGAAGACCCGACTTATCAACCTAATCCAACCAATTAAATAACTAGAGAGGAATGTTTCTAAGAATATTCTTTCCTCTCCCTTTTTTCTTTTTTTTCTTTGCTAAATCTTCTGAGAGCCTGTTCTCTCTCGTCTTAACTCCAAATCAAATTATTCTTGAACATAAATTCATATATATTCAAACTCTATCATTGTACCAAAATTTTGAATTTGAGGATTTATTTTTATCCATTTGTGTTTTATTTGAATCCATTTGGATTTGTTCAAGCATTATTTATATTCAATAGTATTTCACATAATTGGAATACAAAGTCTTGCAGAAATAGTTGTTCGAGTAAGACAAAGACCGAGACCAAGATGAAGACCTTAAACAAGGCGAGTCATCACTTTGATCATATTGCTCCTACTTTTAAATGCAATTATATTGTTTTACATTATTAAAGTGTGTAAGACCATATGGAGATCATCCTATATTTGTAATGATTATATGACACCATTGACAGCGATAGAGTAGAGTTTGAGTTCGCAAAAATATGAATTAGGAATTTAGGGAGAAGTTTCATGTTTGTTGGCTATAATATTGTTGCATATGTTTTGCATGATGCATTTATAGACTCATATGGGTTAAGTTGGAATAAACTTGTGCTTGAAAATGGTTTGCTTGGTCTCATGTTATGCTGGTAGTTGTGAAGTCAATTGTGGTCAAAGGTGAGGTGCACCGGGACTTGGTTGGGAGAACCAAGGTCTAGAGCGACCATGGATGTTAGGTGAGATAGGTGGACTCAACCGAGGTGCAAGATGAGAAAGGACCATGGAAGGCACAAGTGGTTAAGGTCAAGCGGTACATGTGGTGCGGCAAGTGACTTATGTCTGTTTGCAAGCGAGGATGGTTCAGTGGGATCTACACATGTGAGTGGTTTGGTGGCAAGTCATTGGGGCTACATGGAGGATGATGAAGCATAGACGATGCTTTGAGACGAAGGATTCAGGAAACATCGTTGTGGGGCATTTCGGTCATTTGCCATAAACAAAAAATGTGAGTGGTTAGCAAAACCGTGATGGAGGCTGTCGTAGGGGTGGCCCCCACCTAAGCCTAGCTGGCCTGCTAAAGGGTTGTAAAGCCCAAAATGGGATATGTATAATGACATAAATACCCTTGTGTGGGGTTCTTCAGTGTAAGAACATAATTGTAAAATACTCCCAATGTAAATATATATATATATATGGCTACCCTGGACATGGGAAAGGCCAAGCATTGTTCAAATCGTCATCTCCACTACCACACTCTTACTTCACTGTTTGGTTTGTAACCACAACAGTTGGCGCGTCCATGGGGAAGACAGCAAGCTTTGAAATCTGAAGAAGGATGGCACTAAAGAAGGCTTCATCATCGGCGGCAAACAAGAAGAGAAGTACGACGGAGGCGCTCATCAACGCCAGGGCTTCGGCATCGGCCGCGGGTGCGAATGGCAACGTCGGCTTTGTGGCTGCTGACGTCGACACTTGTGGCATGAAAGTCGGCCTCACTGCTAGCACGGCGATTGGCACTGGCAGTACCGATCGGGGTGTCGGAATCGGTGACGCCGGCGCCACGTTAACATAGCCACCGCCCCCGCACCAGGTGCGGGAACGGCAAGTGGCTCCGGCGGCAACATCGGCCTCATCATCGACTTCAAAGTCCACCGCACCGGCGCACCGGGTAACTCCGGAGCGCAAGCGTGGTCGCTGCCAACCTGACAGTGCAAGCCGGCGCTCCCGCCGGTGCGACCACGCTGATAGTGGAGAGCGCCCTACTGATGGCCCTTGGCATGCTGCAGCGGGAGTTGGTGGATCTTTGCGGAGCCGTGCGGGATATACAAGAGGCTCGAAGACAATAGGTCCCGCCGGCGACACCCCTACATCCAGTCGCGTTCCACTTCAGTGCGTGGATCCGGAGTCCCCCCTCTCCGTGGGCCTGCAGCAATCGGCGTGGCCAGAGGACTTCAAGTTCCCCAAAACCATCGAGCCATACAAAGGCGACACGGACCCCCGGGAGTTCGTGCGCATGTACCTTCGCAGTTGCGACGAGTTCCATTAGAACGACGACTGTGCGAAGACTTTTGATGACCTCAAGAAGCACCTCGCAAGCCTTCCTATGTTGGTCGCCCCAGCACCAGAGGCTCCCCTCCTGCTTTACCTCACCGCCACAGCAACAGCGGTCAGCGTTGTCCTCGTCCTCGAGGAGGGTGCCCTTCAGTGGCTCGTGTACTTCGTCTCCGAGGCCCTTCAGGGCACCAAGACGCAGTACATTGAACTCGAGAAGCTGGCCTATGCATTGGTCATGGCCTCAAGGAAGCTCTGGCATTATTTCCTAGCCCACCCAATCACAGTGTTGTCCTCGTTCCCTCTAGTGGAGATGCTACACAACAAGGAGTCCACAGGGCGTATTGGCAAGTGGGCCGCAGAGCTTGCACCATTCTCCTTGACGTACACCTCGTGAATGGCAATAAAGTCTTAGGTCCTCGTGGACTTCCTGGCGGAGTGCACTCCACCGGCTCAGCATGTACAAAAACTAGAAGAACCGATCTGGACGCTCAACACTGACGGAGTCTACGGTGCCCCAGGCGCCGGAGTGGGCACAGTAGTCATTACGCCGGAGGGACACCGCCTGTTGTACTCAGCTCGTCTTGGGTTCCCTGCAACGAACAACACGGCTGAGTAGAAGCGCTACTCTTTGGCCTTTCGAAGCTTAAAGCACTTGGTGCACGAAGGGTCCTCGTCCGCACCGACTCATGTCTGGTCGTGGGTCACGTCGACAAATCCTACCAAGCCAAGGACCCTGAGCTGGCCAAGTATCTAACAGCGGCGAGGGCGAAGGAACGCCACTTCTTGGGCGTCACGGTCAAAGCCATTCCCTACACGGATAACGAGCAAGCCGACGTCCTCGCAAAAGCCTCCAGCCAATAGCTCCCCCTTCCCGAGGGGGCATTCTATGAGGTACTGCCCTCCGTGTGCACTCTTCGGAGTATAAATAAGACGCACGAACTCCGCATGCACTCTGCGGAGTATAAATAAGATGTGCGGCCTCCGCGTGCACTCTACGGAGTATAAATAAGACGCGCGGCCTCCGCGTGCACTCTTCGGAGTATAAATAAGACACGTGGACTCCGCGTACACTCTACGGAGTATAAATAAGATGCGCGGCCTCCGCGTGCACTCTACGGAGTATAAATAAGACGTGCGGCCTCCGCGTGCACTCTTCGGAGTATAAATAAGACGCGCGGACTCCGCGTGCACTCTACAGAGTATAAATAAGACGCGCAGTCTCCGCGTGCACTCTTCCGAGTATAAATAAGATGCGCAGACTCCACGTGCACTCTACGGAGTACAAATAAGATGCGCGGCCTCCTCGTGCACTCTACGGAGTATAAATAAGACGCGCGGAGTCCGCGTGCACTCTACAGAGTACAAATAAGACGCGCAGCCTCCGCGTGCACTCTACGGAGTATAAATAAGACATGCGGCCTTCGCGTGCACTCTTCAGAGTATAAATAAGATGTGCAGACTCCGCGTGCACTCTACGAAGTATAAACAAGACACGCGGACTTCGCGTGCACTCTACGGAGTTTAAACAAGACGCGCGGGCTCCACTGCTGCCACTTCGAAGGGTAGGGGACGGAGTGCTCGAGCATCTACTTCGGCTAAGTTTCCAACTCCGCTGCCGCCACTTTGAAGGGTAGGGGACGGAGCGCTCGAGCGTCTACATCGGCTAGTCGCCAGCTTCGTTGCCGCCACTTCAAAGGGTAGGGGACGGAGCGCTCAAAGATCTACTGGCTAAATCGCGGCTCCCGCCGCCACTCAAGGGTAGGGGCGAGCGCCGAGCGTCTACTTTGCTAAACGCCCGGCTCGGCTGATGCCACTTTGAAGGGTAGGGGATGGAGCGCTCGAGCGTCTACTTCGGCTAATCACCAGCTCCGCTGCTGCCACTTCGAAGGGTTTGGGACGGAGCGCTCCAGCGTCTACTTCGGCTAGTCACCAGCTCCGCTGCTGCCACATCAAAGGGTAGGGGACGGAGCACTCCAGCGTCTACTTTGGCTAGTCGCCAGCTCCGCTGCTGCCACTTCGAAGGGTAGGGGACGGAGCACTCCAGTGTCTACTTTGGCTAGACGCTAGCTCCGCTGCCGCCGCTTCGAAGGATAGGGGACGGAGCACTCGAGCGTCTACTTTGACTAAGTCGCCAGTTCCGTTGCCGCCACTTCGAATGGTAGGGGACGGAGCGCTCGAGCATCTACTTCGGCTAGTCGCTAGCTCTGCTGCTGCCACTTTGAAGGGTAAGGGACGGAGCGCTCGAGCGTCTACTTCAGCTAGTCGCCAGCTCCTCTGCCACCACTTCGAAGGGTAGGGGACAGAGCGCTCGAGCGTCTACTTCGACTAAGTCACCAACTCCACAGTTGCCACTTCGAAGGGTAAGGGACGGAGTGCTCAAGCGTCTACTTCAGCTAGACGCCAGCTCTGTTGCCGTCATCACGTGGGCGGGGTCATGGGCCCCATGTTCCTACCCTAGCTCGTGTGTATCGCGTACAGTGCGCTGAGGGCAAACTCAGCGGAGGTCGATTCGCGCCCCAAGTCCTACGCGTTGGCCAAAGACAGGTGCAATTGTAACAACAAGGACATGTACTCGCTTCAACCAAGGTTTTTATTGCACTTATTAAATAATGAATTACAGGGATGTTTGGCTAGTACATTGGGAAAGAACAACATTTACAAATGCCTTCGGGCGGTCAGGGTCGCTCGCCCGGCTCTTCTACCTTAACGCACTCTTGCGCCGAAGTCTCCCCCTCCGATCTCCGAGCTCCCCAAAACTGCAGCGACTCCTCTACCCATCCCCAATTCCGAAGGCGTCGCCAGACCATAAGGTCTGGAACTAGCAGTCGGCCTCGGTCAAGCACCTGGCCGTAGTAGAATAGCACACATCATCAAACCACTTTGGCAATTTTCTCATTTCATTGATAAAAGAAGGGGCCAAGAGGCACCCGTTTACATGGTAATGGATACAACGCATGCCTAAACCCCTACGCCGCTAAGTCTTTGGCGTCACACCTGTGGGTCGACGCCTTGCCCCGCGCTAGCGGCGCCGTCTTCATCGCACTGCGGGACCTTGTCAAGCCATGCATCGAAGTCCCCTTCATCGTGCAGAGTCTTCCGCAACGCCACCTTTGCCGCAGCCTCCCCGATATAGTCCCAGATCCGGTGGTGGAAGGCCCGGATGGTGCGGTGGATGGCGTGCACAACGCCGGACATGACCCCGACTCCCACTGGCATCTCCAGCCGAGGGTTCGCCAGCTCGCCCATATGGAGGCAGCCCTTGGTGGTGCAGGAGGGCGAAGGCAATCCGTGACGTCACCACAGAGCGCCCACATGGAGGCAACCCCTGGTGGTGCAGGAGGACAAAGGCGATCCGTGACGTCACCACGGACCAGTGGTTGCCAAAGGACCTAGCGGCGTTGAGGGTGAGGCCGGACGCTTCCCCGATACGCTGAAGCATCCGTGGTAAGTCCTCGGGGCCAGAGGTGCGTGGCGGCACGACCACAGACAGGTCTTCTAGGGCGCCCTCGAGAGCCTCCATCGCGTCCCACGCAACCACCGAAGCGTCGCCTAGGGTCTGGTCCTTCTATGCAAGTGACGCGGTTAGTTGGGCCTTCTCCTCCTCCAGTGCCTCAATGTGCAGAGCGCAAGCAACGGCAAGGGCCTACACAACACAAGTGTCACTTCAGTTCCTAAACGTAAACATATGCACTGTTGGATCGAAATCGGCGACAGAGGGGGGGTGAATGTCGACTTTTAAAAACGCTCCCAAAAGTATTCGCAAAAATCTCTACTCTCCGATGACTATAAAAGCTATGATCGAGAAGAGATGATTGCTCACTGAAGCCGAAAACCAAACTGAAAAGAGACTGAAATGGATCAAGAAAAAGAGACTACAAAAACTGGCCACGGCAAGAAATCAACTGGAAGAGCTGCCACGGTAAAGAAATTAGGAGTAATGTGCTGCCACGGCAGAGAAAAATGCTACCACGGCAGACTGCAGACTAGCATCCAAGAATTGCAAAACAAAGAAGACAAATCTCACTCTCCTCCTGGCCGAGAAAGCAAGACAAGATTTTGTTTGGTTGCCCATTTTCCTTTTGACTAAAAGCAAACAATACACCCTTTTTGCTGCAGCCAAACACCAAATAATACACCTACTAAAGCACAAGATGTTTCTACTGCAGGAAAGCAAAAGGAAAGAGAAGTAGGATGGCACAAAAGGAGAGATCGGATCTGCATAGAAGCTATTTTTGGACAGCTAGCAGAGCCAAACACTCTCTCACAAACTGAAAGTAAGAAGAAAGTACAAAGCTTACTGCCAAAAGAGATCAACACAAAAGAGGCTTTGCTTGCCAAAATTGCATTCGGCCAATCATCAAAACTGAGACAATAAGTGCTGGCCAAAACCACATGACAGGCTTCCAAAAACCAAAACACCAAATAGATTATCTCGGTATTAGCTGCCAACTGCTAAAACTTTTGTCAAGGTATATAGCAGCCGAACTAAAAATGCTTGCAGGCCGTGAGCACTATTGAGAGACAACCATGCACTGAATAAAAGAGAGGAAGACTAACAACTCTTTCTCAAGTAAAAGAAAAGAACTAGAGCACAAATAGAAGAGAAATAGGACTGCAAGAAACGATTCTCAAATTTAACCAAGATGAATACAAAGGAGTCCCGATGACACAATTGAGTACAGAGGAATGATTCTACAAGGGTTTCTCACACCCAAACCAAATCCCCATACATGCTTGAAAGATCAAGCCATCTCCTCACAAGACTCTCATAAACATGGAGAGAACCAAACATAGAACACTCATACCTACTCTCTCAATTTCAGCACAACCTCTCCCTCTCCTTTATATCCTCCCAATAATGGGTTTGCACCATGCTTTACCCATTAGGCCTCCAACAACTCGGCGCTTTATCCAAACCCGCTTCCTTTTGTGCAGCCCTGCGTTTTTACCGAAACGCCCTTCACGCACCTTCCAGGAAGCTTCCTCATTCCTTGCCTCGCAAGCCTCGCAACCACCTCGAGCCCACGTCGTCTTCGACACATCTCGACCGTTCTGACCTCAGCGCTACCTGCGCCTAGTCCGGTCACCTCGTGTCTCACCACGACTCCGCCTCGACGTCCTGCAGTCACACAGACAAGAAACACATTCATAGCACGGCACAAAGTAGTATCCAACCACCTGCGTCAGAAAACAAAACTCAAATCATACTCTTACCTAGTCGTATACCACCTACGACCAGTCAAAAATATAGAACAGTGAATACACACGACATACGACCACAATACCAAGCCATACGACCAGATCCCAGGTCTTACGACCAGATACAACGAGTCTACGACTACGTTCAAGTCTCTCGTGCGCTTGCGACCGCTTACGAGTACATCTTACCGAGTTTCACCGTGGTCGAAGCCCTTCCCGATCACGTTTGACAACTTCCGACCACGTACGACCACCTCTCAACGTGGTCGTAAGCTCTTCCGACCACAGCCAACGTGGTCGTAAACTTTCCTGGTGACCTACGACCACGGCCAGAGTGGTCGTAAACTTCTCGGGTGAGCTTCGACCACGCCCAAGGTGGTCGTATACGCCCTAAACGTGGCGTAACACTGCGCATGGCTTTCGACTATGCCCAAATGTGGTCGTAAAGCCTTCCGACCACTCATTCAACTCTTCTACCTGGTTTCGAATTTGTATAGCGTGGTCGTAAGAGCTACAATGTGGTCGTACGGACACGGCTGTCTTCCGATAACGCACAGCGTGGTCGTAAATAACTTGATTCAATTCCGACCACTGTCAGAAAGCTACGACTAGCAGAAATCGACCAAACCAAACTTAAATCTCCCAGAGACACAGTCAATTACTCATCACAAACATGGGGTTTTCTCCACATGGTCTCTCAATCTCCCCCTTGATGAGTATATTGACAAACCCAGAGAAAGCACAAAGTTGAGTTTGAGTTTGCAGAATCCAACAAGGTCCAAAGAAAGAAAGTGAAGCAAGTGAAGCTAATGACCAAGTCGACAGAAGGAACAATAGAGCAACAGCGAGGGAGCAAATTGTTCTCCAAAGCTCTAAAATGTTCCCAAATGGCTTTTTCTCCTATATTCTCCCCCTTTTGGCAATAAACACATTAAGGATGCAAAGGCGAGAATAAGGTCATACAAATGGATGAAATGGCTGAAGTTGGCTTATTGTAAGCATTTAGAGCCATGAGAATTATCCATAATGACCATAAAGAACTACACCAAGCCATACCTCAATAAAAGGCTAGCTAGATCATGACAAGAGATGACAATCTGAAATGTAATGCAAATTTTGAGCATGTCAAGTCATCAATAAGTGAAGTCTAGTTAGAGATATCCAAGGATGATGCAGGCCATGTCAATGAGCTAAGCGGAACCAAGAAGCTAAAATTGAGTCCAAATATAGCGCTAGATGCTCAAGAATGAAACAATGGTTCAAGTACTTGGTTATTTTTGTAGTTTAAGCAAATTTAGCACAAATGACATATTTTCTTTTGAAACTTATGATCGTTTCCAACCAATAAATTTATCATGTGCTAGATCTCAAGCCTTATGCGACTACTCCAAGCAAGAAGCTTAAGAAGATAGTCTAGGTCATCCAAAACTCCCTCTGAGTTCATGCCTAGTGCAATGGCAAGCCGTCTCATGAGAAAGAATGGGTGAAATCAGTTTTTTCGCACAAAAGAGATATTTTTGCCTTTTAAATAAGTTGTACTAACTCATGTTGCATCAAGAGACTAACATAGCTCAACTTAAGGCTTAATAGAGATTCAACGCTCAACTCAGCCTATTTGACATGACATGAATCATAAAAGGATAGCTCAAGAAGGACTAGACTCAAATACTAACATGACAAGTTTTAATTCAAGTTGAGCAATTTTAGTTAACTTATCATGGCAAAAGCTAGGCTATACATATGAAGTCATGATAAATTTAGCAAATAAGCACAAGTCATGGCAAGGTGTAAAGCATTGTAAACATGTCATAATAGGATAATAATCAAGGCTCAATGCAAAATGCTAAAATGCAAGAGAATCCAACTCCCCCTCAACATGTGATGCAACTTTTAGTTCAAGTTGAGTTAAGTCAATATTAAGCTCCAGAAGCTCCCAAATGAACTCCCCCTGAACCAAAGCAATAAACTCGAGAAGCTGGCAAGAAAAACAGAACAGGCAGTCCTTAAAGCATAGATAAGATAGAGGATACTATGACTCAGACAGACTCTCATCTACCCCATATGAATCCAGGACTATTAGCTGACCGTAAAACACACACTAGAGAGCAAACACGTACCCTGTCTACCCGAGGGTGGCCCAACCCTCGCTAGAACCTACAAGAAGTGAGTGAGCTCAATCTAGTGAGATAAGAAGCAGCTAATAAGAGGCATCCTGGAAGCACAAGACGAGAGTAAGAAGTCTATGCAACTAGGCAAGAGAAGCACTCTAACCTATGCTAGAAGGACTATCCCAGAATGCACCCAAAATGCAATGCAATCAACAAGGAGTAAGAGCATAATCAATATGATAAAGCAGTAAGGCACAAAACTACCCCTCACAACAGCCCATAAGGACAGACCACCCCAACCTCTCCCCGCAGAGCTGAAAACTTTGAGCTATCCAATGGCTTGGTGAAGATGTCAGCTAACTGGTGGTCACTCTCCACAAACTGGAGCACTATGTCACCCTTCTCCACATGGTCTCGAAGAAAGTGATAGCGAATATCGATATGCTTGGTCCGAGAGTGCTGCACTGGGTTCTTAGCAATATTAATCGCAGAAGTGTTATCACAAAAGAGTGGAACACTATCTATGACTAACCCAAAGTCCCGCAAGGTAGAAGCCATCCAAAGCACTTGGCTCGACATCGCCGCAGCAACGTACTCGCCTCTCTGTGGTGGTGTGTAACACCGGACCGCTTCCTCGAAGACCAGGAAACGAGAGAAGTGCTAATGAATTGGCAAGTGCCAGAAGTGCTCTTCCTATCTGTCCTACAGCCAGCAAAGTCTGCATCTGAGAAGGCTCACAAGGAAAGACAAGACGAGGAAGAGTACCAGATACCATAGTCAATGGTAGCTCGAAGGTACCGAAGAATGCGCTCACCGCCTGGCGGTGAGATACGCGAGGAGAAACCTGAAACCGAGCACAAAGACACAAATCAAAGTGTATGTCCGGTCTCGAGGCAGTGAGGTACAAGAGGGAGCCGATCATACTACGATACTCCTTCTGATCAACTGGCTCGCCATCCTCATCTGGGTCAAGAGAGGCTGTAGCAGCCATGGGAGTTGACACTGGCTTACCATCACTCATGTCAAAGCGTCTTAGGAGGTCACGAGTGTACTTGCCCTGATGCAGAAAAGTACCCTCCCGAGTTTGCTTAATCTGGAAGCCAAGGAAGAAGGTCAACTCACCCATCATGCTCATCTCAAACTCGGTGCTCATGACATCCGAGAACTGTGAGACGAGAGCATGGGAAGAGCCGCCAAAGATGATGTCATCAACATAGATCTGGACGAGCAGAAGGTCATTGCCATGACGGCGAATGAACAAGGTCTTATCTACTCTACCCATCTCAAAACCATGACTTAGAAGGTAGGACTTAAGCCTCTCATACCAAGCTCTAGGAGCCTGCTTAAGTCCATACAAGGCTTTGAAAAGCTTGAAGACATGGTCAGGGTATTTGGGGTTCTCGAAACCAGGAGGCTGTCTCACATAGATTTCTTCCTCAATGAGCCCATTAAGGAAGGCACTCTTGACGTCCATCTAGTAAAGCTTGAAACCCTTAGAAGCTGCAAAGGCAAGCAAGATTCTAATGGCCTTAAGTCTAGCTACAGGGGCAAAGGTCTCCTCGAAGTCTAGACCCTCAACCTGGGAAAACCCCTGAGCTACCAGTCTAGCCTTGTTTTGAATAACCACCCCATCCTCGCTCTGCTTGTTCTTGAACACCCACTTAGTCCCAATAACATTGTGACCTCGCGGGGGCTCAACAAGCGACCAGACCTTGTTTCTCTCAAAATTCTCTAGCTCCTCATGCATGGCATTGACCCAAGACTCATCAGAAAGAGCATGAGAAACATCCTTGGGCTCGAAAGAAGCAATGAAGGCAGAGTGGAGACAGAATTGAGATAAGCCCGATTTTGAGCGGGCCACACGCTCGAAAAGGTCTCCAATCATCTGCTCTAAAGGATGAGCTTTCTGGATATGCCGTGGAGGTCCAGGATGAGATGAAGAAGTGGCCTCTACCTCGTGAGCTGACGAGGTAGGAATAGTGCCACTAGCTCCAGAAGAAGCAGAAGGCATGGGTTGATCGCCTCGAGGTGCGGTAGAAGACGGCACCTCAAGGGGTGGATAAGGGACTGGATCAGGTAGACAACCCTCATCTCCATCGTCCTCATCATCCTCAAAGATGGGCTCATACTGTTCTAAAGAACCTGAGATATCAGACCTAGTCCCCGGACTGGCCTCATCGAAAGTCACCTCACAGGTCTCTACCGTTTTACTAGACTCGCAGTTCCAAACCCGATAAGCCCGCGAAGAAGTCGAGTAACCTAGAAAGATACCATCACAAGAACGTGACTCGAACTTGTCTAGGTTCCCGGACTTCAAAATGAAGCACTTGCAACCAAACACACGAAAATGAGAGACGCTGGGCTTTCGCCCGTATCTCAGCTCATATGAAGTGCGGTGCAAGTGTGCCTGAAGAAAAACTCGATTTGAGACATGACACGCGGTGGCTATAGCCTCAGCCCAAAACTTCCGCGATGTAGAGTACTCATCAAGCATTGTCCTGGCCATCTCGACCAAGGTACGGTTCTTCCTCTCCACAACTCCATTTTGTTGTGGGACGTGCGGAGAAGAGAACTGGTGCTCTACACCTGTCTTACCACAAAAACTCTCAAAGTAGGAATTCTTGAATTCCGTGCCATTGTCACTGCGAATCGCTCGTAAGGCACCCGGAAGCTCAACAGAAAGCCTACTGAAAAGACCTCAGAAATGTGAAAACGTCTCATCCTTCGAGGCTAAGAAAAACACCCAAGAATACCTCGAGAAGTCATCGACCACGACAAGGACAAACCACTTCCCTCCCGCTGATCGCACTCGAGTGGTCCAACGGTGTCCATATGGAGCGGTGTCGGTGCATCGGTCATAGTCCGCGTGACTGAGGGTGAGAAGCGGCAACCATCTTGCCGTGCCAGCATGGAGTGCAAACAAGATCTTTGACCATTTTGAGTTTCGGCAGACCACGAATGAGGTCGTGGCCGCTAACTCGGGTCAAATGGTCAAATCCAATATGATCAAGTCTCCTATGCCAGAAAGAGAGGTCACGGGACTCAGAAGCAACCAAACACCAGAGAGGATCATCAGAAGACTCAAAGAAATCAGCACGAAAGATCCTCCCAAAATGAGAAATCCCGCAAACCAGACTACCTGAAGAATCAAGAATTTTGCAATTGTTTTTCTTAAAGCTCACCTCGAAACCGTCATCGGTAAACTGGAAAACGAAAAGTAAATTGTACTGCAGCTTACTAACCAAGGCAACATCCTTAAGAATAAAAGAAGCATTAACGCGCACAGTACCTTTGGCGATGACGCGCCCAGAAGAAGCGTCTCCGAAGGTGATCGTCTCATCACCTGGAGCACGGGCTAAGGAAGAGAACAAACAGGAGTCTCCGGTCATATGACAAGAACAACCGGAGTCTACTAGCCAAATCTCTCCCTTCCTAGGCCGGTGAACCTGAGTCAACAAGAGAGTAAAGTCTCAGTACTGGGATAAATCAAAAGCAATTTTGGCACCCAATACTGAATAACACGTCAAGCAGATGAAGTAGTCAAGCACGACTGACCTCTATCTACCCTACGCTCTCTGTGACTCAAAGAAGTAGAAGGTCTATGAAAAGACCTGAAGCTATTGCGGGGTTTGACTACTACGGGAGAGCGAGTCGGAACACCGGGAACATGCTGATCACGCCGCGGGTAGCTATCTCGACGAAAACCTCAGGATGGCGGAAGTCACGACCAAGAGCAGCACGAGGACGAAAACCAGAAAACTCAAAAAAAACCAAGTCCTCGATGCTGCTCAAACCCATCAAGAGAAACAAACCTAGACCTCGTGCTAGTCTTAGGTGCACTCAAGGTCTGAGGCTGACCCTGAATACGCCTAAGAGACTCAACACGGTCTCTACGCGTGATCTTGGCGCGCCTGAAGCATCGATCGATCAGATGCCCATCCTTCTGACAGAAGGTGCAGTGATACTTTGCCTTTTGAGAGGTAGAAGCAGCACGCTCAAGCTTCGCCTTCTAAGAGGTCGAAGCAGCAGGTGAAATCACCTTGCTGTCAGAGATCCCGTGGACAAAGCCCGCTGACTTGAATTGGACTTTCTCGGTCCGGGGCTTGATCTCGATCACACCTGCGGCTATGGGACTCAGCACGGCAGGTGGATGCTTCCTAATGTCCTCATGAAAATCATATCCTAGACCCTGATTAAATATGCAGATCTTGGACTGGTCTAGAATAAGATTAAGCTTCTTCTTGCCTCCTACAAACCTCTCGAGAGTGTTCATAAGATACTGACACTCCCGAAAGAGAGAGGTGCAAGAAGAGCATGGAGAAGAAGAGACAGCAGAAGGTAAGGGAGCAGAAGAAGAACCAACAGTTGAGGAAAGAATGGCTTGTGCACGCACAACCGACTCTGAGGGGACAGTCCTACTACTAGCCGGTTGGTTCTCGTCGCTAGGCATCTCCACCTTACCCTGGGGCTTCTCCCCCACCTCAGCAATCATATCACAATGAGTTGATGGCTTCTCTAGTAAATCCTTAGTTAGCTTCACACATTGTTCATTCAAAGCAACGAGTTCAAGTTTTAGTTTATCACAACTAATGCATGGTGAGCTAACAGGATCCTTAGTTGCATACTGAGCCATTTTCTTGTTGTTGTCAATCATTTCTTGAAACTGTTTGGAAACAGATTCAAGTTCAGCAGTTAATTTAGGACAGTTCGAGCATGAAGCAGCAGGCTCAAGCAACCAAGCATATAACTCAGAAATTTTATGATCTGCCCGTTTTAGGTTCATCTTTAAATTATTACAACTTTCACAAGTCTCGGGCAGATCAAGAAGCATGGTATAAAGACCTCTAAAAGCATTGTCCTTATCCTCACATGAGGTGCAAGATGTAGTCTCGATAGTAGTAGATGAAATAGGCGCTACTCTACTCATCTCAAGCTCAGCAAGCAGACTAATGTTCTCCACCTTAACAATATCAAGCTCAGAGGACAAACTATCATGCGAGGTCCTTAATTTCTCCATATCACCCAACAGAGCACAGCATGTATCACAGTCATCACGGGAGGGAGCAGATGTAAGTGAAGTAAGCTCCCGTGACAGTCTATCTACTTCCTTTTCTAACTCGGTACACCTAGCCCTAGCTCTAGCATGAAAACCACCTAGCTTAAGAAAATCATGATTGAGCTGGTCGTAGGTGGGGCATACCTCGTCCAAGTTGGAGTACAGCTCGCTGTCGCTCAGTTCGCCCTCAAGGGCCATGAAGCACATGCCGGAGAAGTCGTCGCCGCTCTTGGGGTCTTGGTCACCCATCCCGTCGTCGTCGCTCCATCCCTCCACCTCGCTGAGGTCGAAGTCGTCAAACGAGGTGAGGACGCGATGAAACAAATTCTTGGCCTTCCCGAAGTCACGAAACTTCTTCTTGCCTTGAGGGTGCGCTGGAGTCTTCTTGTTGCGGTTCTTGTCGGTGTAGTCATTCTTGCCTGAACCACAGTAGTCAACTTTGCCCTTCTCCAGCATGGGGCAGTTTGCCCGAATGTGGTTGGGGCCACCACACTCGAATCAAATAATAGGTCCTCCTCTCTTTCTGTCCCTCCTCCTCTTGTAAGCATGGAAAAACTTTCGAGCTAGGAGGGCCAGTTGTTCATCCTCAAGCTGCTCTAATTGATCATCAGTTACGTCACAGAGAGCAGCAAAGGAGAAACCAGCAATTGAATCAGAAGAAGGACCAGAAGAAGAAACGGGATCAGTGACCAAAGCCATCGACTGTGACTTCGACCTACGAGAGACAACGTCAATCTCATGAGTCTTGAGGCACGAGTACAGCGCGTCAAGAGTCAGGGTCAAGAGGTCTGTCGTGTCTTTGATGGTGGTCACTTTCATCTCCCAAACACGTAGATCAAGTGCCGCGAGCATCTGATGAGCGTTGCCTGAGTCGGGGTATGTGAGACCGACCGCTCGGAGGTTGCTCAAGATCTTGTGGAAGCGCGCAAAACACTCATCGACCACTCATTCAACTCTTCTACCCGGTTTCAACTTTGGATAGCGTGGTCGTAAGAGCTACAATGTGGTCGTACGGGACACGGCTGTCTTCCGATAACGCACAGCGTGGTCATAAACGACTTGATTCAATTTCGACCACTGTCAGAAAGCTACAACTAGCAGAAATCGACCAAACCAAACTTAAATCTCCCAGAGACACAGTCAATTACTCATCACAAACATGGCGTTTTCTCCACATGGTCTCTCAATGCACCAATTAACGCCACAAACACTCACACGTATCTTCGAGGCCTCGAGAACCCCCTCCAGCACCTTCGAGCTGCACAACATTAGTGCCCGCCGGTCTAGCCCGGCGTCCACGCAGTCAACAGCCGCCTGCAGAGTTTGCAGCACCTGCGGCCCAAGGACAAAATCGAAAACGGTCAGACGCCGAATCTCCGAGCCGACAGCTTCCATGGCGGTAACTCCAGCTCGTACGTCCGTAGGATGTTGCCAAGGAGCTTGGCCGGCGGGAACCGAAGGCCGGTTTCAAGATAGGCGACGAAGACGATTGCCTCTGACTCCTCTGGGTGCGGCACCATCTCGTCACTAGTAGGGAGACAAACCGCGCTGCAGTCTACCAGCTTGCCCTCGTGGAGGAGAGTTCAGATCATCTCCTCTGTCACGAGGGTCTGCCCCAGCACGCTGGAGCATGGCCCTTTCATCTTCTTGTCGGCCGTCCACCGCTTGTTGGTCAGCACTGGATCGCGCCCCACCAGCGTGTAATCCACCTCTGTTGCTGACGAGCTGCGCCGGCTAGAGGATGTGCCACCACTGGGCCGACGAACATGTTCTTCGCAGCAAGCCATTGCCATCTACGGAGTGCGCAGTGGCACAAACGGTGGTGGTGGACAGCGGTGGTGACAAAGCTAGACGACGGCAAGGCGTACAAGAGCAGAGAGCAGCAAAGCGCAAGCGTAAGCAAGTGAGGGAGAACAACGGCTCGGTGGTGAGGGGGTATATAAAGCCCCTTCATCTCCCACGATCGAGGAGCGCAACCGGCAGAAATCCAACCGTTCGCTTCCCCACGATCGAGAAGCGCGACCGGAGCCAAAACCGTGCGGTCGCTCGGTTGCATGCGCACGTGCGCCCAACCGAGGTCGTCTAGCCGTCTGACAACGCATGACGCACCAGTCGTGCCCCGCCACATGTCGTGCCCCCTTAGGAAGGTGCGCATGGCCGTGGTCGTGCGGCCATCTGACAGCACACAACGTACCAGTTGTGCTCTGCCACGTGTCACGCCCCCTCGGGAAGGTGCACACGACCGCAATCATGCGGTCGCCTAACAGCGCACGACGCACCAGTCGTGCCTTGCCATGTGTCACGCCCCCCGAGAAGGTACGCACGGCCGTGGTCGTGCGACCGCCTGACACCCCACGAGTCGGCGTGATCCTCGGCGCCATTAAGACACCGTCTTCGGCCTGTAGGACATCGAGCTATACTTCGACTTCGTGTCCACAGGACAACCCCGGAAGCCACTTCAATGTCGTGTCCACTTCGGCCTCATCTCCGCAAGACGACTCCACCATCAGCTTCGACCTCGCGCGTGTGGGGCGGGCCTAGCCCTCGCCTTGACAACACGTCCACGGGACGAGCCCGACCTCCCCTCAGCTTTGACTTGGTGGGTCAGCTCCGCCAGCTACATCAACTTCGTGGTAGACGACTTCGCAGCCGGAGGACGGCTTCGGTAGTCAGTTCAACTCCGTGTCCTCGGCACGAAGCTAGGCTACGCCAGAAAATCCATTTCTGCCCAAGATCACAGAAGGTCACAGGCCACAGGGACAGAGGGGGCCAAATGGCTCGGAGGCATGGCTTCGGCCCATGAAGCCATTCACCATAAGAGGCTCCTGTCGTAGGGGTGGCCCCACCTAAGCCCAGTTGGCCTGCTAAAGGGTTGTAAAGCTCAAAATGGGATATGTATAATGACATAAATACCCTTGCGTGGGGTTCTTGAGTGTAAGGACATAATTGTAAAACACTCCCCATGTAAATATATATGGCTACCCTGGACATGGGAAAGGCCAAGCATTGTTCAAATCGTCATCTCCACTACCACACTCTTACTTCACTGTTTGGTCCATAACCACAACAAAGGCCAAAGCGAATTAGGTCAAGGATACTCCATGGACGGCAAGGCATGATGGATTCGGGTTATTGGAACTAAAGTTGAAAACGACACTTTGAAAAGCATGTGTGAGTGTGTTGAGTGAAAAACCCTTGCGGGTAATGGGTTATTGAGTTTTCCCATGTGGTGTTGGTGGATAATAACCACTTTATATTCAGGTCTAGGTTTTCATGTGAGCCTCTGCTATATAAAGAGGAGCCAGGAGAGAGGTAGGGATTTATATGCTTGATCCAAACTTGAGAGGATTAGGGTTTGAGAGGAGAGGACTAGGTGCTGCCCCTTGGGGTTTTGTCCTATATTAGGGTGGTTGTAGTTCTTTATCTCCAAGTTATAATAGAAGATCAAACTTTTCCCATGGATTCTCTTGTGTTCTTGCTTTGAGTCTTTGATCTTTTGAGTTGAAATTTGGGGTTTCTTTGTTTCTCTTGTTCTTGTTGGCTTCTCATGATGTGTAATTCAGGTCCATTCATCTAGGGAGCTCTCTTAGCAGGTTCTCTTGGTTTCTTGGTTTTTCCTGAAGAGAAGGTGATTTGAGAGTTTCTTGATTTCAAGAGGATTGGGCATGATTCTTGCTGTGTTTAAACTTGCTAGGATGTGCAAGAGTTGATCCAATGTTTTCTTGAACATATAGAACCCACGAGTAAGTCTTAATTGCTGATTTTGTATTTGACCCAGTTTTGATGCAACTTTCATTAAAATGGGTAAAAGTTGGAACTTTGGTAATGACATTTGTGATTGTTGATTAGACTAGGTTCCTAACATCGTAGTTGAGGTGTGTTTTAAATTTCATATGATTTGAAGCTTTTATTTGAAAGTTGAAGAAATTGGAGGATTTGAAATTGTGTTATTTTTTGTTTTGGCAGTAAGGGTGGTCAAACCGCTATGCATCTTGCGGTTAGACCAACCAGGGTGGTCAGACCGGACTTTGTGTCAGCAGTGAGACTAGTTAGTGGGAATTTTTGCTGGGGTTTGCTATTTATGCGGTTGTGAGCCCTAAACTTGATCTTCTCAGCTGCCTATAGCTACTAGAGTGAAGTTCTTGAATACATAGGGGCAAATATTATCGGAGTCATTCACACCCCCCCTCTGACTGCTATTACTGGTCCCACAAAGTGCATGGGTGTAAGTTCAAGCTCCATTTAGTTGGTTTTGGTGATGATGACAAATGTAATTGTGAGACTAACTTATTTATTAACTATGATATTACTTGTCTCATTTGGATGTGATTAATGATAAATTCAAATGTGAGATTAACTCGTTTGTTAATTATAATATTGCTTGGTCTTATTTGGATGAAAAGGTGAAAACCGTAGAGGATGTCAAAGTAGTGTATATTATGTATGCTTAGTGCGGTAGATGAGGATGGGCGTGGACCATCTCAAGCAGCGGGTTTGATAGAAAAATGGAGAGTTTCAAATTTGCTTTCATTTTGAATCTAATGTTAAAGTTGTCTACCATCACAATAAGCTCTCATAAGTCTTACAAAGGAAGAATCTAAATATTGTTCATGCTATAAAATTAGTTCATGATGTCAAAGCTCGGTTAACCTCCATGAGAGAAAGTGGTTGGGATGACTTGTTTGACGAGGTCCAACAATTTTGTGTTGTCAAAGGTATTCTGGTGCCAAATATGAATAAACAAATACCATTTAGGGGTCGTTCGAGGCATGATGGGAAGACTTACACTAATCTTTACTATTTAATAAGTTTGAGTTGGTGGTTGGTGCATTCTCCTTCCTCCCTTCTCAACCGTCCGATCTGAATACTGAAATCTTGACCATCTATCTAACATCCCTCTCCTTCTCTCTCATATCTAACTACCTCTCCACTTGCACTAATAGTTACCATCTCCCACCTCCTCTTCTACCCGGCCTCTTTCGCCTCCCTCCCCTCCTGCTCTGCTTGCTTCTGCTCCCTCTTCGCTTCACCTCCCCACACCCCCTGCCCCTCCTGCCACGCCGCTGCCTTCCGCTCCCCCGGTGCCGGCGACCGCCCATGACACGCGGTGCAGGAACGGGAGCACGACGAGGACGACGGTGCGGGGTAGGGAGGAAGGAGGAGGCAAGTAGGTGGGGCAGGGAGGGGAGGTACGAGGAGAGGTGGACACCGACGGTGAGGGAGACAAAGAGCGCGCCAGAGAAGAAGAGCACCTTGTTGTGGCTGAGGTGCCAGCCCGCGAGCCCCATGGGGACGAACAACACCACGCAGGCCGCAAGCACGCCCGCCTGCGCCACGGCGGACACCATCGACCGGCCAGCCTCACGCGTGAGCAAGGGGCCACCAGATCTGGGCCTCGCTCGGGGGGACGAGATCGCAAGAGGAGGTTAGGTGGGCGGGCTATCGAGCGGCGCGGCGTGGAGCAGAAGCGAGAAGCAGAGAGGGGGCATCACGTGGTGGGCTGGTGGGGTTCGGCAGGGTTGGGGAGCGAAGCGAAAGGGGGTCGGCGGGATGGAAACAGCGGAACGGCAAGCGGGTGCGGTGGGGAGCTGGCTGGCTCTGGTGCTTTGGTGTTGGAGTTGGCCGGAGTCGGTGTGGTGCATGCGCCGGCGTGGACCCGGGGGACGTTGGCACCAGGCCGGCTCAGCCCCGATTTTCGTTTGTAAAAGATAGCGAGATGGGAGGATGATTATTCAGATTAGTGAAGTTATCGTTTCATTAATGGCATGTGTTTTTCCTTTTTTCTTCTGCTTTGTTAAGTGAGAACAAAAATGATGACAGGTCAATTCAGCTGAATGCTCGTGCGTTGCTACAGATTTTAAAATTTTATCATACTACATGTTCTAAAACTAACGGGTAGTAAAATTTGTTGGAACGTGCATACAAATATGTTCTAATTTTTTTTAAATCCGTAGCAACGCAGGGACATTCAACTAGTCTTCATTATTATCGAGTTGTGGTTTTCTATGTTTCCCTTGAGAAGATATGTACTAAGATTAATCATCGCTTTAGTGAAGCATTTACAGATATATTAGTGTGCTTCCATTCCTTGATCCAAAGAACTCTTTCTCTAAGTTTGATGTTGACAAGCTTGCTCACCTAACTACAATTTATTATGCGGATTTCTCTAGTGGTGATCGTGCAATCATAAGTTACCAACTTGAGACTTACATTCATTATGTGAGAAGGCATGTTTCCTTTTTCTACTTGTAAAGATCTTAAAAGTTTGGTTACAAAGATGGTTTAAACCGATAAATATTTGATTTTTTTCATTGGTCTACAAACTCATTGAGTTGGCTTTGTTATTGCTGGTGTCAACGGCATCGGTTGAAAGGGTTTTTTCGGTAATGAAGATTATCAAGTCTAAATTGCGCAACAAGATCAACAATGACTAGTTCAATGACTTGATGATATGCTACACCAAGCGGGACATATTTAAACAACTTGATGATGATGTTATTGCCTGACGGTTTCAAGCCATGAAGAAAAGGGAAGGACATTTGCCTCATAGGCCTAGGCCTAATTAGCATCTCTGATGTGAATATATTTTTAAGTCAAAGTTATATGATTTACTAATTCATTTTTTTATCTTGTAGAGTCCCTTACTCTCTTTTGGTTGTGTGATTGGATATTTGGACTTTTGTTGTTGACTCGTCGCAACTTTGGTAGTGTCTAGTGAGTTGTTTGTTGTCATATCTCATTGTTATTTTCATCTATGAACCTTTACATGTGTGATGTATCGTATCCATTCTTTTACTTTAAAACTATTGTGGATTTGCATGATGTGTAATTGTGTATCCGAATATCCGATACTTGCGGTTCTCAATAGACCATAATTAGGTACTTAGCTTGTGATTTGCTTAGATTTTGAAAAAATCCTGACTCCGCCACTGGTCACCAACAGTAGCCATGAGTTATGGTGCCTAATGTACGCCGAATTAAGCACAGCGTGACAAGGATCGGTACTTAATGAATCTCTGGACGTCGCCATCTGAATTATTGTTGATGAGTGTTCTGCTACAATTACGAGGAATCAGCTGAATAGTTCGTTTAACCACAAGGTTACCTGGTACTCATTGTTTATAGCGACTGATTTCTACGAGCCAAACTCTATGCACAAAATCATGTTAGAATTGTCTAGATGGTCCCCGAATTCCCGGTTGATGCTTCCACATTTGTTTCTCCTCCTTGGTTGAATATTTTGTTTTAGGCTTATTCAGCACGCTGAAGCCTTTACAGTTCAAATTAAAAGCTCCCAGGATAAGCTTGGAAATCAGAACAATGGAAGATGTATTTAGGTTTTGGTCTGACATACCTTAACCAGTACATTAGTTCATCGGAGAATTTTCAAATCCGCCAAATAGACTCTGATAGCCTGATTTGCTTAACGGATAACATAAAAGCGCCATTTAGACAAGGAAAGAAACAAATGGAAGAGATACATCAATTCATTTTGCATTCAATTCGCCAAGAAACGCCCAGTCGCTCTGCGCTCCCCAAGCTAGTTGGCATAGCAAGCGTGATCGGTCTCAGGCTGAAATCCACCAAAAGATACAGTAAAGACTACAGCGACAAGGCTTACCAGTAGTTCAATCAGTTCACACTTCACACACTGGCCATGCATCTCCAAAAACCCGCACAGTACAGGACTACTGGTGCACTGCGTAAGAACTGGTGGTGATGCGTGCATGCCGCGGATGTTGCTACAGATATGTTCATCCTGTACAGATATCTGACACACTGCCGTCTGATCGCATTACCCCTTAAAAAAATATTTAGATTTTCTTTGTATTGGTTGGGTCGCTTGCCATATAACATTCTAAACAATCCTCCCATGTGTTGGAAATTAGTTATGAAGGCTCTCACATTACATGACCACTGAAATTATCTATCCATCCATTATCCAACCGTCCACTTACATGATTGCATCTAGAAAAAATACTATTCTACAAACGTTGTCCAATAAAGTTTAATTCTTATTCTACTACTTGACTCTATTTATATATTTTTTTGCAACTTCAAACAACAACAACAACAACAATAGTGTATATATTATATATAATAATTATTAATTTAAAAACCACATGTGTCTCCTTGAAAAATATACCAAACATGTGGGCTCCAAGTTCGTGGTAATTTTGGAGGTTTAGTAAATCTTTTGAGAGCGAATACGGTGGCTACTTTTGTTTTTTGTTTTGATAATATAATAGATGTTTGTGATGTCGACCGCAGAGAAAACAATCGCGTTGTAACATAGTGTAGGAGTTGTTGAGAAAATATGTTTGCGTTTCCAACAAATTATATGCAATGAATACCAAAGAATCTTCCCTAGAATGAGGCTTCCCATAGAGCGTAGGAATTAAAAAAAAGTTGTTGATGTTGGGCAAGAGTATGAACACAAACTTATCTTTCAATTATCAAATGCAAATTGTTAGCAGATGTTTAAGTGTGGAATCCTATGCCAGTGTGTGCCTTTGGTGTCACCCGACGCCGTAAGGATACAGACTCCAAGAGCTCAAAAGAGCATGCTTCAAGCTGTATATACTATTGTACCCCACGATTTTATGCACTACACTCTACATTCTACGCCTGATGTGGTTCTGTAGGGCCGAAGGCTACAGCACTGCGTAATTTTTGGGAGCGGCTGGTGGTATAGGAGACATTAAGATTTATTGCAGGTCCAAGGTAAGAGGTAATGTGTTGTGTCTTCTAGATCGGACCGGGCCAATGGAGATGATTTTACTCATACAATTGTTTGCTTGCATTAGCTTGACCGATCATCCACAGAAGTACTACTGAGGGCTTGTTTGGAGCACACGAATTTCATATAAATTTCATAAGAAATAGATTATTTTCCACAGAAATTGAGAAAGGTTTCTGCATTCAAATTCAGCCCCTAATATTGTTATCATTGTGAAAGCAGCCAGGAGGTTATTTGAAAGTGTTTCAGAATCGATGTTTTACCAACCCTGCCATTCTTTCATTACTCGTTTGTGATGTCAACCGCAGAGAAAACAACTAGTTGTAATGTAGTGTAGTTGTTGTTTTGGGGGTGGGAATATCTGTATGTTTCAACATATTATACATAACGAATACCGAAGAGCCTTACCTAGAACGAGGCTTCCATGGAGCTTAGAAACTAACAAAGTTGTTGATGTTGGGCAGGAGTATGAACACAAACTTAGTTTTAGTTATGAAATGCAAATTGTTAGAAGATGTTTAAGTGTATAATACTATGCCAGTATGTGCCTTTGGTGTCACCCGACGCCACAGGGATGCAGACTCCAAGAGCTCAAAAGAGCACGCTTCAAACTGTATATACCACTATACCCCATGATATTAGATTTTTTTATGAATAATTTATTTTTTATTCAAAATAACATAAATATACCTGCACGAAATTTTTTTTACAGAAATAGACTCCAGTCGCCGAGCCATCGGGTGACTAGAACCTATCGCCCAACGGTCGCACGACACACAAGCAATCCGCTGGTCGTTGGACGAATTGATTTTAGTCGCTGAACTACTGAGCGACTGCTTGCAGTCGCCCATCGGTTAGACGACTGCAACTCCAGTCGTCAGAGGGTCGGGCAACTGGAAGCGCATATAAAAGGACCTGTGAACAGAGGTGATAGAATGAAAAGAAGCGGAGAGGAGAGGAGAGAAAAGGAGAGGGAGAGGAAGGAGAAGTTTTGCGACTTTTGCGAGGTAATTTTTTATGTTGTAGTTTAAATTTTGTATATGAAGTAGATAGTTTATTTAGTGTTAGTATCCATAGAAAATTATATATGTAGTAAAGAATAGTACAACTTTGGTGTAGAAAATTTAGTCAATGTTGTCTTAGAAAATTAGTAGCTGTAGTAACCTATAGTTATAGAAAACTAGTCATATGCCTGTGCGTTGCAACGGATAATAAATACAATGCAAATAGCACATCTCTAATGACTATAGTCTATGGAAACATAGTAGAAAATAACAAGTTACAATACTAACATTTACAGCAAGCAACCCATGCAGCTCATATGCCATCTGAACACATTGGAAGATATCGTTCACATATATATTATTGCAATGAGCTTTGCTACTTGATATGATAATTAAGAAAGTGCAAGTTGCATTGTGAAAGATGTAGCAAAGACACTCTGGCATAAATAGGATGTTTTTGCTTCACCCTGATGAGAAGAAATAGACCTAGATTTAAAATCTTTCGTTCTGAACTTCCTCATTGTGCACCTACAGGATGAATAGAAAGCTATTCTTTTCTTTCCCTTCTTCTATTCGTTTCTCAAACCGGTGATCTCACGTCTCGGCGAATCTTTGGTGGCCAAGGGACATTACATAATGTTATATGATACAAGCCCAAGTGTCAAGAATGTATCCTCACTGATTGACAAAGAGACGCCATTTTCATTTCTTTCAAGTAAAAATGATACAAAAACAAGGGGTATAAAAATCCCTCCACGATTATCGCAACACGCCTCGTCTTCTCGTCTCCTCCTCGCACCTCGCCTCCTCGTCTTCGCCTCCTCCTCAGATCGGCCCCCTCCCCTTCTCCGGCGGGCTCGCGGCGTTGAGGAGGGGGTCCCACCCGAAATTTCGGATCGAGCGGCGGCACCGCATGGAGCGACGGCGGACGGGCGCAAGCGCGGCTGCGGCGTGGCGGCAGCGGCCAGCGCGCACGGAGATGGATGGCGACTGCTCCCACGGAGCAGCGGCGGCGGCGGCCTGGCGCGGCGCTTGGCGGCTGCCGAGACGGCGCGGCGATTCCCGCCGAGCGCGCGGCGCAGCGTCGGCGAGGCGGCGATGGCGGCTCCCACGTGCTCGCCCGAAGGGACGGGGCGCGACGCGCGAAAGCGCGGATCCCGCGCGGCGGCGGCGCGATGCGCCCGGCGGCGCGCGACGGCGGCGCGGCGGCGGCACCGCAGCAGCGCGGCGCGCGCGCAGTCCGGCGGTGTTGCGGCGGCGGGCGTCCTCAAGGTCCTCCTCGATGCAGCGGCGAGAATCGGATGGATGGCGCGGTTGTGCGCAACAGTGGTCACGCATGTGATCATGGGCGGGTGAGCAAGCGCGGCATGTCGGGGATGCGCTCAAGATGTTCGACGAAATGCTCAAGAAGAGATCGTGCCGGTGTGAAGCTCTTCGCACCTGCTCTCGTCCTTGTGTAAGGCGAGGAAGTTGGAGGACGCCGGGTGGATGATGCGGTCATGGAAGGAGAAGGGTGCCCACGGACGAGGCAACGAATTGATCGCTGGTGGCGCATAGGCGTCGCTTTGTGGTTTCTTCGATGGCGGTCATTGTAGGAGCGACTCGTCGTAGAGTTCAAGGGTGGCTATGCCATGGCCTTGAGTGTGCGATCCCGTGGGTTGGTGGCGGTCTATTTTGTGAGTGGGTAGTACGTGGGGTCTTTGGGTCTTTGGCGAAAGCCTTACCGATGATCTTACTGGGTCTCGACAACGATGATGTCTTGGACGCCATTTTCCTTCCCGGAGGTGTTGTCATGGTGCCCTTTAGCCCTCATGTTTACTTGATCTCCGGTGAAAACCTTGCCTCGGTGAGGCGGGCGGCGGCGCGACTCGTCGCCTCTTTGGAGGCGTCGTCTCGGAGGTCCTTCTTCACGCACAGTAGACCGAAGGTTAGAGGGCACGGTCGGAAAAGGATAGGGGATTGGTTGAAAATAAGGATGGAGAAGAAGTTATGAAGCTTAGTCTTTCTAGCTTTTTTATAGTCCTTAAGCTTTATTTCTTGTTGTTGTATGCTCCTCAGGTTTTGAGGAATTGAGCCTAAGAGCTCGTGTATCTGTTGGCTATGTATATCCCTCGTGGATATAGAGGCCGGATTTTATATCCTTTATCTAAAAAAAAGTTATCTGCAACACAGTGGTAAGCCTTGGTTTTCTATATCTCCTCAACAACAGCGAGGAACATACTACACTAACGGACGAGAATGCCATGCAAGCGCCAGCCAGCCAAGGCGGCATTTGGAGTCCGGTAATGGGGAATAGTGTGCCGGCAGCAATAGGGATGGCAACGATGTTGTATGCCATGGCGAAGAAGTAGTTCCACCAGATTCGGCTGAATGTCTTCCTTGAGAGGTCGATTGCTGTGATGACGTCTTCAAGGTTGTTCCGCACCAGCACATAGTCCGCCGCCTCGATGGCAATGTCGGTGCCTGCACCAATGGCCATCCCGACATCGGCTGCTGCTAGGGCTAGGGAGTCATTGATGCCGTCTCCAATCATTGCAACGACGCTCCCATCCTTTTGGAGAGAGTGAACGGCATCGGCTTTTCTGGCAGGCATAATCTCAGCTCTCACATCTTCAATGCCAACCTGCAGAAGAAACACTTAAGATTTCCCAGGACTCGACATCTCATATGAGCAGATTGACAAATGAAGTTGTTATCATGAAATCACATAGGCAGCAAAGTTAAGCTCATATTTATTCATATGAGGTTGTGTGAAAGGATCAAACGCAGATGCTAGCACTGCAACATGTGAATTCCAACCAACCTCCTTCGCAATCGCTTGTGCAGTCCTCCAATTGTCCCCTGTGACCATAACTGGATAAACACCCATCTTTTTTAGGCCTTCTACAACTACAGCAGCCTCCCTTTTCAAGGGATCTGTTATCCCCATTAAGCCAATGAAGTCGCTATCATATGCTACAAGAATGCCTGTCTTTGCGTTCAGTTCCAGGTCTACCAAGAAACTTTCAGCCTCTTCAGGAATGCTTACCCCATTTTCAGTTATCAAAGTACGGTTGCCCACCTACATAAACATGTAAGCGTCAAATAATCAGATTTACTCAGGCATAACATATAAATAAAATTCTATCCTTCGGTGTTTTAAGAGACACAGTCAAGGTTAGCTAACCAAAATTTTCTTCCCATTGATGAAACATTGAACCCCTTTGCCAGGCAAGGCAGAAAAGTCTGCGACTTCCAGGAGCCACTGAGAAAATGTCTCTTCTTTTCTTTTCTTAATATCATCTTTTGATGAGGGGAGTTTGCCAAAGAAATGGAAATGAAATGCATAATCCAAGATAGCTTTCGCAAGTGGATGTTCACTGATTGCCTAAATTACAGGAAAAGAACAGAATAAGATTCCCATGTTTGAACTTTGCTGTGGATAAGCATAATAGTTACTCTAAAAGCCCTAGGTAAATCTTTGCCTTACCTCTGCAGATGCTACCAAAATGAGGAAGTCTCCAAGATCCATTCCTGAGAATATCTTTGTTGTTGTTAAAGTAGCCTTTCCTTGTGTCAGCGTCCCGGTTTTATCAAATAAAACATATTTTACATTCTGAGCCCTTTCCAATGCATCTCCACCCTTTACAAGTACCCTATGATTAGCCCCAACTCCAGTAGCTACCATAACAGCAGTTGGTGTTGCCAGACCAAGAGCACATGGACAGGCGATCACCACAACAGAGATGGAGAACATGAGGGAGAAAACAAAGCAATTGCTAGAAAAAATTTTAAGAAGTAAGGAATTTCTTTCTGCAGTTGCAAAATCATCAGCACAATGTACATAGAGAGAACAATAGGCTTTTTTAAGGCAATAAAGTCAGCTGGCATTTTGCAAGCAGTTGCATCAAAGCGCAATTGATACAATGCCAAAAATATGTTTTCCAAACAAGCTCCACTAATCAAAGTACAGTCAAAACTAATATCAAGAAAAATTTCAAACTGCACGTGTATGGCATGCCAAATGACACCAGCGATCACAATGGATAATTGATCAGGATTTCATACGCTACAAATCAAGTGAAAAACAAAATTAATTTATGTAAATCATCATAAAAATAAATAATACCTTTTTTGGTTGAAGGCTACCAGCACATTTCTCATAATACCTTCAACTATTACAATTTCTGCATAGGTGATAACATCGGACCACTCGTATATACATTGATAACATGTGTACCCGCATTGCTCTACAGTCGCCCCAGTCTCAGCAATAGTTGCAGTGATAGGGGTTACTTTCTAGCTCCGGATGAGCCCAAGCAAGCAAGCGCAAGTACGCGCGCTGGTTCGAGACTGGGAGGGGTCACGCCTCGCGCGACGGGGGCGTACCAGGGGTCGGGATATGCTGTCGAGCAGCGCTCCTCGGGCCTTGGAGGGGGATAAGGCGGATGCGGTGGGCGCGGCGGGGCCGAGGGTTCGGAAGAGGAGGCGCGTCGGCGAGGAGGCGGTGAGAAGGGGATCGTCGGCGGCGTCGACGGACGCCATGCTGCCGAGGGGGGGTGGCGGTGCCTCGAACTCGCCGCCGCGTGGGGGTGGCGACGGGGCGGAGTGGGTTGGGGAACGTGGGATTGGGACCTGAGTTCAAAAATCGAAACGGAGAGCGGGGCTGGGGGAGGGGTGGCGTTGGATTTGGGAGGTGATAACATCGGAGCGGAGATGCAGTTTGGGCGAGGGCGGAGCGGTTCGGGGTGGGAGGGAGCAGTTTGGGCGGAAGTTGCGTGAGGCCAGAGAAGTTTTTTTGACAGCGGAACGAGGCCCACGAGTCGGCGCAAAGTTTTTCTGAGAAGGGACAGTGGAGGCCACACCAACCACTAACTCATTCTTTTAGAAGAGTAAAGATTAACATTCTTAGCAAATTAGCATGCGTATACAATTGTAGTTGTAGAAATTTTAGTCAACATTACGTAAAAATTAATCGTCCGTACAAATTTATAATTATTCAAGATGCAGTCAATATTTTTGCAAGAATTTAATAATTTGTTTTGTATAAACAATAATACGTAACACCGACCCAAGGGGGAGACGCCGCCCTTTATTGCTGCTGGGACCCATATAAGTTCTTCAAGTCTAAGCACCGCCTTAGCCTAGGTATGCATTACTAGGGTTACACAAACTACTCCAATGACAATCCTAACCGCCATCTGGACACCGCCACCTATTGGCAGCCAGTGAGGACCAGGTGCACTGTGTTCCCCCTACTTTTTCTCCTTTAAAGTACGCACTAACAACCTCTCCCGTGTATCCACAGTCCCCGGAGCTCTTATGTGACTACCACAAATGGATCGATCTTGAGATCCACTTAGAGGACCAGTGGGCTCTCAACTTCGAGGAGTGGAATATCAAAAAGTCCTACGAGATTTGGGAGGAGGAGCACCACAAGCACAAGCAAACCGAGCGTATAGATCAAGAGACGAAAACTCATCTCAAGGCGTGCACGCACAGGGAGCGCGAGGCTCACGAGAGGGAGCGTGAAAAAAGAGGAAAATGGCGTCTAAGGCAAAAGAGGTCGTTGAGGAGTTCAACGCCGAGCTCGCAAGGAAGGGAAAATGGCCCTGGTCCACGCAGTAGGTTGTACGAGCAGTTGGGTTTGTTGCATCGTACATAATGCTCTATGTTATGTATGTAATCAAACCCTATGCGCCGTGTTACTCCCAGCTGTCTATGAAGTCTATTTTAATTCAGACAACCTTATTTCCTTGTCTTTCGTATTTAATTATTCCCATAACAAGTCATCCAATAACATTAACAAACCAGTTCTCCTCCATATACAAATTTCCGGTAACATCACAATATCACTTATCCTCATACTTATCGATCGTTCTTATTTCAATCATTCTTAAAAAAATTCACGAATTTTTTTGCACTACAACAACATACAACGATCGCAAACTCTTATTGCAAATCCAATAGATTATCTGTCATTCATAATCTACGAAAATCACAAATGAATTAACCAACATCGCCTGCGTGTTTGCGATGCCGCCTGACCTAGTGACATCTTCGCAATCGCCGAAGCATTGGGCGACTGCAACCTATCACCCAACGGCTAGCGGATTGCTTGCGTGTCGTGTGGCCGTTGGACGATAGGTTCCAATCGCCTAACCGTTAGATGACTGGAGCCTATTTCTATAAAAAAAATGTTTATGTGGGTATATTTCTGTTGTTTCGAAAAAATAGATTATTTATACAAAAATTCCATAATTTTACGCACTACACACTACAATCTACGCCTGACGTAGTTTTGTAGGGCCGTAGGTTGTAGCACTACGTAATTTTGGGGGCGCCTAGTGGTATAGTAGGCATTCACAGGTCCAGGGTAAGAAGTAATGTGTTAAAGAGTCCTCAAGATCGGACCAGGCCATTCGAGAGGATTTTGCTCGTACTACTGTTTACTTGCATTAGGTTTCTGCGTTCAAATTTAGTCCCTAATATTTTTATCATTGTGAAAGCAGCCAGGAGATTATTTGAAAGTGTTTTAGAATTGATGTTTTACCAACCCTGCCATTTTTTTATTAATCGTTTGTGATGTCGACCGTAGAGAAAACAATCATGTTGTAATGTAGTGTAGGAGTTGTTGGGGGAAATATCTTTAGCTTTCCAACGTATTGTATGTAACGAATACCGAAGAACCTTCCCTAGATGAGGCTTCCCATAGGGTGTAGAAAGTAACGAAGTTGTTGATGTTGGGCAGGAGCATGAACACAAACTTATCTTTTAATTATGAAGTGCAAATTGTTATTAGAAGATGCTTTAGATTCCTACGCGGTATGTGCCATTGGTGTCATCGGACGCCGCAAGGACGTAGACTCCAAGCGCTCAAAAGAGCATGGTTCAAGATGTATATACTACTGTACCGCATGATTTTACGCACTACACTACAATATGTGTCTGACGTTGTTCTGTAGGGCCGTAGGCTGTAGCACTGCATAATTTTGGAAGCGGCTAGTAGTATAGCAGCCATCCAGATTTATTACAGATCCAGGGTAAAAGGTAATGTGTTGAGTCCTTGAGATCGTACCAGGCCATTGGAGAGGATTTTGCTCGTACTATTGTTTGCTTACATTAGCTCGAGCATCCACAGAAGTACTACTGATGGCTTGTTTAGAGTGCACTAATTTTATATAAATTTTGTAAGAAACCATTTATTTCCTAAAGAAATTGAGAAAATATTTTCTATTCAAATTTAGCCCCTAATAATTTTTTCATTGTGAAAGCAGCCAGGAGATTATTTGAAATTGTTTCAGAATTGATGTTTTACCAACCCAGCCATTCTTTTATTAATCGTTTGTGATGTCGACCGTCAGAAAACAACCATGTTGTAATGTAGTGTAGGAGTTGTTGGAGTCTTGGAGAATATCTTTACGTAGGAGTTGTTGGGGGAATATCTTTACGTTCCCAACGTATTAGTGATCATTTGGGTTTTTTTTATGGCTTATGGTTGAAAAGTACTGTAGCTAACTGAAAAAATGTTGTAGTTGACAAAGGCTTATTTAGCATAATTAAATTTAAAAAATTAAAAAATATGTTAGCCCATTACGTATAATACAAACACATACGGGAAAAAAAGAACCGGCAAAAAAGCTCAGCAAAAAATCGAAAGTTCAGAAAAAGACGAAATTTATAAATAGTGAAAAATAAATCGAAAGCTAGAAGCTGAAGCTATTTTAATCACAGATTTGGACCACATGCCTGCAACTGAAGCCATGTGGTTGGTTGTTGGACCTCATCAATCTAGAAGGTTGGTTGCTCTCTTGAGTGTATTCCAGAACGGGGTCTCTACCTGGCAATGCGGCAATCCCTGAACACCAAAGACGAGGCGCGCAGGGGCAGAGTAACAGGCGTGGCCGCGTGACGCAGCTGTGGGCACTTTCTTTGAATTTATATTTTGTTAGCTATTTCTTTTTTTATTTCTCCCAAAGCGAATTGAATTTGAACCTGGAATTTAAACGGAGCCGTGGTAAATTCAGAACCGGCCCTATATTTTTTTGGGATTTGCCGTCTTGATTTTACGCTGAAATCAATGTGGATGTAAAACATCCATCACTATGGTTGTAAAACAGGTTGGCCTCGTGTAGACTGTTCATGGGCAACCCGCCCCGGTCGACCCAGCCTGATTTATCTGGGCTCGTGCCAAGTTTTCTGACCACAGGCCCAAGATCGAAAAAATAAATATCTAAAATATTTTATTAAGTAAACGAATTAAAAATGATATTGTATTTTCTGGGCTTTTTGGGCTTGGAACTAGGCTTTTGTCAAGACGGACCTGCACTTTCAAGGCTAGGATTTCCCTGGCCCGCCCAGGTCCAGACCGATCTTTGAGTCAAGTTTAGCCTCATGAGCTATTCGAGAATGGTCCGAGCCAAGCTTACCCCTGAGAATTGTCCTTCGGCTCCCATAGTCCCATGTTGATAGAAATAAGCACCTTCTTGATCCACTCTGAATAGGGACAACTAGAGGTAGGTTGTCAAGAATCCTGTTGAATTTAGAGGATTTATGTTTCGAACAATTGACAGACACGAATAAACTATTGGACAATCAAGAAACTAAACTATTAACATTCATGTTCACACGGTACTCATCTTCAATCTATTCCTTGAGAACCTTCGCTTCTTTCTCCCCAGCTGAAATCTTGCAGACTATTTGACACACCTGAGGCTCCCTCATTTCAAACTGGAAAACATATATGTGATAAAATTAACTAAGGCCTAATGATTCAAGAACTGATCAACGAAAACACTTCATAGCGAAAGAACAAACCGAATATGGAGAGTTCTCGATGCCATCACCACGAAGAACTTCACCCACATTTTCAGCACTGTCAACTGTAGTATCCGGCTTGCAGAATGGGAGAATAGTAGTAGTATGGAAGCTGTGTCTTGATTGAGATCAGTTTGTTGACTTCCACGGGGAGAGGATCTTTCTGCAGACATAGAACGAAGGTAATAAAGGCTAGAAATGGCAAGTGTTAGGCTAGTGGTTGTATGACAACAACAAAAAATATCCATGTTAACTGAGTTGTAAGAAAAAATTTACAGTGCGTGACACATGCCCCAACACTGTCAAGGAAAAAGACAGCATCAAGCAATGTAAGGTGTCATCAAATGTACAATAAAAATTTTAGACACCTACGATAAACATATCGACCTATCAGCTATACAAAGATTAATAACATAAAGAAAGACAACAGGTCAGATATCTAGCTACCACAGGAAAAAAAAACACAAAGTATAAGAAGGCGTACATCTGTACACGTACACACTTTTATTTTCATTTTTTTTCTGTGGAATTGAGTCTATGGGCAGAAAAACCGAGAATCTAACACTTCAGATGGTAAAGCAAGTATAGTAACGACCTCCAGGGCCAAAAACAGCCCGCCTACAAACAACCAAATATATATTCCAAACTACGTACAGTCCCAGTAAATCAATCATCACCGACAATAACCACTAGTAAACATCTAAACCCAACAAGTTCCTATTGTGATGTCATCATCCAAGCACTCTTGAATGTAAAATTCTTCAGCTCCACGTTCTCCGCCGCACAAACACCGGCCATCTCCGCACCCCCATCACCGTAAATTTCGTTACCCTCGACATCATGCATCAGCAATCAGAAGCACACGCAGATATTTATGAAGGTAAAAGTTTGCACTAGAAGTTATCGATCACCAAATCTCGTCACCCCACGGCTTCTCATTCATCACAACGCGCACACTGATGGCATCTTACTTTCAGCTACTAAGCTAATAAAACTGCTTTTGGCCTTTTTCTATTTTTCAAACAAAGTATTTTTTTAGACAAGGTTTATAAATTGATTGTAGTACACGCTATAGCGATTTTATTTGTATCGGCTAAAACTGCATATGAGTTTCTGTTACTCCATACTCTCTTTTACGAATAGCCAAAAATCATAATTCACAATTAAAAATTATAAGCCGAAATAAAAAAGAACAACCATACAGATTCTAAATGCAAAACATGGCTCGTGTATTTTTTTTCCATGTTTGTGTGCCATTCTCATAAACTAATCACTGGAACCTTCGGAAAAAAAATACGTAACATGTGCTCCACATTTCAAGGTAGTGTTTAGTTGGGCTGAATTTTAGTGGCTTATGGCTGAATTTTCACTGTAGCTGACTGAAATTGCACTATAGCTGATAGTGGTTTATTTGGCATAATTAAATTTAAAAAATTAAAAATAGAAAAAAGATTAGCCTATCACGTATAATACAAACAAATACAGGAAAAAAAGAACCAACAAAAAAGTCAAATTAAGCCGAAAAGTCAGAAAAAGACAAAATTTAAAAATAGTAAAAAATAAACTGAAAGCCAAAAACCCAAGTCTGTGGTGTCAAGAAACCTATTATTAGTGAAGGATCTAGAATGAATTTGAGATCAAATGATGGCTAGCATTGGTAAAAAATAGCATTTGGCCCTATTGCCTACAAAATAGATAACAGAAATAATGAGTAAAATTTCAAGTAAAAAAACTACAGAAAAATCAAATAAAGTGTAGGACCGAAATGGCGACAGAGGGGGGTGAATGTCGACTTCTAAAAATTCGTCCCCAAGTACTAACAAGCAAATTTACCTCTCCAAATAGCTACGACAAGCTATGAAGAGGAAAGCAAGACTCTCTGGAAACTCGAACAAATAGAGGAAATAGCCACTGCAATAGAAGAAGAACCAACACTGCAAACAAAGAAAATTTCAACAGCAAAAACCCTGGGGCCGGTCTGACCACTGGGTAAAACCCGGTCTGACCGTTGGGTAAAAGCCGGTCTGACCGCTGGGTAATAGTCGGTCTGACCGCTGGGTAATAGCCGGTCTGACCGCTGGGTAAAGGTCGGTCTGACCGCTGGGTAATAGCCGGTCTGACCGCTCCCCTGTCCCCAGGCCACCCGAGAGCAATTTCAGAAAACTGATTTTCGGGCAAAAGTTCAGATCTTTAAAGAACTGAAGAATTGATGGTTTTCTTCCATTCTTTTTGTCCCTTAGCACCACAACTATATTCCAAATAGGAAGGAGGGCTAGGGAGACAAGGAAATCAAACAAAGAACCAAGAATTTCAGATTTTGACAAAAATCTGAAATTTTGCAAAGCTGAGCCAAAAATCAAATTACTCCCTAACCGTTGATCCTTTGGCTATGAAACTTTGAGGATAGCTATTAGATAGCCTCTGGACTCTCCATGCCAAATTTCAAGCCATCTCAACAAGGGAATCACGAACAACACCAAAACCCTAGAAATGAATTGAGAAGAACAGAGACACCCAAAATCCAAACCTGAGATTTAAATGAAGTATGCTCTTTGGAACCTTGATCAAATGATCTTGAGGCAATGTCCCACTCTAGAGCAACCCATTTTGGGCAATCCCAGCAAGCAAGAACTCGAAAATCAAAAAGTCAAGAAATCATTCAAAAGAACAACGAAGAACAGAGAACGCACTTTGGAATGAAGTATGCTCTTTGGAACCTTGATCAAATGATCTTGAGGCAATGTCCCACTCTAGAGCAACCCATTTTGGGCAATCCCAGCAAGCAAGAACTCGAAAATCAAAAAGTCAAGAAATCATTCAAAAGAACAACGAAGAACAGAGAACGCACTGGAGACATGAAACTTCAGATTTCCATTGCTTGAAGCACATGGATTACAGAGGAGTCACGATGACACGATTGAATACAGAGGAATGATTACAAGCTCTCAATCCATCCTCTCCCTCTCCTCAACTCAAGAATACACAACCATACATGCTTGGAGGGGATGAACACTCTGTTCTATCTAGAACACATCGAAGGGGACAGAGGGAGCACAACTCTGCCTCTCCAACCACTAAAGACTAAAGGAAAACCACCTCCTAAAGCCTCTTTTGACTAAAGCTAACCCTAATTCCTCCAAAATGCTCAAGTGGGCATGCAACCCTCCTCTCCTTTTATAGCCCCGCCAACGGGTCTCGCCCGTTACGCCGCCACGCCCAACGGAGCCGCTCGCTTGTGCGGCCTCGCGAATTTCGGTCGCCCCTCCCGCACCTTCGGAAGCTTCGCGCTCCTTGTCTCGCACGCCTCGCAACCACCTCGAGTCCACGTCGTCTTCGACACATCCCGACCGTTCTGACCTCAGCGCCACCTGCGCCTAGTCCGGTCCACCGTGTCTCGCCACGACTCCACTCGACGTCCTGCAGTCACACAGACAAGAAAACACGTCAAATAGCACCGCTCGATACATGAAAGCACAAATACCATCATACTTACCATGATGAAGTCCAAACCTGTCGAATCATTAGAATATGCAACCTAATCCCATACGACCAAGTTTGACCAAAGTCCGACCGAGCCCGATTGCGCCACACAACGTCTAGGTCCGAACCACCCAAACCAAACTCGACTTACCCAAACTAATGTCAATTACTCATCACTCACATGTGTACACCTCCACATGGTTCATCATAAAGTGAAGCAAATTACATTCTATAGTTGGTTTCGACGAATTCTCAAGTTCTAGAAGTGATCTATTATAGAATAATTAGTAACTCCTTCTATTTCACATTTCTCCACATAGCAAATAAAATTATCACTCATGAACTGTAACATCCTGAAAAATCTGAATTTGAAAATACGAATTTCGTGCATTATTTTTTGCAATATATTCTGTTGGAATTTGGATTTCATGGTATTTTCCTGAATTTTGGTTGAGATTCCAAAAATTGAATAAATTCATAAAAGGTAAAGACAAACATTAGTAATGCCAAAAGGAAATATTCAAATAATAGAGAATTAAAATTTAAAATTTGAATCTGCAAAGATGATCCATAACAGGAGGGAGAAACTTGAATTAAAAATATAAAAATTTTAATGTTGACAAAAGTATTACAATGGGGCAACAAGAAGGCATAAATAAATCATATGCAAAAAGGTATACAAAGAGACATAGCAAAATGAGCAAAAACATATATACATGTATATGAAATGAATGTGCAAATAAAAGAAATATATATAAGAATATATATATATATAATAAATATATGTATACACACACAAAAATAGAAATAAGTAATATATATATACCTGTATATGCATATGTAAATATATACAATAAATAAGTAACAAAAAAAAGAAAAGAAGAAGGAGTCAGGCTGGCCAAATGGCCCGGCCCAACCCCTCTCGACCTCCTTCCACTGCTGGCCCACCGCTCCACCCCGCGCCTCCTCTCTTTGCGATCGGCCGCCAACGGGCCTCCTCCATCCCGCCTCCTCTCTCGGCCCGCAGTCCCGCTGCCGCACCTTTCTCCTAGCTCCGCGCGCCTCAGTTTTCCTCCTTCCTTCTCTCTCCGTGAGCCTCTGACCGCGCGTGCTCCCGTGACTTCCGCTCGCTCAGGCACGCGCGCATATCCCGTCGCATCGCCGCTCCCCTGCAAAGCTTCTGCCATGCGCCGAGCCCCACGCCTTCGCGCCTCGAGCCCCGCCCCGGTCCTTGCCCGCCGGACCTCCACCGCCTCCGCCCGGTCCTCTGCGCCTCCCTGCCCCTTTTTCGCCTACAAAGCTCCGCTTCCTTTTACCCTGTGCCCCGCGCCCTTCTCTTCTCCTCCCCCATTTTCCCTTTCCTCCCTAAAAGTTGTCGGCCGCCTATTCTTCCTCGAAACAACTGCCGCTACCGCCTCCCCGCCGTTTCCGGCTCCCCTGCACCCTCGCCGTGAAACACCCGTGCCATCTCATGCTCCAGGGTCTCCTCTCCATTCCCCCTTAACCGATTGGAAATCTGCGCACCATAGCTCGCCGCATGGCCCTTCTCCTCCAAGTCCGGCCGGAGCACTCGCCACCGATTGAAGCCGCCTTGGACCAATTCCGCCGAGCCTGAACTTCTTGGGAGCTCCGCACACACATCCCCTCCAACACCCGAGCATCTTGCAGCCCGAGTCGAGCCCGCGCCGTGCGCCTCCTCCATCGGTCGCCGTCGTACGCCGCCGGCCCGCCTCGAAGCCCCTAGGCCCGTACCAACTCCTCCCTCGGACTCTACGTCGCCCTAAGAACCCGTTTTGGTCATCTCCTGTTCCTTCCCGGTGGTCCCTCGCCGGCGACACAAACGGTCATGTGCCACTCCGAGCTCCCCTGTTCTGCCCCCATGCTGTGGCTTATTTCTTTTGTTTTGCCCCCTCCTCTAGAACGCAAGTGGGCGGCCGTCCGGATGGTCACCAGCGCATGATGCCTAGCCGCACCCCCGCTGAAGTCTCGGGTTCGAATCCACACTCTGCCCCTTTCCTTCTTTTTGACAAAAGTATTACAATGGGGCAACAAGAAGGCATAAATAAATCATATGCAAAAAGGTATACAAAGAGACATAGCAAAATGAGCAAAAACATATATACATGTATATGAAATGAATGTGCAAATAAAAGAAATATATATAAGAATATATATATAATAAATATATGTATACACACACAAAAATAGAAATAAGTAATATATATACCTGTATATGCATATGTAAATATATACAATAAATAAGTAACAAAAAAAAGAAAAGAAGAAGGAGTCAGGCCGGCCAAATGGCCCGGCCCAACCCCCTCTCCCAGCCTCCTTCCACCGCGCGGCCCAGCCGCCTCCACCCGCGCCTCCCCCTCTTTGCAGTCGCTGGCCAACGGGCCCCTCCTCCATCCCGCCTCCTCTCTCTGGCCCCGCGGGCCCGCGCCCTGCCGCACCCTTTCTCCTAGCTCCGCCCGCGCCTCAGTTTTTCCTCCTTCCTTCTCTCTCCCGTGAGCCTACAGCCGCGCGTGCTCCCCCATGACTTCCCCGCTCGCTCAGGCACGCGCGCATATCCCGTCGCATCGCCGCTCCCTTGCAAAGCTTCTGCCATGCGCCGAGCCCCACGCCTTCGCGCCTCGAGCCCCGCCCCGGTCCTTGCCCGCCGGACCTCCACCGCCTCCGCCCGGTCCTCCGCGCCTCCCCGCCCCTTTTTCGCCTACAAAGCTCCGCTTCCTTTTACCCTGTGCCCCGCGCCCTTCTCTTCTCCTCCCCCATTTTTCCCTTTCCTCCCTAAAAGTCGCCGGCCGCCTATTCTTCCTCGAAACAACCGCCGCTACCGCCTCCCCGCCGTTTTCGGCTCCCCTGCACCCTCGCCGTGAAACACCCGTGCCATCTCATGCTCCAGGGTCTCCTCTCCATTCCCCCTTAACCAATTGGAAATCCGCGCACCATAGCTCGCCGCATGGCCCTTCTCCTCCAAGTCCGGCCGGAGCACTCACCACCGATTGAAGCCGCCTTGGACCAATTCCGCCGAGCCTGAACTTCTTGGGAGCTCCGCACACACATCCCCTCCAACACCCGAGCATCTTGCAGCCCGAGTCGAGCCCGCGCCGTGCGCCTCCTCTATCGGTCGTCGTCGTACGCCGCCGGCCCGCCTCGAAGCCCCTAGGCCCGTACCAACTCCTCCCTCGGACTCTACGTCGCCCCATGAACCCGTTTTGGTCATCTCCGGTTCCTTCCCGGTGGTCCCTCGCCGGCGACGCAAACGGTCATGTGCCACTCCGAGCTCCCCTGTTCTGCCCCCATGCCGTGGCTTATTTCTTTTGTTTTGCCCCCTCCTCTAGAACGCAAGTGGGCGGCCGCCCGGATGGTCACCAGCGCCTGATGCCTAGCCGCACCCCCGCTGAAGTCTCGGGTTTGAATCCACACTCTGCCCCTTTCCTTCTTTTTGCAATTTATTTCCTTTAGCTATTTCCAATGGAAGATAATTAAGATATGATTCCAGGAAGCTAAGATAATTAATCAAGATCAAATTTATGTATGTACCAGAATATAAAGTCTATATGCATAAGAGTAATTAAGTGATTAAGAGAAGTAGTTTAGTATTAGCTTACTAATGCCTAAATGATTGAAACTTAAGTTAAAGATTTCATAGTATACAAATGAATGAACTTTAGAAATAATTAAGAGAAAAATAGGTAATTAACATAAGTTTAAAATAAAAGATAAGGGATTCATTATAGAGATGGGATAAAGCCTTGTGCAAGGTGAGATCATTAGAGATTTAATTATGGATTAGCTATTAAATGCTAGTAACTCATGTGCCTTAATCTTTATTTTGGGAGTTTAATTGTTAATCCGCATAGTGAGCAATTTAGAAGGGATGTAGTCTAGGTCCAAATATCCATGAAATGACGATTTAGCTAATAGAAACTTTATAGAAAATGCATTATACATCCTTGCATGATAGGAAGATTGTAAAACTAGCTCCCACGTAATTAAAACATAACCATATGCCCAACGTTTATCATGCCACCATTAAGCAAGCCAGTGACATATTTTAAAATAATAGCCTTAGGACCTCAAGATTCAAAATAATCTCATAGACATATGAATACCCTAAATTGAACATGTAACCAATAACACGAGTAATTAGGGTCACATAAAATGATACATGTCAAGCCTTGCTTAGATTGCTAAGTTTAAACTAAAATTTGAAATAAGATTAAACCTATTAGTAGCTAAAGTATGAGCAACATAGTAGTAGTGCCACAAATTAAAACTTAATACTAGCTTTAGTGCCTATTCGTATGAAGTATAAATGTAGATATATATAGCAAGCCGGGGCCCGTATAAATAAATCCTAATTTGAATTAAACCGTAGCCTAGTGATAAATGGAGGTACATGAAATATCATACCGCAAAATGTTATAAACATAGACCACAAGATTAACAAGGTAAGGTAGGAGATGTAAACATTACTTATATGCGTATATCATATAGCACTCGACAAAATACACCAATATATAGGTTTAACCTAGCTCGTGAAACTTCCTTGATAAATACCAAAAATAATAAAAGAGATTATTAGTAGAAAGATCAAGCCATCATATTCTATTACCAACCCTGTCTCAAATCACTCGAATCACCCATTAACCCATATTAAAACTAAATTAAGTTTATTCGGATTTATTTGGATCTTTTGAGTTATTTGCTTTCATTTGGATTCAGTTGTTTATCACGTAATTAGAAATTGGGAGTCAGGAAGATTCTATGGATCCAGCGAGATAAAGCTCGAAGTGAAGATAGAGACTAGAAGCTCAAGAGAAAGCATTGTGTGAACTCAAGATCGCGGTAAACCGCGTCAGGCGAGTCAATACTTTGATCATGTTGAACCTACATTTTTCTGCAAATTACTTTGTTTTAAATTATCAAATTGCATGCTGTTATTTTATATGCAAATACATGTTTAATTTAATATTCTAGTTATGTGCTCACTGTTTACCTTGAATAATATTACCCCTCCTTTGGAATATTTGAATGTGTGAACCTTGTCGCCCTAGCAAAATTTTAATAGTGACATTTCAAAAATAAGTCCCTAATTATATGCTATGCTTAGGACTACATGGATACTCAGGGGGCGCTGAAATGCCCCAAACATCATTGTCATTTTTAATCATGAGAAACTGGTTTGGGAAGTCATGATGGTAATGACTGGTACATTTGATATGATTATTTTACACTCCCAAAATCCCCAACTTGCTTAATTATCCAGGCGGATGGTTCGAGGGTGTGTATGTGTGGTGCGATGGATGCATAAAGTGGGTTAGTGGTAGACCGCCGGATACCAATAAGGGTGAATCTTGTCATGACCTCCTGTGTAAAGCAATTACAACCGCAAGTCAGAAATACAACTTGGCTAAGTAAATTTATCGAAACCCCGGACTTATCGCACTGGTAGTGGATAGAAGTGGATACGCACGGGCACGGGGGCCCTAAGGGACACCAGTGGAGGGTGAAGTTTCCCAGCTATCCTAACGTTGTGGGGAGTTGAGAAGCCCAGCTGCGTTAGTGGCTATGGGGAACATCCCGCGCATAGATGAGACCCACCGCAAGTGGGCAGTTTCCCATAAGGTGAGATGACAAAAGGGTCTAGATACTTTGAAAAGTCACTGTGATGGTCTGCTCAACCACATGACTAAGGAATCGTGTGGGGCAATGAGTTGATTGTCTCTTGTGGTGAAAGTGTACAAACTCTGCAGAGTCAAAACTATTCGAATAGCCGTGCCCACGGTCAAGGGCGGACATGGGAACTTAACCGGATATAGTTCTATTTCAAAATGCTTTATGGATGGGATTGGAAAAGTGAAGGGCAGTGGATAGCCCTGATTTGAATTGTCCTGGGTGTCGTCCCAGTGGTAAGTTAAGCGGCTATAACGCTGAAAGATGCTATATGGTGCGGATGCCATGTAACGGTGGATGGAATCTGGATCGCTATTATTACTGCATTTTCTTGAACATTATGTTTTTGTTCAAAACTGCTAGGTCTCAGGAAATTTTTATGTATCATATTTCAAAAGTAAAATGTTTTCTCTTCTCACAAAAAGAAATACAGAGAGGAATAAATAGAGTCGTGAGTAAAGGAAATGAATGTTTGTGCAAACACATAAAGATATTGGCGGATTCATGTCATTCTTAAATAGGAAACGATAGTGTGAATTCTAGGAGAAATAAATCGGTGGAGCCTAAATGACTATATAGACTAGATAGATGATTTATATAATCTTTGGAGTATTGGAAGTACAAAGGTAACGGCTGGATCACGACACTGATAACTAATATTAATTCCTGAGAGATGTTGGTGATAATGGGATGAATAGGATTTGATCAATTACTGGATGGATGAATTGAATTTCCGGAAATATTGGAGGAATAATACAATTATTGGATTATAAAATAGATCAATGATATTATTGGTGGAATAATTAAAATGATATTAGATAAGTGATGTTTGGAGGTATGATAATAATTCTTGGAGTATAAATTTGATCCATGATATTCTTGGTGGATGAATACTAGTGAATCGTAGACTTGATTAATGATATTCTTGGTGGATGAACACTAGCGAATTGTAGATTTGATGATATGTTTGGTGGAGGTATAATAGTGAATTAGTTAGAAATAGATAATGGAAAATTAGGTGGATTATTAGAAGAGAAAATTGTGGTTGTGGATCAATAGCAAAAAGGAATGGGTTGTTAGGAATTTGGAATATAAAAGATATTGGTGGATTGTATAATTGATGATATTCGCTGTTTGGAGTTTAGACAGCACTCAATATAGTAAGCGTATGTTCGGTGGATTAATTAAATATGTCATTCATTGTATGCGAGTCTTAGACAATGATCAATAAAGAAAGTGTGTTTTCGGTGGATCAAATCAATTATGGCAATCATTGTGTGGAGTCTAGGTAGCAACAATAATACTATGACTAAATAATAATAATAATGCTGCTAAAAGCGATTTTTGGCAAATAAAATGACCCGAGCCTCTCCTTTGTTAAGCCATGCATACTATTTATTTGCCTTCTGTGTATTGGCTCGCGAGCACGGTGGATTGTGCTCACACTCGCTTTTGCGACAAATTCAGAAGCAGGAATCGGATCACTACGCTTCAACAATACTTTTGGATCACGATGGCGAAGAGGATGAAGATGTCAAGAACTAGGTCGCGAACCTCCAGTTCACTGCCTGTGGGTTTGTCCTGAAAGTCCCACCTGTGTGCTTCATTCCACTGCTGCAGTTTATTGATTTCGGCCTAATCGGCCCATAAGTAAGTCTACAAATTTTTATTTTTGCTTCCGCATGATATGTATTATGATGTCCATTACTGTAACTGTGAGCACTATCTACTGATCCAGGGAATAGTGCAACTAATCACAGAGGATTCCGGATTATAAAATCCGGGTCCGACAGGGATGCTATCAGAGCATATCGACTGCAGGTCGTGACCTAGTTAGCCTGGCTGTTAGTTTCGTAACTAGAATTATCTCTTAAAAGTTATATTTCCAAAAATATAGGTAATATTGCTCATTCTTATCTTTCCTAGCTGATTCCCTCTCATCTATATGCTGCCCTAGCCATTTAAACTTCTAGAGCTCTCTTATCCCGAATTCAAAATGATAACATAAGAGTGAGTGAGGATATCAATCAAATTACCCCAAAATACTTCCCTCTTCTTTCTATTGATTTAAAAAGAAAGATTTTGCTCTTCTTATCGTACCCTTATTCCAAAATTTTAAGGTTAGGAACGTTGAAGATATTCATGAAGATTAGATGGTTTCGTTTTAAACGAACTATGCAGATGAATCCTGTGCTAATTATATGTGTTTCCCGAGTAAACGTTGTATTGTCGCAAGATTTTCGTTGGTCCCTGTGCACTGTCTTCTTACCCTCAGGCGCCCTATTTCGTAGTCACAAGAAAAGCTTGCTTTCAAAAAAAATGTTGTGTGGCTTAGTATCACTCCAGCTCCCTAGATGTGCTCTTTTAAAATTAGAATGGGTTTGGATTACCTTATCCCCACGATTCTATCCTTATCTCATGCTATTCCCTCTCACCTCTTGCTGAAAACCCTATCGGATCCAAAGGAACAAAATAACAAGTAACCCAACACCAGGGCAATAAAGAAGAAGTGAAGACTTTTCAATCTCCCAGTATTTAAGGAAAACAACATCACTATGAAGAAGCCACCCGACAGGAGAGAGCCCACAGAGTAAGGTCACCTGTTTCTGCGAAGGACAAGACCCTTGCCCCACGAATTGATCCTCAAATCTATTGTTGATCAAGACAGCTAGAGTGTTATGGATGAATAATGATATGTATTATGATGTCCATTACTGTAACTGTGAGTACTATCTACTGATCCAGGGAATAGTGCAACTAATCACAGAGGATTCCGGATTATAAATCCGGGTCTGACATGAACTGATCACCGATGCGATTATGTAAAGCTGTTTTTCATAATTTTCATGATTGAAAAGTATCTCTCAACTTTAGCAGTGGCAACAAACAAAACTAGTGCTAACTTCAAACGTCGATAAATCAAATGATAGTAAAGGTGTTTCCTTGCCTCAACTGTTACCTGAGAAAGTTCACTAATGGTCTTTATGCTGGAGAATATCATCTGCTCCTACATCAACAATATAGAGGCAAAGCCAATGGTTGAGATTATCCACATAATTAAAATCATTGGGATAAATCATAGCTAGCCTCATCAAATGGTCCAAATTAAAATCACATATTGATCCTCTTGGACTCAAAGCAGCTGAGCAACACAAGTAGTTCAGAAGTTACCTCATTAAAGGGATCTTGAAGTAGCCAATCAAGAACATCATTGAAACAATTCACCTTGTAATGACGCTCATTGGTAATTCCAGTTTTTTTATCGTGGCTTCTTTGGATGTACATACGCTTCTTCTATGTCCAATTATGAAATTTCATGTTTCTCACAAATTATTGAACCTTGTGCCTTTCTTTTTAGAAATCGCTCCATGGTTACGAACTACCTAACAGCGATCGGTGTGGGCATAATGTAACTGTTGTGGTTACAGACCAAACAAAGAGAGAGAGTATGGTAATGGAGAGTTAGGTGAGCAATGGCTTAGGGTTCTCCCCCGTGGCCTGTGTTGTATATATATATCCACATAGGGGAGTGCTTTTACAATTATACCCTTACATCCGAGTATTCCCCACAGGGGCACTTATGTCATACACATGTCCCATTCTGGGCCTTACATTCCTCTAACAGGCCTGCTGGGCTTAGGTGGGGGCCACCCCTACGACAGGAACCATCATTTTGCAATGAAAAGTGCGGGGCGTCTATGTCGTGACCTCATATTAATGTTTGCTTGGTGAGCAGGTACTCGAGGATGACTGTCCCCTCCTGTCGGATAACGTTGTTCGGCGTCGACTGCGACATTAGGGCCGCAAAGGAGTCGTTGCAGTTCTGGGCTAAGCGGCCCTGCAGGAGTGGCCTCTCCATCCAGGAGTACATAAAGGTAGAACCCTCTGACGGGGAGTAGCGTGAGGGAAGCCCACCTCCTCTGTTATTATGGGCGTCGAGTGCTGTACAACTGTAACAATTGATGAAAACTATTGCGGTGGAGGCCACCGTGTCATCATGCATGTCGAAATAGGGGAATCCCAAGCAATTGTAGCTCACGGTACCGACGAGTAGGGTGGCTCGCACGTATTCATAAGCCAAAGTCGTGCCTAGGTACTTTGTGTAGGTCCCACGTGTGCACTCGATCGTTCGGCCGCGCATAGGTACTTGAGTCACGCGCACGGAGTGGTCAAACGATCGCCTACGACCACAGGGTGGTCGAACGGAGTCACAACGAGGTGGTCGGGCGATTGCTTACGAGCACGACATTGTTGTACGAAAGCGTGACCATGACATGGTCAGACGAGCGTCTAGGACCATGAGGTGGTCGTGTGAAGCTGCGACCATGAGATGGTTGGATAGGTGTCTGCAAACATGAGGTGGCCGAATGAGCATCCACAACCACGAGGTTGTCGTACGCAATCACGACCACGAGGTGGTCGGACGAGCGTCTACGACCGCGAAGTGGTCGGACAAGCATGCTAAAAAGCTCCATCCCCTACCCTTCAGACAGGTGTCGACGAAGTCAATTACGGGACAAAGTCTGAAAAAGAGTGCTCCATCCCTCACCCTTCGGACGGGCATCGCCGAAGTCGGCAGCGGGACAAAGTCTGAAAAAGTGCGCTCCATCCCCCACCCTTCAGACGAGCGTCGACGAAGTCGGCGGCACGGCGAAGTCTTTAGAAAGCGCGCTCCATTCCCCACCCTTCGAACGGGCATCCATGAACTTGACGGTGGGACAAACTATGAAAAAGTGCGCTCCATCTCCCACCCTTCGGACAGACGTCAATGAAGTCGATAGCAGGGCGAAGTACACTTCGTACGGGCATCGACGAAGTCGGCAGCAGGGTGAAATCTTTGAAAGCGCGCTCCATCCCCCACCCTTTGGACAGATGTCGACGAAGTCAGGGACAGGACGAAGTCTGAGGCGTGCTCCGTCCCCCCCCCCCCAAATTCGAACGAGCATCGACGAAGTCGGCAGACTAAGCCTTTTGAAAGCGTGCTCTGTCTCCCATGCAGCTAGTAACAGGTAGCTTGCTATAGGCTGCGGGTTCTGCGCTTTGGTTTAGACTCCGTGTAGTTCGCTCGCAGGCTATTGGCTTTGTACGGTTATCTGTACTCCATAAAATTCACACGGAAGCTCTGGACTTTGCGCTGTGATTTATACTCCATAGAGTTAGCGTGGGGCGTACGCGCTCCGCGCCTTGATTTAGACTCTGTAGAGTTCGCGCGGAAACTATGAACTCTGCACTGTTATTTATACTCCGCAGAGTTCGCGCGGAGGCTATAGGCTCGATGCGATTATTTATACTCCGTGAAGTTTGCACGGAGGCTATAGGCTCCGTGCAATTATTTGTACTCCGTAGAGTTCGCACGGAAGCTATGGGCTCCGCGCGGTTATTTATACTTTGTAGAGTTTGCGCAAAGACTATGAGCTCTACATAGTTATTTATACTCCGTAGAGTTCGGGCGAAGGCTATGGGCTCCACGCGATTATTTATACTCCGTAGAGTTCACGCGGAGGCTATGAGCTCTGGCAGTTATTTATACTCCGTAGAGTTCGCACGAAGGCTGTAGGCCCCGCATGGTTATTTATACTCCGTAGAGTTCACGCGGAGGCTATAGGCTTCGCACGATTATTCATTGGAAACCATACAAAGGAACACTATATTAAACTCATTTATTCACTAAAGTGGGCATAAATTTGCTATTTCCTGTTCATATAAAGAACGATATCGACACTGCCACATAAATATGCTTTTTTGATGGATGAATATCAATGGAATGCACCATGCCAGTGACAATGCCACGACCCCTGCAAAATCAGAAGTTCATCAAGTCAGCATAATAGCACTACTTGGCATAATACAAATAACAAAAATTATATAATACAAAGTTTAATTGGGCTAAGACTACTATGAGTTGTGAATTTTCAATTTTCTATTTCTCCCACGTGTTAGCAAATATGCTTGACAACTTATTTTGAAGAGGAACGATTCCAGCTTTCCAGGAGGGAGGAGCTTAAGTTGCATATTAATTATAGACTATATGGCTTAGTCACCAGTTGATTGTAAACTGCCAGCACTGTATTCCATCTCAACATAACAATTAACATATTGTGGAAGAACCTTAATGTTCCAACTATATGTTTTCTGCGGAGACTAAAGCTAACTCTGCATGATTTATTGTGCGCCTACAAGTAATAAACCTGAAGGCCAACGATTCTCTGATAAATCTTTAGAAGTTATACAGCCAACAGAACGACACTAACGACCAATAGCCTTTCAGAAATGGTACATAAAGATGATCAAAAAATTACTTACTCTTTATATTTTGAAACAAATGCTTACAAAAAATGGACAGCTGATCCAAATGAGAATGTGCATTTAAAAAAAACTAGTGACATCTCGAGATGTGATCATTCCCCAAAAAAATCATACAATAATTCTTGAAATTAATTATTTATTTACCAACAAATAATAAAAAAACAGCCTGCTTGAAATAGTACGAGCTGTGCATCAGTATGGCATTAAGACTGAAATCTTCATCCATACATAATCACAGAAACATAGCAGTAACCGAATTGTCAGACAACTAATTAGCATAATTCATAATCAAACCAATAAGTATACATATCAAAATGATATATTTTGTACTAACGTTGACCAAATCCTCCCTAAATTTCCCAAACTCCTACCATCCGCAGCAAGAGCAACCAGAGAACTTACATTGCACATTTGCACTACCATAATCGAGCATTTACAAGCACATCAACCAACCAACAGAAACCTAAAGATCCAGCCTTCCTCACACTCACTAGATGCCCTAGCACTGCGCCACCACGGCGTCCCCCTTCCTCGGTCCCACCACCGCACGCCAGCCGGCGCCCGGTGGCCAACTCCGCGCGACGCCCACCTCGCCGCCTCGCACCCCAACATCCCTTCCCATCCCACACCTCCTCGCCACCACCCTCCTTCGCCGACACCCGCCACGACGCGTGCACCTGCCGTCCCCCGCTGTCACCCACTCATCCCGCCGCGCCGCCATCGCGATCGAGTCCCGACAGCTCCCACGTGGAAGCCCCCGCCGCTATGAAGGGCTACCGCCCGTCGGCGCGGAGGAGAGAGGAGGTGGTGGCGGCGAGAGGAGGCGGAGCAAGCGGAGGCGGTGGCATGGGAGGAGGCGAGGGGCGTGCGTGGTCGGGTAGGAGGTGGAGGAGGATGTCGATCCGGGAGGAATCCGGCCAGAGAGGTGGAAATCTCTGAAATCTGGAGCCTGAAGAAAGGGGAAAAACCGAAGGAACTAGAGAAGTTAAGCTACAGCTAGGCTAAAAGGATAAGTCGGCAAAAGCATTACCATTCATTGCACTTCAGCGTATATGAATAGTCCTTCGTTACGCATAATTGCCCATAACAGCGATTACATCTCAAATAAACAGCACATCAAGTACTAAGAGCAACTCCAGCAGTAGCCCTCAAAACAGGGCCCCTACTTTTTATTTAAGGGCTCCCCCTACTTTTGAGGGCTCTATTTTTTTGAGCTGCACTCCAGCAGGAGCCCTCAAAACAGGACCCTCAAATTTATTCTTAGAGGGGATGACACATAGGGCCCACTCCTGAGGGGTCTGGACGGAGCCCCTACTTTTGAGGGCCGAGGGGCCAAAAACTCACTCCAGCGGGCCCCTACTTGAGCCCTCAAAAGTAGGGGCTCCTCCGCACCCAGGGATGAGGGCTCGAGGAGATTTGAGGCCCCTACTTTTGAGGGCTCAAGTAGGGCCCCGCTTTGAGTGAGTTTTTGCCCCTCGCCCCACAAGTAGGATGAGGGCTCAAGTAGGGGCCCCGCTGAGTTGCTCTAAGTAAAGTAAACTAACTCATTAGCTTAAACAAGCCTAGTGGACGAGATGTAGACCGTTGATTGCCTTCCAATCGATGAGGAGCAATCACGGCCATCGGTGACTTAATCCACAAGCGGTATCAAAGCAGAAAAATAAGCGTTGCACATCCTCCGGACATTTCCCGATTCGACATTCCTTCCCCTCAACCACATACTTGTCCTCAAGTACTTGAGTCAGGAAACCATGATTTTATAGTTTGCGAATAAAATTCAGGGAATATACCTTTTATGAAGTCTGCATCTTCCCAGGAGGCTTCCTCTGGCGGCAGGTTTTCCCACTGGATTAGCCATTGCGTAACCAGTTGGTCACAGCGAGGCAATGCCCTAGTCTCTAGTACTGCAATGGGTTCCATTTTCAGTTTGCCATCTTTACTTACCAGTGGAAGATCCGGGCTGGGAATGGAAACTTGTCCTCGTCAGGGATATTAGCCATTGCGAAGTATGTTTCACACTGCCTAATCCACTCCAGAGGTTCTCCACCATCAAGTTTAGGGAAATCAAGCTTGGGAACTTTGGCAATGGACTTATAGAAATTGTGAATCCTATCATTGCTGGGATCAGGGCTCCACTGTCTAGCATGGTAATGAGATTGGGGTTGATTCAAATAGTCTCTAGGGTTCAGTATCCACTGATTAACCAAATCAGGACCGCGATTGGGACTCAAGTTGTTCAAGGTAGGAGAGGAAACAAAAACTTGTGGTAGTGATTCGACCTCCCCATTTGGCACCGCAGAGTAACCGATAGAGGGGAAATGAAATTACCTCTGAGACATTCCCTGCAATTGTACTCCCTGATATCGATGAGGTGGATCGCCCATGTCTTCCATCTCAGTTCACCCGGTTGAACCATCTCGGTAAGTTCTGGCTCTTCTTCGGTCGCATATTAGAAGCACTTCTTCCCATTGCATGTTCCGGCACTCTCGCTTGTGAAGATACTAACCCCTGAAGTAATATTTCCATCCGATTCATCCGATCTTGCAGTCCTGTCACCTGTTTCTGCAAGTCTCCCATTTGGCGTTGAACCACATCTGCCTTGTAGCTCGCCATCATCACCTCTCGTCTCATGCGTCATTTCGGACGCCATGGATTTCGTCGTCTTTCACTGATCGAAGCAAGGCTTAGGGATTTTACCCGGATTGGAGCCCGGAACCTTCACCTCACGCCGATTCAGCTAGCCGCCACAGATCGGAAGAGATTTGGGGATTTTACGGGGAGCCGAGTCCCAACCCAATCACTTCTTGCCGAGGATAGGTGAAGCTCTGATACCAATTTGTCAGATCCCTCAATCCGAGGATCAATTCTGGTAGTGAGGAAGAGAACAGGAAAAGGGGAATCGCAAGAAATAAGAACTCGGAAGCACACTACAGATAACTAGGGCTACAGTAAGAACTAGCAATGACGGCGTAGAAGTGGTCTCTTCATTCCACTGAAAAGTATTTATATCAGTACAGGCTCACCCATTAACCGTAAGACAAGATTACTGCTAATTCACTCTGATTACATTAAGCTAAACTCAACCCAAAGTAAATACTAGAATGCTTAACCCAACATTACTGAAATCCATCCTGACCGCCAGAGCTCGCCGAAGGAATAAGAAGACATCCAGACCGTCCGACAAAGCTGAACAGATACTAGCGAAACATTATGCTTCAGACTTGTTTTCTTCGCCCAATTCTTTAGTCTTTTGCAGGTTTGACATTGCGGCACTTGATCTATACCCCAACCAGTTGCAACTGCTGAAAAACCGCTAGAAGGATGATTAAAATTACCTTCTGTTGCACCCATAAATTGAACCCCTTGAGTGCTGTTGATGTTGGTGTGCCCCAGGTCCTCAATCCTCCGTGTCATCTCCATCTCGATTTCCCTAGATTGCGCCAACTCTAGCATAACCCTCTGCTCTGGTGCTCTCGTCTGAGGATTTGATAGCCCTTGCAACAAAGTTTCCATCTGATTCATCTGTTCTTGCAATCCGGATACTTGCTTTTGAAGGTCTCCCATTTGACGCTGCAGCACATCTGCCTTATAACTCGCCTCCATCGCTTCTTGCCGGACTGTAGTGAGCTCAGATGCTTCTGCCTCATTTCGAGCCATAGATTTGGTCATCCTCCACGAATCGAGACCCGAAGTGGGGATTTTACCATGGATTAGAGATCCGGAACCCTCACCAGGTGCCAATCCCGTCCACCGCCACAGATCAGAAGTAATCGGGGATTTTACGGAACCCTAGTTTCCAACTCAATTAGCTCCGACCACTTCACGCCGAGGATAGGTGTGCTCTAATACCACAATGTCAGATCCCGGGGAGGAATCCGACCGAGAGGTGGAAATCTCTGAAATCTGGAGCATGAAGAAAGGGGGAAAACCGAAGGAACTAGAGAAGCTAAGCTACAGCTAGGCTAAAAGGATAAGTCGGCAAAAGCATAACCATTCATTGCACTTCAGCGTATATGAATACAGTCCTTCGTTACGCATAATTGCCCATTACAGCGATTACATCTCAAATAAACAGCACATCAAGTACTAAGTAAAGTAAACTAACTCATTAGCTTAAACAAGCCTAGCTGGACAGATGTAGACCGTTGATTGCCTTCCAATCAGTAAGGAGCAATCCTGGCCATCGAAGCTGACTTAATCCATGAAACGGTATCCGACAGAAAATAAGAAGCGCTGCACATCCTCCAGACATTTCCCGATTCTGACAGAGGAGGAGGGGGTGGAGGGGTCATGGACGGCGGCGGCGATGAGGCGGCCGGAGCAGGTGCAGGAGGGGAGCCAGCGGACGAGGTCGATGGAGAAGGGGTGAGGGTGGTGGCGCAAGTATGGGGTGTCCGCCATTGCTGGGGTTTGGGGGTTGAGGGCGTTTGGACTTCGAACAGGGAAGGAGGAATGAAATTGGAACATGGCTTAAGGGAGGGAGGCCAACTTTGAAGCGGATGCCAAATTTGATGAATATTTGCGACGCGTTTAGTTTTGCGGCACTTTTGGATGTATGTTAATTCAAATCATTACAAGTTAGTTCTAAAAACATTACAATGAAAATACCACTTCAAAACATGAAATCAAGAATTCTAAAACCATTCTTTGGTCACTGCAAAATTCTGCCTTCGAGAATATAATGCCGTATCTCCAAACAAACCAGTTTTTGGGTAGTGTTTTACTAGTAGGAAATTTAGATATACACTATAAAATTTCTAGTTTTAAAATGTGCTACTACAAAATTTCATCTTCAAAATTTCCACGCAGTGTGTCAATTCTTCAATATATACCATTATAGACTATATAAGTCCACAATGTCCATGCCTTCTTCCTCCATTCTCATCCAGGGCTGCCAACCCATCCACCACCACTGGTCACCACCCTCTCCCGCAGTGACCTCGCCTGAGTAATTGTTAGTCCCAACTTGAAGCATCTTTTAAAGCACCCCGTCGTGGAGGGCCGTGATCCATAGTTCCGACATCGTCTTCGCTTCCAAATCTAGCTACCATCATCTTCTTCCCTGCTAGATCCAGCCATCTTTGAAGCTGGCAATCGTCAAAGCCAAAATGTTGCCCTTTTCTTCTCCAGATCTGACGATGGTGACGATCGAAGAAGGCCAAGCAGCAACAACATCGAATGAAGTTGCCTCCACTTGTGCGCCCTGGTGTCTGGGGGAATTTTTTGTACGGATAATCCTTTTTTTATTCGAAATTACATAAATATACCCGTGGGAAAATTTTTACAAAAATAGGCTCCAGTCGCCTAATGGTTGGGCGACTGGAGCCTTTCGCCCAACCAGACCGCGACATATAAAGAGTCTACCAACTGTTGGCGATTAACTCTGATGCTGCCACCGTTGGCGACTTCCATCGATCGCCAAACCGTTGGCATCGCATGGAAGTCGCCAACGGTTCGGCGACTGGAGGTGGATATAAAACGCGCTCGCCACCGTCGACCTGTTTTCATTCGGTTCATTCGGCGCATGTATGGGAGAGAGAAAGGGGAAAGAAGGAGAGGAGAGGAGGAGAAGACGAGGGGAGAGAAAGAGAGGAGAGGAGGAGAAGAGGAGAGTGAGTGTGCGATTTTCAGGTAATTTTTTTGTGTTATATTTTTTGTTAGTGTAAAAAATTAGTTTAGAAAATGTAGTGTAGAAAATTAGTTTAGAAAATTAGTTTATGAAAATAGTTTAGAAAATGTAGTGTAGAAAATTAGTTTAGAAATATAGTTTAGAAAATTAGGTTAGAAAATGTAGTGTAGAAAATTAGTTTATAAATATATTTTAGAAAATTAGTTTAGAAAATGTAGTGTAGAAAATTAGTTTAGAAATTTAGTTTAGAAATTAACTTTAGAAATTTAATTTTCAAATTTTGTTTAGTAAATATACTTTACAAATTAAGTTTAGAAAATTAGCTTAGAAAATTTAGTTTATAAATTTTGTATACCATTTATAATGCATTATTGTACAAAATATAGTATTTAAATGTACATGTACAAAATTTAATGTTGAAATTATTGTACAAATTTAGATGTAGAAAATTAGTTTAGAAATATAGTTTAGAAAATTAGTTTAGAAAATTAGTTTAGAAAATGTAGTGTAGAAAATTAGTTTAGAAAATTAGTTTAGACAATGTAGTGTAGAAAATTAGTTTAGAAATATAGTTTAGAAAATTAGTTTAGAAAATGTAGTGTAGAAAATTAGTTTAGAAAATTAGTTTAGGAATTAACTTTAGAAATCTAATTTAGAAATTTAATTTTCAAATTTTGTTTAGTAAATATAGTTTAGAAATTAAGTTTAGAAAAATTAGTTTATAAATTTTGTATACCATTTATAATGCATTATTGTACAAAATATAGTATTTAAATGTACATGTACAAAATTTAATGTTGAAATTATTGTACAAATTTAGATGTAGAAAATTTAGTGTACAAATTTAGATGTAGAAAATTTAGTGTAGAAATTTAGATGTAGAAAGTTTAGTGTACAAATTTAGATGTAGAAAATTTAATGTTGAAATTATTGTACAAATTTAGATGTAGAAAATTTAATGTTGAAATTATTGTACAAATTTTGCAGGTATGACTCGTGCTGGACGTGACTCAGGAGTGGTGGTACTGTATTTGTTGGACGAGCACGTGGACCGCTCTCATCGCGCTTCCGTCTAGTGCTGCCACCGGGGAGCACGGACGAGCCGCTTGAGCTGGGAGTGGTCCGGACACGCACACCTCGCGTGGCCTGGGGACTCGACCCTCGTTGGACTGCCAGGTTTGCACTACTCCAGCGTTTAGTGCGACCGTAAGTTCGTTCCGTGCCGACCTTCACTTTGTTTGCAGGCTGCGAGATGCCGGGCTACTCCCTCTTGCCCGGATGGTGCAGGCCACGGTCAAGGATGGAGCCGCTGGCGGGGACGAGGGCGGGGACGAGGCGGGCGGGGAGCAATAACGACGCTTTCCATTCGACCGTTCCCTGCTGACGGCTTTGGTGGACCGTTGGTGGCCCGAGACGCACACTTTCCACCTCCCATTCGGGGAGATGACGCCGACCCTGCAGGATGTGTCCCTGCTCCTTGGGCTTCCGATCGTGGGAGACGCTGCCTTCCTACTGGAGACCCCGGCCGACTGGCGCGCTGACCTGCTAGGCAGATTCGAGGGTGTCGTTCCACCGGCCGATGACCACACATGTTCGGAGAGGATCAGACCCATGGGCCGACACTGAGGTGGCTCGCACAGTACCGGGTACGTGGTTACAATCGATCGTGTCTTCGAAGCTCTTATTTGTGGTATTACTAACAACTTGTTTGCATTCAGGTGGAGCGCATGGATCCACAGGCAGACGATCACCAGGTGTCGCGCCACTTGGAGGCGTACATGCTGTGGCTGTTTGGTTGGGTGCTTTTCACCACCAGCCACGGCAACTCGGTGGATGTGCGTCTTATCGCTTATGCGAGGGCGATCGCTGACGGCGAGCCCCACCAGGTCAGCTGGGGATCGGCCGTACTTGCCGCGATGTACCGCGCGCTGTGCGATGCGTGCACGAGGATCATGGCGAACTCGATCCTCACGGGCTGTCCCCTGCTACTGCAGTTGTGGTCGTTCAAGCGCTTAAGCATCGGACGACCTGTGCTAGACGACATGGGTCCGTACGGGCCCAAGATGTATCCAGGGGGAGACGTCGACCCGCCGACGATGGGTTCTATCTGGTGCCGTCGTCGAGTAAGTATTATCACAGTCAACTATTTCTTTCTTATTGACGATCGTCATTCTAAACAATTTGTCTTTCTTGTAGGTACAGTTCGCGCACGTGCAGATCACGCGGGCGTACCGGGTATTTGTGGAGCAGCTCGACCGCATCACAGCCGACGACGTGCGCTGGGAGCCGTACGCAGATATGGCAGTGCAGGCCCGTGCTCCTGGCGGGCTGTCCTCACTTTGCTAGCGTGATCGGGCTTTCTGGCTCACCCGCCGGAAGCTCGTGTACCTCATCTACGTGGAGGACTACGCACCCCAGCGAGTGATGCGGCGATTCGAACTCGGCGGCCGGTTCTGTACGATCGGACCATCGCTTCGCGCGCACGCACGAGTGAGTGATCGTTTCTGCTAAATATGTACATACTTACTACTGCATTCACAAGTATCTCACATTACGTAATGGTTCTATACGCAAGCACAGCGCGAAGGGAGTGCAAAGAGGCGCGGATCGTCGTTGAGGATGCAGCCCAGGTCGGCGGTGGGAGGTGCGCTCGACAAGCTGCGTGGAGGAGGACCGCCGTCACGACGGCAGGAGTACACGAGTACTGCGCTGGTACCGGCCGCGACCCGCACGTGCGAGCTCGTATATGTGGTAGACCCTTTGCCACACGCGCCGCCGCCCGACGGACACGCACCCGCGCGACGCGCGCGGCGCTCACATCGCGATACGTTATATGTCATTTCAAAGATTCCCAAAAGGTAATGTCGTTTCCATGATCGACCATTTCATGTCTTTGTGTCGGTGGCGTCGATCTTGCCCTATGGGCCGACTCCGGCACACTACTGGAGAGGGTCGCCACTGGTGCGCAACTGACCCATGAGGAGGGTGTCAGCTTTGCGCGTCGGATGCACGAGGGGTGTAGACGTATTGTTAGCCTCTCGTCTGCGCGAGGCTACGCGTCTCCACGCCTACCGCTGACGCTCGGTGCCACCCCGACCAGCGTGGCACTACTCGGTGCACCTCGTGGACACGTCCTCCACCACCTCACCGGAGAAGCCGGGGGTTCACTGGCGGGGCCTCCTACACCGGTTCACTTCACGCCTCCCACGCACACCTGTCTTTCCCACTCGATGGCGCCGGCTACGGTACGCGAGAGGGTCTTATATCGTGTTTATCCGAAGACGACATGCAACGAACTAACGATATTAATATTGCGGTACTTACAGCAGCACAGCTCTCCCGAGCCGGGCGATGTGGACCGGTTTTTGCGAGTGGCGGCGGTTTCGGCGCGCAGACCGGAGGTTCTCTCCGCGATGCCCTCCCGGTGCCGGAGGGCACACGCCGAGGTGCGGTGACTCCACCGGCAGCGAGGCGGGATAGACACCCTCCGCTCGTTTTACTTTTTCGGATCGTTCTAACCCGTTGCAGGAGGAGGGCCAGCGAGGCCGTATGGGAGGACACGGGCGCGGTGACGGGCACACCAGTGGCGGCCGAGGCATCTTGCAAATGCTATATATGTTATACATGTAATGAAAAAACATGTCGCATGTTACTCACAGTTATATTATGAAGTTTATTTAAATTTACATAAGTCTATCATCTCTTCTCCGCACATAAACTATCTCACTTAACAGTGTATGTATCGATCGTTCTCTATTCAATCTTTCATAAAAAAAATTTAAAAAACTTTTTACGCACCTACAATATACAATGAACATAAACTTTTATTACAACTTCACCGTATTTTTTACCGGTTCAACACTACAAAATTCACAAAATCTAAAACTATCACGGGGGCTACATGCAGTCGCCTAACGGGATGGCGACTGCATGCTAGTCGCTTCACGGCAAGGCGACTACATCTAAATCGCCGTACGGAAGAGCGACTGGATGCAGTCGCTCTACTGTGTAGCGACACAAATTGTGTCGCGGTTTGGTTGGGCGAAAGGCTCCAGTCGCCCAACCATTAGGCGACTGGAGCCTATTTTTGTAAAATATTTTCCCGCGGGTATATTTATATAATTTTGAATAAAAAAAGATTATCCGTACAAAAATTTCGGTGTCTGGGTGCCTTGTTTTTTGGTGAGCTCATCGACGTCCTCCTACCTCTTTCACCGCTAGATCTACATATGATAGGACACCACAAGGCGTTGCCACTTCTAGCATGTGCCTTTGCCTTGCACTGGGTGAGTAGGGAAATGAGATATTCTCTCTAATCACGTACGTGTAGTTAAATTTTTAAAATTTTGGTTATTGATATCTTTTTAAATACTTCAACTAGATACATGAAAAATCATATGTGTATATTTATCGTAAAAAGTACTTTCATAACATTATATTTTAATTAGGCTTTCATAAATATATTACAATAGGAACTAATTCAAAGTTACGTGTTAGGGACTATGTCGATGTCCAAAACAATATTCTTTTGTAACTACCAGTTTTAAAAATTTATCACTCTCACCGAAATGCCCAATCGGTTATCGAAATTTTCAGAAATTTTCAACTGAAAAAAATTTGAATTTCAAATTTGAATTTTGTTAAAAATTTTAATTTTTGAGAAAAACTATAGATACTTACGGAGATAAACTAGATATTTATATATACATGAAATAGCGATAACAATGAAGTTGAAATCTAATGTATTTTCGTGTTTAAATGAACTTTATTTGAAATGTGGGCCCTCACCGATACAGCCGGTAACCGTTGAAATTTTGACGAAATTGTTTTCCCTGGATGAGTAACGAGGAGAGGAAGGTAAGAAGGCGTGTTTGTCTAAGATCCATAAAATAAGTAGTGGAGTGACATCTTTTTAAAAAGGGAAGTTTGCAATGATATTGTGTTTGGGTTCTTTTTTTACTTTGGCTTTGACTTTAGTTGGTAAAGTAACAAATTTTTAACGGTTTTGAGATAGAATCTATATGTAAATTATAGTATATATTGTACTGAGTTTAGTTGTACCGGCAAAAATGGTATTAGACTTTTTTTTCTCTTCGTACTGTATAGTATATCTCAGAACTAGTACTCTCCTGTATCACGTATCTAAATATTTTTTACTAATGATCACTTAGAACAGTATACTCCGAATTAGTGAAATGTACGTCGTTTTGGAGTGGCATAATTTTGCCGAGCAACTCCCTCTTTCTGGTGTGTCTCTCTGACGGGAATATAAGGATCGGTGGCGGCTTCTCTCCCCCTCCATCGACGGCAACGCGGTTGGGCGAGTCAACTAGGCACGGCGGCGGCAACCACGACGCTGGCCGGCGCAGCGACAGCTTTCCGCGGCCGCAACAATGGAGGTCAGCACCCCCCCCCCCCCCACCCAAAAAAATCCTCACGCGAAACGTAGGAAAGGGTTTCCCGTTACGTTTGGGTGGATTCCATCGCTGTTTTGCTTTGTTTCGAATGGGTGAACAGAACAGTAGCAAATCCTATAGGAATTGGAATCCCTTCCGATTTCCTCCAAAATTCGCTTTATATCCCCAAAGTTGTACGATTGGCAGGCATCAGATTACGTTAGGTTGTGATGGAGAGAGGACAAAAATCAGCAACAATATTTAGCATGGTGAAGGGTTAGGATAACCAAAATCGGTGGAAGTGGAGAGCTTAACCTCGTATTTTCGCCAAGAGCTAGTTAAGCCTAGGTCAAGCCATTCACATCCATTAATTCTTTTTTGAACTTTTAGCTGGCGGACTGCTAATAATTCATTAAGGCCCATTCCAAACGGCGAAAGCTTATTGATGGTTTTTTCTCTCCTCTTTTTCTCTCGTATTATATGTGAAGATATAGTTATATTTTTTTATTTTTTAATGAAATATCTAAAAAAGCTAATAACCAATAGCTGTTACAGTGATAATATTATTTTAGCCAAAAGTAAAAAATGACAAGACTTTAAAACAAGACCAAAGAAGAAGCAAAATACTGTACTTGGAAAAGAGAAAATAGGATGGGGAAAGGAGGAAAGAAAACAAAATCAGAAGCAAAGAAAATTACAGCCTGTAGGTGATGCTCCACTCGTACACTTCCCCTTTCAGGCTCGACAGTAAGGTTTCTTGTGTGTTTGTGCTGGTTATTGAAGATTCTCCGAATACGCTCGTTCCAGATTGTCCAGGCAACGAGCATGATGGAGGAGTTGGTAACATCCGTTTGTTTTCCTTGGCATTGCTCGGTTAGTTTCTCCCGGTAGCGCCCTGTGTCATCCCCCTGCACCGGCACCCTTAGTTGCGCGATCCCTATCCAAGCTGCCATGCTATGCCATATGCTCTGCGAGAAATGGCAGAGGAAAAGTAGATGGAGCGACAACTCCGGCTGGGTGTTACAGAGTGGGCGCCAATAATTATTAGGCCACCCTCGTGCTGAAGGTTTGTCCAATGTCAACAACCTGTTCTGGGCACTTCGCCGGTAACCACGGCCGCCAGAAGAGATCTCTGTAGGGTACTGTTTGGCTTCCGAAACATTGCATGCCGTATGCCGAGGATGCCGAGTATGTTCCGTTTGAAGTAAAACGCCACTTTATTTGGTCCTACACTTGCTCGGTGAGCCGGATTGCTGGCAAAGATTGACAAACTCATTGACCAGCGAGGGGGACATAGCTCTCCTAAGGTCATCAATCCACTCTTCATGGTTGAGGCGTCTGCAACCACCGTTTTTTCGGATGGCAATGCGGTACAGAGCCGGAGCTAGGTCCATTGGCGCTTGTCCATTCAGCCAGCGATCCTTCCAGAAGCTTGCCTTTCGTCCATTTAACTTGGTCTAAGTCAATATCTGCACACCGAATTGGCATCACCGATCTGCACATCCATTGATTCTGCTCTAGTCTTTTTAATAAAATCTAGGCTGTTGGCATCCTACCTTGAAAACGTTGGCATACCAGGCTAGTTCACCAGAGCTAATGTCATGTAAACACAACGTGAGTTTCACTTACATATCATAAGAGCTGTTACAAAAGAAGAAAAATAGAGGAAAAAAACTACACCATCGGGAAAACTACTACATTTATAGTTGATACTGTATCATATAGAAATTAGATGCAACAAATCTTTTGCACAACCTTATTTTGCATTTGATCGATGTGGCAGAAAATAGCAATCCTCCAAGGCTTAAAGAAAAGCAGTGCTCCGGACCACAACCAAAATCCAAAGATCAGGCCAGCTAATACCGAGTAGTACCAGCATAGGGCTTCAAGTTTTTGGCCGTGTCCACTTCTCCCTATCAATGCTGGTGTAGAATTTGAACCATTTGAACATACTATGCTCAGTGGGAAGCCACAGAGCCCAAGGTTGTTGCTATAACTTGATGGATCGGCAAGTGTTTGGAGTTGATAACCAGTTGGTATCTCACCTGATAGACGGTTGTTGGACAAATTTAGTGAATCAAGAGACATCAATTTTGAGATGCTTGAAGGGATAGAGCCAGAGAGTTCATTGCAAGATAAGTCAAGGGACTCTAGAATCTTCAAATTGCCAATCTCTTTTGGAATTTCACCAGACAGACGATTTCTTGACAAGTTTAGGAACCTGATACCTTCAAGATTTGACAATTCTGGTGGGATCTCATTGGAGAGATAGTTGCTTGAGAGATCAATACCAGCCATAAGTGCAACGGTTCCTTCAAAAATATAATTTTGCCTCTTCCAATTTATGCCAATTCGGTCTGTGTATGTATAGTAAACATCTCGATGTAAAATTTGGTGGTGGACATTCCATGGCATGTTGAATTCGGTTTTTGGCTGTATCATGGATGTAAAATTGGCAAAACTTCTCGGTATGGAACCTACCAAACTGTTGCTAGCTACATCCAACAGTTGAAGATTAGAGAGTTGTGATAATTCCCAAGGAATACTCCCATGGAGCATATTGGATCGTAGCTGGAGAAACCTTAGTAAGGGATTGCTAGTTCCTATCCATGAAGGAATTGTGCCAGAAAATTTATTGTCAGCAAGATCTAGAATAGTTAGCCTTTTGCATCGCCTTAGAACCAATGGAAATCCCCCAATAAGATTGTTGTTTGCCAGGTGCACTGATTCAAGTGATGAATTGGACTGCGTCGACGTCGATACATTCCCAGAAAAGAAATTGTGTGACAAATCTATAAACACTAGGTCCTGCAAGTTCCACAAGCATTTAGGGACCTCTCCATATAGTTGATTGCTTGATAGGTCCAATATTTTCAGAGAAGTGTGCTGACAAAATGCCAAAGGAAATTCTCCCGAGAAGCTATTGTTAGACAACCCAATTGTGAGCAATTGCCTACTGGCGAGATCATTTGGTATTGTGCCAGTAAACTTGTTACTGCTAAGGTCGAGGTCGTGCAGATTTTGGAGGGATGAGATGGTTGCAGGCACCTCACCCTCTAATTGGTTGTCACCGAGATCGATACCTTCCAATGCTGTTAGATTGAAGACTTCTGGTGGTATCATACCTCTGAGGTTGTTGGAGCAGAAAGCCATAAGTACAAGTCTTGTCAGGTTTCCAACCGAATGGGGAATTGGTCCGGCAAGGGAATTCCATGATAATACTAGACTCTGCAAGTTTGCTAGTCTCCCAATCTCCACCGGGATTTGACCGGTGAGCTTATTGCAGAAGAGATACAAAGATTGCAGCTTCATCGCGTTGCCGATCTCGGGCGGGATGCTCCCAGCAATTGAGTTGTTCTGTACACGGAAAAACGTGAGCTCTGGCCAGTTCATGAACAGGTCTGGAGGAATGGTGCCGGTGAGCTTGTTCCTTGATACGTCGAACAAGCGCATCTTCTGCATACGGGATAATGACCATGGTATCGGCCCATATAATCCATTGGACGACAGGTTGAGGTACCTCAGTTCACGCATCGTCGCCGGCAACGTTTCCGGTATGGGCCCGGTGAAGCTGTTCTGCGACAGGTCAAGGTATGTCAGGTTGGTATGTTTTGCCGGGATGGCGCCGGTGATGTTGTTGCTGCGGAGGTCGAGCTTGGTAAGTGCCTGGAACGCGGCGAGGTCGAATGCGCGGAGCGTGCCGTGGAGGCCGGCGCCGGAGAGGCTGAGCTTGACGACATGGCCGGCGGAGTTGCACGTGACGCCGGGCCAGGAGCAGGTGGGGTTGCCCGGTGACCATGAGAATAAGGGAGATGGACTATCGTCGTCGGCCAGTGACAAGGTGGACTTCCATCGGAGAAGTGATTCTTCTTCTTGCTCGATCTTACACGATGTGCGTAGTATCAGGAGAAAGGAGAAGTGGAAGAAAAGAGATGCTTTGGTTTTTGTCTTCTGAACCATCACGTAGTTCTGTTTTGGTGAAATGATGGCTGGAATATCATGCAAGAGTTTCAGTGTTATATCATGAAAGAGTTTCAGCTTTTCATCCTAGTAGCCAAGAAGTCAAGGCACGTGAAAGTGTCCAATCTTTTTCTATCTATTCAGCATTGATCTGATCCACAGCTTTGTATGTTTACTTACTGGATTGATCCTTTCGGACGTGACAGTGTTCACAATTGCAATGCGTCAGTGAAGCCTGAAGACTAGTGTGTGTGTACGGATTTGGACCATCTGCCAATACACTCTGATGGCCAATGTGGTAAGACTTGAGAGAAGTGTTTGGAAGTAAGCCACACCAAACGTGGGCTATCATTCATTGATTACTTATAGGGAGTGATTATTATATAGACGACTGAAATTTTTTTATCTTTCAGTCACCTGAAGTTGCACTCTCAATCACTTGAAGTTGCAGGTGATTTTTTAGAGGGGGAGTTGCAACTTCAAGTGATTGAAAGTGTAACTTCAGGTGACTGAGAGATAAAAAAAATTTCAGTCGCCTGTGCAATACCAAAACTGTTACTTATACACCGTAATACAATGAGAGTTAACTGAATACAAGAGATAAACACAACAACCGCAAGAGGAAATATAGGCAGCCTGATAGAGTGAGTTAGTGGGCGCCTGCATGCATGGTTTGCAGGCATGCGTCTAACACGCCCCCTCAGTCGGAACGGCAACCGTTCGAACGTTTAGACTGCGACGAAAATTAATGAAGAGGGATTGCGGCAGTCCTTTGGTGAAGACGTAGGCGAATTGCGATGAAGAGGGAGCATGTAGCACCCGCACTTGGCCCATGGAGACACGATCACGCACAAAATGTACATCTCAATATGTTTCGCTGGTGTTGAACGTGATTGCTTAATATAAAGACCACACTGACGTTGTCGCAAAGACCATAGTGGCGGTGGTGAGGGGTCTATCTATTCAGCATTGATTTGATCCACAACTTTGTATGATTACTTACTGGATTGATCCGTTCGGATGTGACAGTATTCACAATTGCAATGCGTCAGTGAAGACTGAAGATCGAGTGTGTGTGTATGGATTTGGATCATCTGCCAATACACACTCTGATGGCCAATGGCACACTTCCATCTCTCTTAGGCTATACCAAGCACTGTAACTACACTAGGGAAGTGTGCGACAGCTCTGGAGTATGCGCAATAGAACAGAACAGATGCAGGTAAGTGATATATAGATAGCGCTAGGACTTGCCTCTTTGACAGCAGTAGGGAAGTGTGCGACAGCTCTGGAGTATGCGCAAAAGCCTCTCTTCTATGCCTTCGTCAAACGAAAACCCCCTCCCTGCAGCCGCTGCAGATGCTAATTCAGCTATCAGGCTGGACACCTGCGAGAACAAAAACGCAAATGAATCTTGTCTTGTAATGACTACTGAAGCAGATATACTGGTAAGCTCAACAGATATATTAGTAAGCTCTATCTTGGAGCATTATCTAAAGAATTGCTGAAGCAAATTAAAGGCATGGATATTGTTTTAAGCAGACGAACATGGATAATAGACAATTTTGCGCAGTCAACTGGAAACAGGAAAAATATAGTTTTGTATTATACTATGTGGTTAGGTTTAGGATTTTTTAGTGATGAATAGTTGACAAAAGTTAATTTGTGATGAATAATTGATGATATTACTTATTGTTACTTGAGGTGTGTGGTGTGTGTGAGTGGACTCATGTTAGCTAAGTCGGGGAGAACTTGTGCTGGGAAAACGTTCTTTGGTCTTTGCATTTACAGGTTGAACATAGAGACGATCATGGTCGGTGATGAGGTAGAACAGGATTAGGATGGGAGATTCGAGATTCAGACGGTCAAAGAGGTCACAAGGTGGTCGGGCTTATGCTTGGAGCGCATGGAGGTCGGAGATGGAAGATACATGTTAGAGCTACGGAGGTGTGGTCCGGAGGCTACGATACGTGATGGATGATGCATGTCAGAGCTACGACGGTACGGTCTGAAGGCTATGACATGTGACGAAAATGTGAAAAACCCGTGTGGCAAAAGGGTTTTGGTCCTTTGAAAAATAATAGGTCAAAAGCCTAGTTGAGATAAAAAGGTCCGTTTAGATAAGTTGTATTAGGGTTAACATATTGTATTAGGGGTGTATGTGGGCCGAGAGTCCGTATCGGTCTTATATGGAGATAGAGTACATATATATTGGTTGGCCGTGTTGCTGTGTTTGAGATGGCTGCACGCATGGTGACTAGGGCCCGGCTAGAGGTATGATTAGTGAGGTGAGTAGTAGCAGGTATTTGTTTGTACTGCTCATTGTTTCACTCAAAATCAGCCAGCACAAGCAAAAACCAGATCACAGATACTGCTCATTGTTTCACTCAGAACCAGCAAGCACAAGCCATTCGACAAAACAATTAGAGCACAACACAATTTGATTACACATTCCACTGCTTACACAATTTAATTACACAAAACAATTTAGGTTCACATCACAGATTACACAATGTGAGGTGGCGATGCTGCCGACGAAGGGAGGAGCGAAGGGCTGCGCCATGGTGGAGGGCTGTAACATCCCAAAATTTGGATATTAAAAAATAGGGCATTTTAAAATTTTTCTTGCATTTTGCTGGCACTCGATTTTTCTTCAGAATGTCTATTTGAGATTTTCTGAGTTTTGCGCTATGAAAAATTAGCAATCAAAGATAATCTCAAATACAAATAATGATCATGTAAATAACAAAGATGGAAAATGACATTGCAGATCATGAATTCAAATGCTAAAATCTTGAATTCAAGAGTCAAGATTAATAAAATGAAACCAAAAAGAATATGAAAACATATCTCTAAAAGGTTGTGCCAAAAATTCCTCCTTTTAATTTAATTAGCATGCAAAACCTAAGTTTGGGCATTCAAAAATTTGTATATACAATTCATAGCAAAAATTAAATAAAATCGAAAATAGAGGGCTATTATATTTTGCATCTAGATAATTGAATAAAGAGCTGAATTAAAATTTCCAAAAATTGGAATCAATAATCTTAAATAGGAAATAGAAGTTCAAAATTAAAATTTTAAAAATCCAAAAGCTTCTCATTTTCTCTTTTCCAATTTTCCCCTATTTCAGGTGGGCCCCACTTTTTCTCTCTTTTCCTCCCTTTTCTTTTTCTTTTCTCTCCTCCCTCCCGTTTCTTCTCTGGCTCCAGGGCCCGAGCGCCCCGCAGCTCCTCCTTTCTTTATTTTCCTTCCCCCTCCTCCCTTCTTTTTCTTGTGGCCGAGCTCCTTCCGCGCCGCCCTTCCTTCTCTCTGCTCTGCGCCGAATCCCGCCCAAATCCTTGCCGTGCTGCCCCTTCTCTGCTCTGCACGCGTCGCTCGCCCGGTCACGTCGCCCCCGAGCCTCATGCTGGACATTGCCCTGCAGCCCAACCCCCGCCGCCCGGACCTCCCTCCGCCGCCTGGTCTTTCGCGCCTCCCCCCCCCTGCGCGGTTATAAGTAACCCTGGTCCTCCCCCGTAGCCCCACGCCATTTCCTCTCTTTCCCCTTTTTCCCCTACTTCTTCCACTGTGCGCAGGCCGCCGCGCCTCCACGCCGCCCCGGCTACTCCGGTGAACCCTCCATAAAACGAGTGCGTCACCTTGAGCCTCCACCATCCCTCCGCCTCCTCCCCGGGTTAATCGAGCTTCCGTCCACCGAAGCTCACGCGCCACCCATCTTCCCCAACACCGGCCAAAACCGTCGCCACCGTCGCCCCCCCCCTCCGGTGCTTAGCCCCTCAATTCCGGCCACCGAGAGCATCTCCTCAGTGCCCTGGAGCTTCCCCGACCACCGGCCACGGCCCTCCGCCACCCCAACTCGCCGGCGTTGTGCACTCGTTTGAGCCGCCGTAGGCCCTCGTCGCCGGCCAGCCTCGGACTTTCTCCGGCGGGACTAGCACGATGGTGAGCATCCACATACTCGTCCCCCACTTGTGCTTGCCTTATTTCTTTCTCCCTCCCCCTTCGGCGCCGCCGCCTCAAACACACCTCGCCGCCGGCCACTTTGCGCCGCCGCCCGTCCTCCTCGTCTTCACCCCAGCCGATGCGCCCCCACCTCTAGGTCCCCTACCCCCTAGACAACCCGTTTTAGCATACGCTGGCACCTCCCGGGCCGTTCATCGTTGGCGACATCGCCGCCTGGCAGCACACCACTGCCTCCTCTGTTTTCAGCCGACGGGCTCCTCTGTGTTAATCCCATAGCGGACAGCGCTTCTTGATATCCTTCGCCCATTCGATCGCAAAGGCCGAAAGGCGTCCCATCGGTTAGCCTGAGGGTAGTGAGTGCAGAGGTGCGAGTTCGAATCCCCCTCTGCACCTTTTCTTTCATTTTGGTTCTTAATTTATCTACCCAATTTAATTAAGAAATAAATCCAAAAAAATTAGGGAATAATCTAGGGAGTGTAATAAATTTAATTAGGATATAAGATAAGGTTATTTGGAATTCAATATTAGGTTAAATGTTATATATTAGTGACTAACGTTATAGATTTAAATCTAAGTTTTAAATTAAAGGTATTACCAAAAGATGACTTTGATTAATTATTCAAGATTGCATAAAGATAGTGGATATCATGCGTAGTTATAAAAGTAAGGCCTTAAATAAAAGAATACCCCTAGTAGTAATTAAAAGTAGTTAAAAATGTATGCCATAATATTTAAAATACCGCCAGTAAATAAATCTCAGCGGTATATATATAGTCAACAAGGGGAGTGAAATAAAGTTAGGAGTAGCAAGCTCGATCCTATGTAAATAAAACTCAATTAAGACTAAATTGTGACCGATGATAAATAAATGAATGAAGTTTAAAAGACAATTGATTCTCAGAGTACTTTTAATTAAGAAGATTGTAATTAAAAGTATAATGCTTCTGGAGCATCAGACATTGGAATAATCTCGCCAACGAACGATCTGAAGAACAATGTAATATTATGACCAATGGTCGCAGATGAGTAGTAAAATACACTATTAAACATCAATAAAATTCAACCCACTGATAATTAAACAGCATAAAATACAGCACCCTGAATCTACAAGAATTATAAGCTCTAAGATCTAGCCAATAAAGTAAAAATGTATGCAGTAGGTGTAGCACCTATGCCTTGACTCTTAAAAGAAAATACTAATAAAATAATATTCGATACCCTGACTAAAATTTCACATCTGTCTATAGGTCTAACCTAACTCATTGAACTTTCTTAATAAATATAAAAATAGTAGAAGAAGCTCGTAATAAAAAGATCGAGTCATCGTATTCTATTACCGACCATGCCTCAAATCACCCAAAACACCATTGACTCATAATAAAACTAAATTGAGTTTATTCGGATTTATTTGGATCTTTGAGTTATTTGCTTTTATTTGGATTCAGTCGTTTGTCGCGTAATTAGAAACTGGAGTCCTGAAGATTTCACGGATCAAGCGTGGTCAGGGCAAAGTGAAGACAAAGAATAGAAACTCAAGAGAAAGCGTCGTGTGAGCTCAAGTCCGCGGTAAACCGCGCCAGGCGAGTCAATACTTTGATCATGTTAAACCTACATTTTTTGCAAATTACTTTGGTTTAAATTATCAAATTGCATGCTGTTATTTTATATGCAAATACATGTTTAATTTAAGATTATAGTTATATGCCCATTATTTAACTTGATTAATATTACATCTCCTTTGGAATATTTGAATGTGTGAACCTTGTTGCCCTAGCAAAATTATAATAGTAACCTTTTTGAAAATACGTGCTAATTATACGCCATGCTTAGTACTGCATAAATACTCGGGGGCGCTGAAATGCCCCAATCATCATTATCATTTTTAATCATGAGAAACTGGTTTGGGCAGTCATGATGGGAATGACTAGTATATTTTGACATGATTATTTTATGCTCCCAAAAATCCCAACTTGCTTAAATATCTGAGCGGATGGTACTAAAAGTGATTTTTGGCAAATAAAATAACCCGATCCTCTCCTTTGATAAGCCATGCATACTATTTACTTGCATCTTGTGTATTGGCTCGCGGAGCACGGTGGTTAGTGTGCTCACACTCGCTCTCATAACAAATCCAGAAGCAGGAATCAGGTCACTACGCTTCAGCAATACCTTTACTTATGATGGAGAAGAAGATGAAGTCAACAAGGGCTAGGCTGCGAACCTCCAGTTGGCTGCCTGTGGGCATGTCCTGAAGGTCCCACCTGTGTGCTCGTTCTTCCGCTGCTGCAATTTAATGATTTCGGCGTAATCGGCCTATGAGTAAGTCTACTATTATAATTACGCTTCCGCATGATATGTACTTTGATATTCAGAACTGTAATCTGCGAGCACTATCTACTGATCCAGGGAATAGTGCGGTGGAATCACAGAAGAAATCCGGATTGTAAAATTTGGGTCCTCACAAGGGCGGCGGCACTGTCGGCCAAATCCCAAGCTGAGAAGGGGAGCACACCGGGTCGGAGGGCAGCGGCGCTTGGGGAAGAAGCGTGGGGAGGAGGCTGGGTCGGAGGTTGTCGACGTCGGGGAGCACACCGGGTCGGAGGGCGGCGGCGCGTGGGGAAGAAGCGCGGGGAGGAGGCCGGGTCGGAGGTTGTCGACGTCGGGGAGCACAACGGGTCGGAGGGTGGCGGCGCTTGGGGAAGAAGCGTGGGGAGGAGGCCGGGTCGGAGGGCGGTGGCGCTTGGGGAAGAAGCGCGGGGAGGAGGCCGGGTCGGAGGGCGTCGATGCTCGGGGAGGAGGCCGGGTCGGAGGGCGCTGCTGCTCGGGGAGGAGGTTGGGTCGGAGGGCGTTGGAGCTCGTGGAGGTGGCCGGCTCAGGGCGGCGGTGTTGCGGACCCTAACCCTAACTCTTTCGCCTGGTGTGCGGCGTCTGGTGCGAAACTGCGAATGGATCAGGCGTTGCGCGGAGGAGTTAGGCGGTGAGAAGAAAAAAGATTGTATAAGTGGTTTGGTGCCGTTGGAGGCAGATCTAACGATCTGGACGAGTATTAACATGTTAGCACTGAAAAGCACATTAGCACTGGATACGTTCTATATATATATATATATATATATATATATATATATATATATATATATATATATATATATATATATATATATATATATATATATAGGATCTTGAAATGGGGCACCATGGTGCCCAGGCACCAAGCCTCTCTGTCGTTAGATTGCTTTTAGATGCGTGCTGGTGCAATATATTAGGTAACCCTATTAAGATTTATTAATTCGAAAAGACATCAATTTGGAAAGGAATCAATATATATATATATTGCTTTTTTTCTTGCTGCTGTGTGACAGGATAGGCTTTCAAGAGACAACAAACGCACTGCAATCATTTACCCCTCTCTGATTGTCATCGACGATCCTACATATTATTCAATAACATGTCTTATAATTGTAATGCGCAACAAAGAGAAAACAACTATATTGCACAGGAATTTGATGGTTTGGAAAAAAACTCAGGATTTCTCACAGTCCTCACATTGGGAAAGACAAGCTGTACACCTCTACTGGTTTTCAAACATCATACTAATGGAAAGAACATAACTCAAAACTTGGGCAGACCCAAGACATTCACGAGAAAGTGTTACCTCCGATCGGTATTCTTTTTCTACCACACCAACAGTTGCCCCTGGATGACGAGGTCCAACGAGCATGAAAGCTGAAATCCATATCAACTTCTCTAGCATTTGCTTCTGAAAGGCTTCCTTTTCAAGCTGAAATCGATATCAAAATCAACAAATGGAGTTTAATCCTTAAGGATACAACTCAACATAAGGAAAAAAGAATCAACATTTTGTGAAAGCTATGGGGCTAACTCCAACCATATCCATATGTTGCCAACAATTTTTAGTTTAGATCAAACCAGTCAACACCAATACTTTTTCTCCAAGGCTTTTTTTAAGTAAAAATTCATGTTGTTTGCACCTTACCCAGTGTTAGTCACACACGATTACGGGTGTCGGAATCAGACTTGGATTTGGGTGTCTGATTCGGCAAAAAATTTTGGAAACGGTCACTATTACTCGGACATAGACACTGGCAGGATTCCAAATCTCGGCGGTAACCGGCCGGTTACCAATTATACCGATGGAGTCCTGGAAAAAAAACCACTGGTTTTTATTTGATTTAAAATTAAAATTTTGAATGTAAAAGTTGATTTTTCTAATGATGTTTACATTGTTTAATACTAATGGAATGTATTAGGGAGATGCATGCATCTCCCGTGCTTACTTCATGCTTTTTGCCATGAATATATTAGTCCAGTGGTTTTTATTTAATTCAAATTTAAAACTTTGAATGTAACAGTTAGTTTCCCTAATGATGTTTACATTGTTTAATACTAATGGAATGTATTAGAAAGATGCATGCACCCCCCGTACTTGAGTTTATATTTTTTTGCCAAGAATGTATTTTAAAATTTGAATGTAACAGCTAGTTTTTCTAATGATGTTTATATTATTTAACACTAATGGAATGTATTAGGAAGATGCATATACCTCACATGCTTAACTTCATACTTTTTCCATGAATGTATTAGGAATTTTCAATTTCAAATTTGAAAAACCGGTTTTTAGCAGTTTTTTTTTCTGTTTTTGGGTAGTAACCAGCCGGTTTTTTTGGTTACTGATTTCAAATTCAAATTTTGACACTTGAAATTTGACTAGTTTTTTTTTCTGGTTTTTGGCTGTGCCAGTCGCATCGCCCGTCCGTAGCGGCTTTTTGAGCCTTGGACACGGGTGTCTGAATTTGACTTGGGTTCGGGTGTTCGATTCAACAAAATATTGGCATAATATGTTTAGTGTGCAAAATTTTAGCAACTATGGAGCAATATCCCACAACATCATAGGTGCACGTGCTGTAATTATCAGACATAACTACAAAACAGCAGAACTGAGGCCCTGTTTGTTTCCACTTAAGATTATTATAATCTAGCTTATAGGTGGGGGATTATATAAGCTAACTTATAATAAGCTGGTGGGAAATAAGCTGTCAGGTGTTTGGCAGCCTGGATTATTAGAGTTATGGATTGTTGTATTCGAATGTTTAAAGACCACAATGCCCTTGAGAGAGAGGTACGGGAGTTAGGGGATGGATGAATGGCAAAGGTGGGTAATATTTCTAAAGTTTTATGGCCATTAAGATAAAAGGTAGATCTATAAGCTGAAATAAGCTCCTTTTTTTAGCTTATTAGATTACAATAATCTGGGCTATTAGATTATAATAAGTTACCTTATAATCAGGCTGTTTGTTTCACTTATGATTATAAGCTAGATTATAATAATCTTAAGTGGAAACAAACAGGGCTGAATGTCATTTGCCTCCATTGCGACAAATGATAGCACTGTAAAAGAGCGTCTGAAGTATGGGTTGGGCTTTAAACTACGGTTCATGGGCCAAATGGGCGATGTTTGACTGGTTTGGCTGTGTGTGTGAGAGAGCAAGCGACATATAATCTCATTGTAGTCAGAGACAGGGATTGAACGAAAAGATGAATCAAATCTATTCCCCATTGCCGCCATCTTCTTCTCTGAGTTCTTCTATCTCTGTTTAATCTTCTCCTAAGTCCCTTCTATTCTACCCCAAATTCCATGCTATTCCCAGTCTAGATTCTTTTCCTGGGAAGCACCGATACGCCTGGGAGGTGCTATACCCGTACACGATACGTATTCGATATGGCATGATACGGTATCAGGAAGTATTGGCCGAATTTAATTTTCAAAATAAATAAAAGTAATCACGATACTCCATCGATACTTTCCGATATGTATTGGCCCAAAACCATTCAAAGAATAGCCCACTACCGGCTTGGCCAGTTTAAAACCCTAGCGGCATCACGGCATAACCCTATCCCTGGCCGACCCTTGCAGCCGCCCTCCACTTGCACCCACTGCGCTCTCGCCCCTCGCTGCCCTACCCCTCACCAGCCGCTCCACTCCCTTGCCTACCGCTCACCAACTTCTCGCCGGCCCATCGCCAGCCCATCGCCTGCAGCCCTCTCCCTGGCCCTAGTCGCCCCTCACTGGTCACCCCTCTCCCTAGCTCGCCCTAGCACTAGCCACCCATGGATCCCGCCGTTCAGCAGCCTTCGTCGTCCTCTGGATCTCCAGTGCCACCATCTTGGCAAGTGGAGGATCTCCAGTGCCGGCCGCCCTTGGATCCCGTTGTTCAGTTGCTGGCCTACCATCTTGGCAAGTGGAGGAACGTGCCGTTCAGCTGAGGTCCTGCTGTTCTGCCGCGGTCCAGCCTTCTCCTTCTCCGGCGCCGAGGTTAGTGGGTTGCACATCTAATTAGGGATGGCTAGTGGAACTACATCATACTCTTCTGGTGCTGCTAATATTACTATTTTCATAGTAAGGCGTTTTTATGATCTGCTAGCTTGATTTTGGTAGAAGTTTCGATATGGGTGTCGGCATCTTTTGTAACTGAACTGTTTGCATAACTACATCGTCATCTTTTCTAAGATATCTAGCTTATGAGGATTCTAGGTCTAGGAGGAGACGAATAGACATTTACTCTTGTTGCTCTCTCTTTTTTCTGAGAAAATTGCAATTATAGGACAGCAAACAATGCGCTTCGCAATTATAGGACTCTAAACATCGACTTCGTTAAAATGACCCTTGAAACGTTGGCTTCTTGTTTTTCATGACATTTGGTGTATTAAGTCTCTTTTCTCATCTAAATACATGTATTTGTTACCCAAAGTGACCCTTTTGCCCATCTTCTGGCGGCGGCGCATCCATCGGCAGAGGAGAACGGCGGTGTCGGGGTCGGGGGCGGAGGAGAACGGCGACGTCGAAGGCAGGAGGAACGGCAGCGTCGAGGGCAGGAGGAACGTCGGGCAGGAGAATACGATCGTTCGTATTCTCAGTTAGGGCGTCGGGCAGGAGGAACGTCGGGCAGATGAATCGATGGATCAATGATACGTAATTGCTGAAGGGCAAAAGGGTCACTCTAGGTAACAAATACATGTATTTAGATGAGAAAAGAGACTTAATACACCAAATGTCATGAAAAACAAGAAGCCAACGTTTCAAGGGTCATTTTAACGAAGTCGATGTTTGGAGTCCTATAATTGCGAAGCGCACTGTTTACTGTCCTATAATTGCAATTTTCTCCTTTTTTCTTGGTTGGTATCCGGTAGATCTTTTAGTAAACGAAAAGATCTGCTTGTATTAAACATTGTTTTGCCTGGCATGCTTGCAAATGACAGTCTTGACAGGGAGAATGTTCTTTTCGAAAGTAGTTGATCATAGCACATACCTTGGTAGTATTTGAAGGTATAGAAGATATAACTGATGTGAGCCAAGATTAGACCCACATACTGAAACACTCAGCCTTATTTTTAGCTATTGCTAGAGAATACTCACACTGTGGAAGCACTCCAGTAGATGTGCATGCTAGCACTGGTAATAGTGTCGATTCCTCTGCTGATACAAATTGCAAGTTTAATTGAATCCTGCTATGTTTGGGTCGTATATGACATTATTATCCATACTGAGATTTATTTTTTTTTGTTCAATGACTTTGTTGATATATGTAGGAAAAGTTAATGATTGCACTTTGCCAATATTCAGGATGAAAGGGAACTCAAGAAGATGGAAAGAAAGCAGGTATGATGTAAAACGCATGCTGGAATATTTTCTTTATATTATCTATAGATGTTCATATTTTGTGAATTGGGACTCATGAATAATGTCAATTATGCAGTCCATAATTGAAAGTAGCGAGTGAGGAAGGCAAAGAATAATGGAATATATAGCATTCATCGAGGTAATCCCAATTTCTCACTCTCTCGTAGCCTCTCTGCACTTTTTTTTAATTTTTAAATACATATATACTTGCCGTATTGATGTATTCTTGTTTTTTGCAAAATGGCGTATCGTCATATCACCGTACCCGTATCGCGTATTGGGCTAACTTAGCTCTTTTCCTTCGCTCCCAGTTACCATTTACCAATCAGGATCGTAACACTGAACTGGCCCTATGATATTTAACAAATGATTATCAAACATATGCCTCAAGTCTTCTCCAATTTGATTGAAACATGCTCAACTACTAATCACTAGTAGTGTGCCCGTGCTAACGCTACGGTAAAATACAAAACAAGATAAAATTTGTAAAAAATAAAACAAACAATCAAATTCATTAAGATTCACGTCTCATATATTGTATAATCAAATATTTTATTAAGCTCATATATAAATATTGTATATATTGTATATTCACACAGGAATACAGAACAGCAAATCCATTTGATTAAACTCGCGCCTGACACCTAGATCTCAGCCCCAACAACCATGCAGAGAGAGAGAGAGAGAGAGAGGCTGCATCTTGCTATTCGGATCCAGGTTCTGCTCATTCCATGCGATCATCATCGATCTCATTTGAATCCAATTAAATTCAGAGCACCAATGATCAGATATTGTAGTACTACTACGTACTAACAAATGTATACAAGAAAAACTAAAAGTGTCATCTCAATATGAATATCGCAATTCCTCTCCACTCCACCAAAGAATCAACACCAAGGATTAACAATGAATACATGAAGGAGCTCTAAAATATAGTGATAGTAAGAAAGAAAATATTCAGATGATGTTTAACAAAACCTTTAAGGGTATATATGTTTGTGGAAAAGGGTATATGGGAAAATAGGGTATAATTCCAAAAATGGCTATACTGAAATTGGAGACTATAGAAAGAAGTGTACTGAACAAGAGTACACCCAAAAAATGAAGTATATTACTCGCAGAAAATTGCAAAGCTTCAGATACACAAGTACTACAGAAGGGATTTATTCATCATATACCCTCCTCATAGATGGAAATTCAGGATTTACCCTCCTGGCCCACGTGTCAGTGACTTATGATGACCCCACATGTCATTGAGGTGGGAGAGTAAATCCTGAAATCCCCAATTCAAGGGAGGGTATATGATGAAGATCCCCCTACAGAAGAGGTATGTTTTACACTTTCACTCAATGACTAAATCAAAACTTGGATTTAAGTTTATACATCTGAAGCTCATCTGCACTATGTTCTGCAGACAGTAGCAAATTCATTTGGAAGTGGAAGAAATATGTATTGGCAAAGAAGTGTTGTAGTAGTAGTTAACATCCAGAAGCCCCTTACAGGCAGACGAGACGAATAGCATTTGTGAGCACACATGGATGGCAATATGCCATACACCTCTGATGGAACATTACCAAAGCGCTCCTGTGCCAGGCATTTCCATCAGATAGCTTCTAAACACCTATATCGGTTGCAAGTTCATGAATCATGACATCGGCCGACATTTAGCAAGAGCATAACCATTGTTAAGTAGTAATTGATCGGTTCAAAGCGAATATTGTTGCAATCGAAGAAGAGGTATAGTCTATTCATAAATGTATTGTATGTTACAGAGATAACTACCAAAACGAAAAGTTACACTACAGTGATCTCCGATTGACATAATTCCTATCAAGATCAATTGCACCAGTTGAAAATTTTACAATACCGACATTATTCTCCTTTAGCTACATATGCTCCCATGTAAAGTTTTCGATTACAGATATGAAGTATGCTTCTCTCTTCTAATTACTATACTGCTTTTGGAACCGAATATACTCCTTAGGAGATCATGTCGAGTTTCCGTCAGAAAGGACAAAACATGGTAGTATGTCAGAAGACAATTGCCAGTATAATGCTGAATTTAATCAAGAAGAGTATAATCTAATTTTGATTTTATCTGAGATAGTGTAGAAACTTACAATTGGCCACTCAATTTTCCAAAGAAAAGAAAAGAAAAAGAAAATTGGAGCAACCATCCATTTCAAAGACCGAACAATGCGTACCCTTTTCTCGAGAGATGCATGGTTGTCGATGGTCACCAGATCCACAATGCATGTCTCCTTAATAATCATATTCCCATGGTCCAAGGGTCTCCAATCTACATGCAGTAGAGAAATTTTGGGGAGTAATGTCTCAGCGGAATCGAGAATAGGTTGGAATACTGCACTTCAAAGCCAACAACTTCAAGACCATATCTACATATCCAAAGCGTCGTCAATCCTATTGGGGATTATATGCTTCTCTACCCTCGTCAATCCTATTGGGGATTATATGCTTCTCTACCCTCCAGATCTACAAGCGAGAGAATAAGTTTTTGATCTGCAGGAAGATCAAAGAATAGAATTGGAAGACTCTCAAGAAATCACATAGATGGAAAATAAAATCCAGATACAACAGATGGAAGAAGGAGAAATACCTTCACGCTGTGCACATGACTACTGTCAAGACAACAAAAATATTTTGCTCATTTTCATCCTCATGTAGTTTTGGCCGTGATGGGCATACCTGGAGCTTTTAAACAGTGTGTCTAAAACATCCTTTTGCAACGAAAAAACACTCAAATATTATAATTGAGCATCTAATCTACAACAGGGTAAAACATTATAAATCATGCTTATGCTTTCTATTATATAAATATCAAAATATTTTCATATTTTAAAGTTTCAACTCTCATGGTTTAGCTAAATGTGATACATATTCGCATTTGATGCATTTCTTCATATGCACATTTCCTTTGTATGACCGAAGATATAATTCAAGAAGGGATGAATACATACTAAAATGGAGGTAGCATGCGAGTTAAGAATTCTATTAAAGTAAATCAACACATGCTTCATGCATTGCAAATCAATTTGTCATGGAACACATATTTAGTCCACATATACTACAGGATATTACGATATCTCGTGCAAAAATGAACTAATGGTACATATGACTTAGAAAATAAAACATAATTCATCAAGCGTATCAACAGTGCCATGAGATCAATTGATCCCGATTCCAAAACATGTTTCTCAAGCGCTAATGCCATTTCCACGCCAATCCAACATCATTTCAGAAACTCTCATTTACCATACATATAAGGTAGAAAAGATGATTGCATGTTGTTCATTAACTAATAATCCGAGATATAATGTTACAACGCATATATGCCTATACCAACTTCTAGAATTAACTAATGCCTTGAATCCCCTCTTTGCTTATCTAATAGTATAGGTTATGAGTGAAAAAATAACCATGAATTGACAATCGTAATAAAAATTAGCTTAGTTTTCCAAGAAGAAGAAGACACGTAGTCAATTAGGGGTGCATCGGATCATTAAAACCACAAATATGAAACATGTTAACAGGAGCAGCATTTACAGAGCACTATAATTTCCTAAGAGATTAGCACGATGTCATCAACAAGGATTATGTTAACTAAAATGTAAATAAACCAATACCGCTTATTCTCATCTGAAAAATATTGAAAGACGAAAGCAAGGCAAACTACAAGCACGTGTATACTACATGTAAATGACACCACGAATGTTCTATCAATAGCTAGCACATCATATACAATCTTAATAACGGGAACATCCAAGATGTAAAAGTATCAACACACCTTTGCGCTTGGCGTAGTGGCGGTTCAACAATTCTCCAAAAGTTATCCCGGAGGTCTAGGAAGCTCTCCTCACCATCACAACAAGACCGTCTCGCTCTCCTGAAACTCCTTCATCATCCTCGCTGGCAATCCCTCAGTAATATGGCCTTCCATTCATCCAAACTGAAATAAAGGCCATAAAAGCAGCAATCAATACCCAAAATGATCTCAAGTAGCACTGAAAACTCTATAATAATAAAATTTAATTTAATTTCCTAGATCCTAATCTCGATGCCCAAGAATTAACTTATTATTGCAGCCTATGGTGGTACACTTTTAATCTTTTGCATATAGTGAAAGGAAGCGGTATAATGACTACAACAAAATATTACAAAACATATCCTGCAATTGAAGATCAAGAGTAACAAAGTTGATACAAGGTTGCATTTCATTAAATAGATACACATGTTTAGGTGTGGATCGAACATTGTTCAATGTGGGAAAGCTAAGTTTGTGATTATGGCAACAATCTTTAAACTCGATAAAATCAAGGAGTCTAAATGACAAGCAAGACCCATACTTCACCATTAGATTAGTGACGAGGCGATGAAGCTAACAGAAAAATCAATAAGCCATACATAAATACTTGCATACAAAGATCACACCTAGTCACATTGATACACTTACCAAATCCCCGCTATCTTTTCCTTACAAGACAAAATTTGGTACCACAGTTAACCAATGGTTCCTACCAAACAACATTTTATTTTAGTAGGTAGATTGATCGATCGATCGATCGATTTAAGATGTCAAGAACTACTCAAACAAATAAGGGCTCGTCGGGAGGAGGCGAGGCGGCCGGAGTAAGGGTGAAGGGGAGGAGGGTTAGCTTGCAGCGCGAGTGATCGATCGACCTCTTGATGGAGCGGAAGAGGCCGGCGGCGCGGCGCGACGCGGTCGAGGAAGTCGAGAAGTCCACCCGCGACGCCGCGATGTGGGCTCTCCATTGCCTCGCTCTGTTGAGGCGTCGGCGGCGCACGGAGGATGCGATGAGGAGCGGCGGGAGAGGTGACGGTGATGTCGACGGCCGGAGGTGGTGAGGTTGCGCCTGTTAACTGGAGGAGATGAGGCGTCGCGGCCGAGTAGATGGCAAGGAGGAGAAGGAGGCGGCCGGGTAGAGGCGGCGCGGACGTGGAGAAACGGCGCCTCGTTGTTCCTTCCCAATCCGATCGCCGCCGCACCGCCGCCGCCGCCGCCGCCGCCAAGTCCCGCCGCCGCCATAGTCCCGCTCCCACCTCCGCGCAGATCTCGCTAGGGTTCGGGCCACCGCCGCAAACCGGACGGGCACCGCATCGGCCGACGGCCGCCTCCACCGGCAGCCGAAGTCGCCGCGCTCGGCTCGAGGCCGCCGCGCGCTTCGCGCCTGAGCGCTCCATCGCCGCTAGGGTTCGGTCCGATCGAGAACCGCTAGGGTTTCGAGAGATTGGGAGGCGGATCGGATTGGGAATTGGAGGATGGGGCGAGACGAGGAGGAGGGAGGATGGGGAGGCGGAGAGGGGAGGCGCGGGGAGGGGAGGGCGGGGGGGAGGAGGCGGAGGAGGCGCGGGAGGCGGAGGGAGGAGAGGCGGGAGGAGGGGAGGCACTGGGAGGCGGAGGAGGCGCGGGAGGCGGAGGGAGGGTAGCGCAGTCGAGCGGGGGGGCACAGGGAGAACGAAGCGGTATGTGCATGATCCAAATGATTTTGGCCTTAGGATCTTCAATGAGTAAGAGAAGAAGGTTTGAGGAGAAATCCAGGCCATTCATTTATATGAAGTTGGATTACTTGGTACACAAATCTGGGTGGACTTATATTAGGCATGACTGTGAGGGTGGTTGAGGGGGTGGATTTAGTAAAGAAAATTTTGGTGTATTATAGAGTAGGGTAGATGGGAATATGTTGATGAAGAAAATGCAGAATTATTGAAATGTGATTCTACGAGCATCAGCTACGATTAATGAAACGTTGAAAACCCCACCTTGCAGGTAAGCCCGCCATTTTGCAGGCGAGCAGCCACTACTGGAGCCCAATTGCCAAATGCAGCAGTCAGTCCCTCTCGGTTGGTGTTAGTAATCCCATCCACTGGTGGCTCTCCAACCTTTGACACAGCAAAGTAGGCCAAGACCTGGTTTGCATCCACCAACCCTTTGCTCTCGAACCATGGATCCAGCATTCCATTCTGGAAGAACACCAAATCTGCTCCAATATTAGCTCAGAAAGTTCCAATAGGAAGCAATAATAAGCAAACAAGATACACAACGCACCAGCTAGCATGCGATTTCTTTTGACTGAAATGAGACGAAGTGAATGTGCTATAGACTTATAGTTAGGCAGGACGGCTTCAGAATGGTGATCAGATGTTGTTCAGAAGGACTTCGTTGCGAAGTTATATCTTCCAATTGCAGAAAATGCAGAAATTATATAGCACACTTAGCGTTTGAACAAACGAACTTCTGTACATTCTGAAGCACTTCATGAGTTGTGTGCATGTTTGTCAGTTAGCTCTCATAGTTAGAAATAAAAATTGCAATAGGAACGAGTTCGCTAATACATGAATAATCACCAACCACCAGCTCTGCAGCCAAGCTTTCCATTCGCAAAAGAAATCCGCCTTAATCCATCAATCATTCGAGTTAATTAATCCGGGGCCAAATTGCAGGCAAGCACCAGCTTTATGCAATGCGGAGCAAAAGCGCAACCCACGCGCACACGAACTCGCAGCCGCACCCGCTAGTCAGTCAGACGAGCTTAGAGGAGATGGAGTCATGGAGAGGGGAGTCGAGGGAGCCGTACGTACCGCGCCACCGCGACTTGGGGGTGGCCTCGAGCACGGCGCCGAGGTCGTCGTTGCGTGTGCACACCAGTATGGGCCCGGGCGCCCCCTCTGGCACCTTCTCGCCGCGCCCCACCAGCACGTCCCCGCCAGGCGGGCCCATGGCCAGCAGCGCCTGCCCGACGCGGCCGCCGCCCACCACCACGGCCGGCTGCACCGCCATCGCCGCCGAAACCCTCACAACCCGAGAAGCCGCCGCCCTGGATGAGGAGGAGAGGAGGCGGCGGAGTGGCGGAGGCAGGGGAGTAATCTGGTCGGTTTGTGGTCGACGTCGGACTGGTTTCAAGGACCTATCATGGGCTGGCTTTCCTAAATGATTACTAATTTTCTTCTAAAAAAGTGGTTACTATTTTTGGTCCTCTGAAAAAACAATATTTCTTGGCACGATTGGGCCTTGGAGCATCCGAACAAGCTTAACCCCACAATTAATTTTGCTGGTTCCAAACAGCATCGGTTGTTGCGGTGATCACAGGATCATGTTCTGAAATGTGTCGTGAGCTCCCATTCTTTTGAGCTGCTACAACGGGGTAGATATGATAAATAGTATTGATTAATAGAAGTTAAACCTAAACGCCGGTTGAAAAGCCCCCCAAAAAATAGTGCTAAATACTATCGCCAGTAGGCACGCTGAATGATATTCATAGCAGAGCTTTCTTCGACATCACATTGAGTCTCACTAGTGAGCGTACTAAGAGAAGCAGCGTCCAATGGTAGATCTCCAGAGACATGTCAACCTCTCCTGTATGCTGGAAAAATGCAGCGTAGAACAATAAAGAATAACAAAAACTGCATGCTTGAGGCCCTGTTTCTTTTCGGCTTCTAAAAACTGCTTTTCGACTTTTTTTACAGTAACTAACTTTTAAACGGAGTATTTTTTCAAGATAGGGTCTACTAGTTAATTGTAGTGCATACTTTACTGACCTCATTTATATTGGCAAAAACTGCACGTGAGTTTCTGTTACTCTGTAATCTTTCGTATAAATAGCCCAAAAATCACAAACTATAGCCAAAAACCACATACTGCAGCTAAAAAGAACAAACCCAGACAGCAACATTCGTCACAACCAACATACTCCAAATAATCCTTTGAAGTACAGCGGTCAACAAGATGAACATTGACAAAAACTTCTACCGGTAACAACTACGAATTGACAAGTGCGGTTTCCAATGAAATACACCTTGCCAGAAAGGAGCCAAGTCACTTTTGACATTGTTTCACACTATATTTATAAAAATAGCAGTATGTCGGATGTATTAACAAAAAATATCGTTTCTGCCATTCGGGAGCCGGGCGGCAACGCCCGCGACATGACACGCGCCTGCCGCTCCCTCACTGGACGGCAGGCAGCCTACTGCACGGGGAGGGGGCAGCATAGCCGGCCTAATTACCTGTCTTAATTTTTTTTATTTAGTGTTAGTTTCAATTTTTAAATATATCAAATGAACCCAAAAAATTATGAATGTATATATATAGTCTCTCGACACAACGTACCTTATAGTGTAATTTTTGGGTAATTTTATCCACTACGAATGTTGCTAAAAAATTCATACAATTTTGATATTTTTACTAGTTTTTATATATAGTAAATGAGCTTCAAAAATTACAAAATTTTATGTAAAACCTCCTGATACAGTAATAATTATTGTGTAATTTTTGCAGAATTTTATGTGATCTAAATTTTTCACGTTTATTCAGATTAAATTAATCATGAATTTACGAATATTTTGATACCATGATGGCATCGTAACAATGACAAATGTGCAATCGAGGGAGCGGGCGAGGAGGGCGACACTCAAATAATGACATTAGTGCGAATGAGAGAACACGCGAGAGGGGCACATACAGAGAGAGTGACAATTGTGCGAACCGGATAGCAGCAAATAATATATGCAATGATTGCCCAACACATGACCCTTTAAAATATGCGTGACGACCGTTAAATTCATGATTAAGTTAATTCGAATAAACGTGGTAAATTTAGACCACATAAAATTCCTAAAAAATTACGCAATAACTATTACTGTATCAGAAGGCTTCACATAAAATTTCGTAATTTTTGGAGCTCGTTTGCTATATGTAAAAACTCATAAAAATATTAAATTTTTTTGAATTGTTTTAGCAAAATTCACAATGATAAAATTACCTAAAAATTATACTATGAGGTACGTTGTGTCAGGAGGCTGTATATAAATTTTTGTAATTTGTTGAGCTCATTTGATATATTTAAAAATTCAAACAAACACTAATTGAAAAAATTAGGACAAGTAATTGGCTGGCTAATTAGCCGATCTAATTACCTGCCGCCAGCGGCAGCGCCGCATGTCACCTCACGGGCGCTGCCGCCCGGCCCCTGGATGGCAGAAACGGTATTTTTGTCAATACACTCAGTATACTGCTATTTTTATAAATACGGTACGAAACAGTGCTAAAAATGACTTTGGCTCGCCAGAAAGGAGAATATCAAGTATCAACATCTCCTTCATGAATTTGTAGCGCCATGATGTTTTTAGTACACCATGGCAAAAAAATAATAATATGGTAACCTAATTCATCATACCGTTTTCACAACAGACAACTACCTCTACCACGCTATTAGATTTTTTTGCCACTACCGGCACAGCAAATCTCGAAGCAAAGTACATCGACATCAATACAAACCAACACAGCCACCACCAAAAATCTACAGATTCAAGGTATGAATAATAAGAATTCGGCGACCAGAAGCGCATTGTAACCCTCAATAATTTGGTCTTCAACAGAGCCTCCAACGAGACAGAGTTAGAGAAATTTCAACTTTCCATGACGCAGAGCAGATTTTGCCTGACATACAGCCCTTTCAGTGCCTGCCAATCCAGAGCAAGCATTTGGTGCCTCCAAGGTTACTGCAAAGTACAAATAGATGGTACACAGGAAGGCAAGCACAACTAGCATCGTCAAGAGGAACCGATGCCGCTCAACCAGGGCAGACCAACTGCCCACGTCGTCGCGAGATGATTGAGGCTTCTTTGGGGATGACAAGAAGAATGTGTTTTGGGACCTCCTGTGAGGAGATGATAATGAATCAAGAACATGATGGCGATGAGCTGATTAGTCCGTATCCTGTCCAAACAACAAATAAGTAAGATTAACGAGAGAAATACATATTTTAAAGCTATATACTTAAAGAAAGATGGTGTTAAGGAAACAAATTCCTTCAAATGATCAAATCAACCGCCACAGATGCCCATATGTTATGACAACTAGATAACAAGAACTCAATTACCAACCACCAGATAAATTGAAAAAAAAAACAAATTAGATTTCGTATCTGGATATACAGTTTTATTGAAAAGTAAACATGAGATGCACATGTCTAGACCACCCAAGCCAAATCATAGACCACGCAGGAAATAACAGTTGACATTATTACTAAAGCATTCACTGTCCTGCTTAACTCTTCCTAGATATTCTCAATGCATAGGTCATACTACATATTTCACAATTTTATTCCCTCAACTGTTTAAAATCATGCGTTCTTAACTCAAATTATAATAATGTTTTAAGAGTGAAACAATTTACAAACAAACCAGCAATCTAATGAGCAACTCCAAAGGAACACATATATAGAGGTATAAAGAGAAGGATTAGAACGAATCAATTAATTTTGTTTGACGGAAGGAAAGAATGGATCCATGAAGGATAGGAAAATGAAAGGCAAAGGAATGAGTAAAGCTACACCAACCTAATTTGTGCATATTTAAGATGCCTAGTGCTGCTGCATGCTTTGCCACTCACAGTGGCGGACCCAGAATTTTTAGAATGGGTGTTCGGATTTCGGAGCTAAGTTGCTCAAATACATCGATACCGTAGCGCACCGTCCCCCCAAACACCGATACAATGATACGTGTATGTAGATATAATAAAAATACATAAATTACATAAATTAATGATTTCTTATGAGGAAATGGGTGACATAAGGCGAGCATAATTATATGAATTAAACAACAAATTATAGAGATAAATGAGAGTTGTATATCTTGTTGATCTTGCCTTTTTTTTTGCTATTTCCCCATCAGCAAGAACTGTCCATCTAAGAGAAAATTGTATGTTCCTTCCATGGAGCAAAACATACCAAGAAAGAAAATAAGTGGAGTGGGGTGGAACACACCTAGATCTGAAGAGAGAACGATGACAATAAGTTGGAGGTGCTACTTACTTCCCAATGCCATGCTCCCTCCCAGCTACCTCGCTGCTCCCTTCCTATCGCCCGTTCCCTACCTCTGTGTTCATTATGCCACTGCTCGCTTGCCCGCGACATCTCTCGGCTCGCCCGCGCTGCCACACGCTCACCTTCACCACGCGCCACCTCACGCATGATTGTCGTCACATCATGGCACCACGTCCGCGTCCGCCGGCCGTCACTCGCCTATAGCCTGCACCTCCGCCCGCTTGCCACTCGAAGGCCGAAGCTGCCTCCCACACAGACAGCTACAAGATGAGAAATAAAACAAATATTAGGATTTTGTTTATATCTTTACCTCTTTGGACGTGAGGAGGGCTGAGGTGGAAAGAAAAATGGGTCTAATGTATTACATGGGCTACGCGCGAGATACAAGCAGTGTGGGCTGAATTTATTTGTAGGTATAAAATATAGTTTTAACATAACTAATAGTATATATATCTAATATACCTATTATATAACTGGTATTTTATAAAAAATTTTGGGTGTTCAGCTTATTATATAACTAGTATTTTATAAAATTTTTTGGATGTTCAGCTGAACACTCTTGACCCATGCTAGATCCGCCCATGGCCACTCAAAGTGTGTTACAAAACAAAAAAATTTCGCACTGTTGACTGACAGTAGAACCCTAATGGACAATCAAAGTTTCTGGAAACAATTATCGCCTAGTGTAGCACGTAACAATCCCTAGTTATTACACTGAAAAGGACAAGGATCTATCACTGGCATTCTGTAAAATCATATATAAACTAAAACCTGCAGAAACATTAATATTTTACACGCATTGGAATTTTAGTCAAGCACTGAGTGTTTACATCAGTTGGCCACAAAATGCAGCACCAAAAGCATGTATAAGAGTACAGTTGCCAATCACCAGCAACATGCTTTAAATGCCACGTATAAGAAAGATGGTTTATTAAACAGATACACTGTACAAGAGACAGACATCCATGACTCCATGCATTTTCTCTCCATGGCTTCATTTAGTTGTATTTCAATAAATAAAAAATGCCACAATAGCCCTGGAGTATCATATCACTCTGCATTAGTAGGTCAAGTTCAATAGTTCATCATATATCAGATCATAACACAGTGAATAAGTGATAGTAAAGCATGTATTATCCATGCCATGAACTGGCCCAAAATAAGAACCTTGACAGATCATTACTGTTCTTTCTCTTATATCTGTTCTATTGTAGTCCACAACAGCAGGAATTGAAGCACTAAGCACAAAGTTGGAATGAGCACAAAACACAGATATGCATATACTATCTTATACTGCTATACAATTTCTATCTTCCTATACTTAATCTGCAGCCCTGCTCTAAAACTCTCCGTCAGTTTGGTTCTTCGATCAATAGAAATTAGGAGACTCCGTCCTACTAATATCTATGGCTTTTATCTGGGTTTCTCGATTATGGGGACAAAAATCAGAACTATAATTCTGATATCACACTTGTCTGGCTTGATAGTGGAACTGCCTAAGTGGAACCACAGTGTGCACTGTACACTGAAAACGACTCCTTTATGCAGCATTATTCCAGTCCCTGTCAATAGTGAAATAGCATAAGCCTCACTTATGTAGTGTTGGACCATGAATTCCAAACCAGTTTTTTTTTTCTTTCTAATGTTTCAAGATCCAAGCCAGGAATTCATCCCCAGCTCCAGATTTGCGTCGATTCCGACACTGGGTGCTTTCCTCAAACTGGTAACCATTCTCAGACAAAGAATTAACGTCTCATCTGGTCTAATTCTAATCCCAATCCTTGTGCAATCGGTGGCGAATTCCATCATTCAGGCGCCTAAGATGGCATCAGGTTGCCGATTGTTGCATCAATTGGCAGCCGAAGCAGTTGGATTCCAATTACAAGAAGAGATATCATATGATTCTGCGAACAGATGCACCTCATATAACACATCTCTGATAAGACTGGTATCATTCGTACTACAACTGAATGTCTAATCTTAGAAAAAGTGCTGAGTGAATATACATAGCCAGTATTTAAAAATAAGGGGCCAAACAACATATACAATATAATTACATTTGACAAGAAGTCAAATATTACCGATGATAATAAAATTCTTTAAAAAATAAAAGGCTATAGTGCAAATTTATCCAACCACCATAGCCACGTCACCATGATTGTTAGCTTCTACGCGAAGCGAAAGGCACCTAGATCTTTGTCTCTACGCTTGAAGGGATAATTAATGCCAGCTATCTGTTTCCATTACTGGATGTCAAATCTTGGAAATAAATCTGTATACATACGCCGAAAATTTTGACCGGTTTGACGAACTCACGAGCACAAAGAATTCGCACGACTGCCAACTAACCAGATCGACTACAAATTAGAGAAATCAAGAACAAGCATATGGTAAGTGAACTACGCGTCTATGATCTGCGAGAGAGAGAAAGATCCTAAAAATCCAAGGGAAAGGTGAACGAATAAACATAAAAAAACACGTGGCACATGCGTCAAGCGGCATAAAGAAGGGGTAAACAAATAGAAGATGTAGGACCAGATAGGCAACATATGGCGTGAATGGTGCCTTCAAATTGTCCCAAGTATCTACTTAACTCTTTTCTCCAATAGCTATTGAGCTATGAAGATTAGAGTTGAAGTCTTACTGGAAAACAGAAAGGTAGACTGAACAAAATAGAGAGAACCGAGCTGGTTGGAAACTGACAGCGTGGTCGAGTCTTACCACGTGGTCGTAGGTCACAACAACGTGGTCGATTGACGCTGAAACCTGAGACCAGAGCAGAGAAAACGCGTTCGAAAAATGCATCGTGGTCGAGACCAAGATCGTGGTTAAAATGCAACAACGTGGTTGTAAATACAACCACGTGGTCGAAGACAGAGCTCGTGGTCATAAGCCAATGACTATGTGGTTGATACCTGACAACGTGGTCGTGAGTCGCCTAGTCGATAACCACAGAGACCTAAACCACATAGTCGTAAGCCAATGACTAACATGGTTGTAAAGCCCTCTAGTCCAGAACCAGCATAGTCGTATGCCAATAAGTGGTCGAACGGCTAATGTGGTCATAAAGCTCTCAGGAAAACAGAGGAGGGTCAGTGAGGCGCATGACCACAAGGCCAATATTCTAGAGAACTTTCGACTCAAAGATCAAATGTCCATGAGACTTTGCACACAAGAAGGTGAGGATCTCAAGAGGTTGCTCTGAGCTTTAATTGAAAACTTAGCAACAGAATTGAGATCTTCACAAGATATCACAGAAAGCGCCCAAAACAGAGACTGAGAGAGTAAAGAGACAACTAGACCATGCAAGTGGGAATAGAATGGCCAAGATGGCTTCGAGTATAATTTTCCAATACCAAGTAGGTCAGAATATCAACAAAATAACCAAAGGTAGATGTTGTGGCTACAGACCAAACAGAGAGAGAGATGGTAGTGGAGAGTAATGAAGTTGAGTGTAATGGCCTGGGGGCCTCCCCATAGCTTGTATTCATATATATATCCGTGAGGAATGCTTTTACAGTTATATCCTCACATCTGATTATCCCCTCTGGGGCAGTTATGTCATTACACATGGCCTATTCTAGGCCTTATAGTTTTCCTACCAGCTCGCTGGGTTCGGTGGGGCCACCCCTCACGCGAGAGCCTCTCATGGTGAAGGGCTTCACGGGCCGGCCATGCCGCGAGTCCTTTGGCCCTCCTCCCTCGCGCTCGTGAATTTCTCGCAAGCTCGTGGATAGGCGCTCGAAGTCTAGGATGGTGGTAGCGGGTGGCGCTGAGTGGAAGCGGCGCGCGCTCCGCCCCTACCCTTCGAACGGGTGGCATCGGCGGCGCTGGTCGGGCGTAGGCGCGCGCGCTCCGTCCCTCGCCCCGAATGGGTGGCGCTGGCCGCGCCTGGTCGGGCGAGACGCGCGCGCCCGCCCCTAGTCGGGCGACGCGCGCGCTCCGCCCCTACCCTCGAGCGGGTGGCGGCGACGCGGCGCCTGGTCGGCAGACGCGCGCACTCCGCCCCTACCCCTCGAACGGGTGGCGGCGGCGGGCGTCTCAGTCGGTAGACGCGCGCTCGCCCCTACCCGTCGAACGGGTGGCGCTGGCGCGGCGCCTGGTCGAAGACGCGCGCGCTCCGCCCCCTACCGAACGGGTGGCGCGGCGGCGGTGCCTGGTCGGCGAGCGCGCGCTCCGCCCCTACCTTCGAACGGGTGGCGCGGCCGGGCGCCTAGTCGAGCAGACGCGCACGCCTCGCCCCTACCCTTGAGCGGGTGGCGTGGCCGGGCGCCTAGTCGGCGTAGACGCGCGCGCCGTCCCCTACCCGAGCGGTGGCGCTGGCCGGCGCTAGTCGTCGGTAGACGCGCGCACTCCGCCCCTCGTGCCTTTGAGATCGGAGCTTGGCGTCGGTATGGATGCGCTTTGGGGCTGCTGTGACCTTGCGACCGTAGTGCGCTTTTAATGGTGGCTGAAACCCGCCGACGCTCGCTCGGCAGAAGGCGCCGTCGCGTCGTCGCGACCGCCATGTTGCGGTGGGGCGCGTGGCGACCCACGAGTGCGTCGTGGGATGCGGGCGATTGCGTGACGCGCGCCGTTCGCCTCGTCCCCGAGAAGCTGGGCGTGTGGGAGATGTGGGGCGTTGCGCGTTGTCGCCACCTCCAGCCGCGACGTCTCTATGTTCGGCGGTTCTTCTTTCCAAAGCTTGATAGCGAACCGCTGGGAATTTGATCCGTCTCATGCATTGAGCCACGGGCAGCGGCGGCCTTTATAAAGTCGCGATCTTCGGGTGGAGGCATCCTTTCTTGCTTGGCTTTACGATCCGCCGCTCGCCTCGCGTGCTAATTGTCACGCCCGTTGCTCCTTTGCACGCTTCTTCTTCTTCAATCGCCGAAAGCGATGGCTAGCCATGACGACGCCGTCTACCATCCCCAACGGTGCCTTGCTTGGCGGGCGGTGACCCCTTCCCGTGAGTACAAACCGGTGCGCGGGGCTCGCGCCAACAAGTGGTGGAACGCCATGAAGCACTCGGGAGGTCTCGCTCCCGCGTGTTGGGAAAGAGCCGCATGACTGAAGGGACGCTGCAGCGGCTTGTGGATGAGGGGAAGATCGTGGAGCGCGATGGGGCTCGCCTACCCCTGGGAGACGGAGCCGGCCCGGGCCCGGAGGCTATTGTTTTCGTCGCGTTCTTGATGCCGCCTTGAATGCCCTCCACGTTGTTCGTGGCGAAGTCTGCGGGCCTCTGAGTTGGAGCTAGCCCGGTGACGCCCCACGCGATATTCCGCCTAGTTGTCTTCACCGGCGATGCGGACGGAAGGTGGCGTCAAAGGCGAGCTTATTTGCCACCCTACACGACGCATCGCCGACCCGAAATGTTGGCGGGCGATGTCCAACCGGTAGTGTGGACTTCGTGCTCGGGCCTCGTCGCGCGACGTTGTTCCTCGTGCTCGCCTCATCCGGGCAATGGGCGCCGGTGGACGCGGTGGTGGTTCTATTACACCGTGACCGACAAGAGCCGAATGCGATGCCGAGGTGGGCGATCTCGTTCAACAAGACGCGGGCCGACGACGGAGATCGACGACGCGCGAAGCTCTGAGCCTTGTCGGTGTCGCCGTCGAATGGCGTCGCGACCAGCCGAGGAGTTCACGATGTATGGGGCAGCACCGCTGTCCTCCGGGAAATACGTTCAACGAGCGGCCCCGCGAGGATGGGTTCGACCTTCCGTGTCTGCGCTGCCGCCCTCCGCCCCTTGTAAGTCGCCAGACGCTTTACGCGTCATTGTATCCGCTTTTCTTTCGCCTAAGCGGCGCGATCTCTGCGCGGCGCTCGTCTAGAAGATGCGGGCGCAGCGGTTCTGGCGCCTCGGCCCGTACACGCTAAGGAGCACGGGCTCGCGAGGCCGCGATTAAGCGGCTAGCGAGGCGGGTGAACCGCACTGTGAGGCTTTGGGCATTGCCGTGCGGCGTGTGGTCTTGGAAGAGGTTCCCGCGGGACTCGGACGCCAGATGGTGATAATCTGCGGGGTGCTATCTTCACGACGCGGCCCGTTCTCGGCTGCCCGTGCGCGCGCAGCGGCCCCGTGGCCAGCCCAGCTGAGACGGGGCGTGCGACCGGCGGTGGGCCTGGCCATACTGCTTCGGAGGAGCGCACCGCCGCAGATCCCTTGGCACTCGCCGTCGTCGTTGAGTTGGAAGCCGTCAACCCGAGGGATGGCGTCGTGCCCGGCGGGCAAACCACAGTGGGAGGTGTGTTATCCTCCGCCGCGGCCATCGAGGGCGTGCCTCCTACTGAGGAAACCGTGGGGGCGACAACGACCGGAGCTGGTCCCTCCGTGGAAGAATCGGCTGTGCCCCCGCAGCGAACGCCGGACGCAGATCCCCGCGGCAACGGGAGTCGATACTCGTTGCGGGCCTTGCCGCGATCACGCCGCGCGCGACGGCCGAAGACCTTCTCCCGCTCGCCGAGACGCCACCTCCCCGGTGGTCGAACCGCGCCTTCCTACCGCGACGAAAGCGCAGGAGGTAGGCATGAGTCCTTTCTTCACTTGACTTCGCGAGACTTTCTTCGACCGCCGCTCATTCTCGCCAACATCGGGCGAGGCGAAGTCTCCCAAGCGTGGCGAAGGATCGAGCGGCGGCGGCTGCGTGGTCGAAGCCTGTGCGAGGTGCCCGCAGTGTCCGCCGGCGCCGGCGTGGCTATGGCCTCGGCAAATCTGGCGCGATCGGGGCGGGGGCGCGCGCGGACTTCTTCCCGGGCCGAGATATTCTCGCGACCTTACCGCAGCCGCGAGCGTGCCGACCACGGCCTCAACAGGCGCGCTGCCGTCATGCGAGGGGACCTTCTAGCACTTGCGCCGCGGCGTCGAAATAAGGGTTTATACGCGCCGGGCTTGCACTGCATCGCTGGACGCTGCGACTTTGTTGTGTTTGCCGACGCTTGCCTCACCGGTCCTTTGACGAGGCCCGTACAGCGAGGCGGCGGAAGCCGCCGTGAAGCAAACACCGCCTTCACCGCGAAGGATGAGGAATGTCACGCGCCGGGGTGCCACAGGCGCCGCACAAAGACGGCTATAGAAGTTCAGCATGCGGCGCGAGGCGCGCCGCCTTCCTCCAGCAGTCGCCGCCTAGAAGGGGAGAACGCCCGGCTAGCGGAGTTCGTTGCCGAGAACCGCCTTGCCCCGAGAATGCGTCCGTGCGGCATGGCGGGCCATGGAATCTCTGAACCGCACCCTCCGAGATCTCGTGCGTCCGAGTGCGGACACTACGCACTGGCCGGAGGCCTGTTGAGACGCCGGGCTGATCGAGGAGGGGGCGTTGCTCTTCATGGCGCCGTAACCGGCGAGCAGCACTGCGGCTATGTTGGTGCGTGCCAGCCAGCCTCGCTTCATACCCGTGGGTGTAGGCATACCAGAGCCAGCGAATCCACAATCGATCCGCCCAATCAGGCAGGGTTATGTCGGACGCCATCCGTTCCGTCGGGCCTAGCTGCGAACTTCCACCAACGGATGTGGGCCGGTTGAGGAAGCCGCCGCCGGGTCGCCGTCAGCAGCGCTGCATGGGGAGGGGGACCTCCCGATGGTTTGAAGGGTCCTTGAGGGCGCGGCGATGGCGGCACGGCCGTCGCACCGCGCCAAGGCCGAGTGTTTGGTCGGACCGGGCGGGGATGATGTACGGGTTCTTAGGCTTGTTACCTCAGAACCCTCTTGCTTTTATAATGGAACCAAGTAGTACTCTATGCTTGGCGATTGGCCTTACCGCCGCCGAATCACGGAGGCGTGTGCGCACAATCTTGTTTACACTGTGGAGTGGCGCGCGCGAGGCGAACCTCGGCCGCCACGACTTCCGTTATAGTCGGAGACTCGCGCGTGCGAGCCAGGCTCGGCGCCACGTCTTATTTAAAGTCCGTGGACTAGTGCGTGCGGGGCCAGGCTCGGCGCCACGTCTTCTTTATAGTCAGGAGACTCGCGGCGTGCGAGCCAGGCTCGACGCCACGTCTTATTTAAAGTCCGTGGACTAGTGCGTGCGGAGCCAGGCTCGGCGCCTCGTCTTCTTTATAGTCAGGAGACTCGCGGCGTGCGGAGATAGGCTCGGCGCCACGTCTTATTTAAAGTTCGTGGACCAGTGCGTGCGGAGCCAGGCTCGGCGCCTCGTCTTCTTTATAGTCAGGAGACTCGCGCGTGCGAGCCAGGCTCGGCGCCACGTCTTATTTAAAGTCCGTGGACCAGTGCGTGCGGAGCTGGGCTCGACGCCACGTCTTCTTTATAGTCGGAGACTCGCGGCGTGCGAGTTAGGCTCGGCGCCACGTCTTATTTAAAGTCGTGGACTAGTGCGTGCGAGCTAGGCTCGACGCCACGTCTTCTTTATACTCAGAGAGCGCGCGAGGCGTCCCCGCTGCGTCTTATTTATACTCCGTAGAGTGCGTGCGGAGCTAGGCTCGACGCCACGTCTTATTTAAAGTCCGTGGGAGTGCGCGCATGGAGCTAGGCTCGGCGCCACGTCTTATTTATAGTCGCGGACTCTCGCGTGCGAGCTAGGCTCGACGCCACGTCTTATTTAAAGTCCGTGGATCTGCGTGCGTGCGAGCTAGGCTCGGCGCTACGTCTTATTTATAGTCCGCGACTCTCGCGCGCGAGCTAGGCTCGAGCTACGTCTTATTTAAAGTCCGTGGGTGGGTTCCGCTCATCGTGGGCGGGGATGTCGGGAACAGCAATCTTTATTGAGTCCCGTTTGCAGGCGAGCATCGCCAACAACAAGGCGGCGGTATGCGCTGTTGTCTGTTTCTAGGCGTAGTACCGCCGCAACCGTCCGCGTTCCATGTGTGCGGAAGGCTTGTCCTTCGAGCGTGGCGAGGCGGTACGCCGCCGGCAATGCCTCTGTCACGATGTCTGGGCCTTCCCACTTGGACTCCGGCTTGCCCACGGTCTCGCCGAGCGCCACCACGAGGCGAGATCCCGGTGACCCCCGCGCGGCATATAGAGCGGTCCGAGCACGCTTGTTTGCGCGCTGCATTCTCGACATGGTGGGCTGCGTCGGCTCGTATCCCATCGAGGAGATCCAAGGACACACGGCGCTCTTCTTTGGGTGCTTGGACGAGGACCCTCCGCGAGCTGGCCTTGATTTCCTCGGGTGTCACCGCCTCGTCACCGAAGAGGAGCTTGAACGGCGTGAACCCGTCGGCCGCGTTACCGCAGCGGCGACCATAAACGCTGTGAAGCTCGCTCGCCACTTGCCCTTTGGCAATCCAACCGACGCTTTTGATGGCGGCGGAGATGGCGATTCGCCGTTCGACCGCCCCGTTGGATCGGGATGTCCCACCGAGGCGAATCGGAGGTGATGCCCATGCCGTCGCAATAATCTTTGAAGAGGTGGCATCGAATCGCAGGCCATTGTCGGCCGTGAGCTCCGAGGCACGCCGGCGGCATATGATGTTTTGCCATAGGAAGCGCCGTATGGCGCAGAGGTTACTTTGCCGAGCGACCGCCGGCCATCCGGAAAAATACTCTAGCGCGACTACCACGAGCGAGGTCTGCTGGGCTCGGGCAAGTGGTCCCACTATGTCCGGACAGCGTGCGATGGCCATACCGGGATGGGGTTGAGGCGCGTCGGGGCTGCGGACAATGCGCGCCATCCATCGGCCCTTGGCACCGACGGACGAGGTCACGGGCGTCGGTGATGGCGATCGGCGATGAAGCCTTGTGCAACGCCTGCCGGCTAATGATCTTGGTGCCAAGTGGGATCCGCATACGCCGCGTGGATCTCCGCCAAGAGCTCCTTCCCCCTCGGTTGAGAGGCGCAGAGGCGGGCGCAAACCCCTTCTTGTAGAGTATTCTTCGAACACTGGAAGGACCGCACGCAGTCTTTGTAGCGTCGCAGCTCGGCAGGTCCTCGGCTCGGCGATACTCGCAAGAAATTGAAGATGGGCTCGCCAATCTCTCTGCCGACCAATGCGGTGGGCGAGTGCGCGTCGGGTGTCTCCGCGCGATGGCCGCTTTGCTAACGTCTCAGAACGCCTCTGGAGGCGATTCTTGGTGTTTGCTTTAGCGAGGCGTCGGCGCCCGCTCATTCTCCGCGGGGATAGCCTTGACGGTGACACCCAAAAGTGCCTTTCCTCGCCCTTACCGCGCGAGGTACTTGGCCAACTCTAGGTCCTTGGCTTGATATGACTTGTCCACATGGCCACCACCAAGCGCGAGTCGGTGCGGACTAAGACCGTCTCGCGCCTATTGCCTTGAGCTTCACTGGGCCAAAGAGTAGTGCCTCGACTCACCGTGTTGTTGGTGGCGGGAAGTCAAGCGCGCGAGTACAAAGAAACGCTGTCGCCAGTGTGACGATCACCGCCCCTACGCTCGCACCGGCGACGCTGTAAGCTCGTCGATTGTAAGCGTCGAGACGGGATCATCATGCGTCCGGACGGCTGGGCGGCGGGTCCATTCGCGCGAAAATCCGCCAGACTTGGGATTTGATTGCCGTCGCGAGGCATACGTCAAGGAGAAGGGGCGAGCTCGACGGCCGGCACTTGCCGATGCGCCCTGTGGACTCCTTGTTGTGCAGCATCTCCGCCAGGGGGAATGAGGAAGGTACTGTGATCGGGTGGGCCAGAAAATAATGCCGAAGCTTTCTGGAAGCCATGACCAGCGCATAGGCGAGCTTCTCAAGCTCCGTGTATCTTGTCTTGGCACCTTGGAGGGCTTCAGAGACGAAGTAGACGGGCCTCTGCGTGGCGCCTTCCTCCAAGACGAGGACGGCGCTGACCGCGGTGGCTGACGCGGCCAGATAGAGCAGGAGGGGAGCCTCTGGTGCTGGGGCAACCAGAGTGGGGAGGCTTGCGAGGTGCTGTTTGAGCTCGTTGAAGGCCTTCGCACAATCTTCGTCCCAACTAAATCCGTCGCACCCGCGAAGCGTCTTGAAAAATGGCAGGCCCCGCTCCGCCGCCCTGGATAGGAAGCGGCTTAGCGCGGCCATGCGGCCCGCCAGCCTCTGGACCTCCCTCGTAGTCTTGGGCGGCTCCATACCCAAGATAGCGTCTACCTTGTCAGGGTTCGCCTGGATGCCCCGTCCGGAGACGAGGAAACCCAGGAGCTTGCCCGCCTGCACCCCGAAGACACACTTGTCGGGGTTGAGTTTGATGCCCGCCTTCCGGAGGTTGTCGAAGGTTTCGAGGTCCCGCCATGCGGCGGTATGACGAGTCTTGACCACCACGTCGTCAACATAGGCTTCGGCGTTCCTCCCGAGTGGCGGCGAGGCGATGGCGGACGAGGCAAGTGAAGGTAGCGCTGCGTTCTTCAAGCCAAAGGGCATTGGACGGCGAATGTCCCCGTGGTGTGATGAAACCGGTCTTCTCTCATCGTCTTCGCCATGTACACCGGGTGGTAGCCGGAGTAGGCGCCCAGAAACTCATGAGCTCGCACCGGCGATGGCGTCAACCAATTGATCGATGCGGCAAGGGTAATTGTCCTTTGGGCACGCCTTGTTGAGTGCCGTGAAGTCGACGCACATGCGCCAGGCCCCGCTGGCCTTTTTGACTAGCACCGGGTTGGCGAGCCACTCTGGATGGTGGACCTCGCGAATGACCCCGGCGCGAAGAAGCTTTGCCACCTCTGCTTTGGCCGCCTGCTGCCGATCCATCGACATACGCCGAAGCCTTTGCTTGACTGGCTTGGCGTCGGGGCGGACCGCCAAGTGATGCTCGATTACTGCTCGGTCCACGCCCTTGATGTCCTCCGGGGACCATGCGAAGATGTCGACGTTGTTCTGAAGCACTCGGAGCAGATCGCGCTCGACCCCTGGTGGGAGCCCATCGCCGATGGACACAAACTGTCCTTCCGCCTGGAGCTGCACTTTCTTGATTCCGCCCTCGGGCCGAGGCTTGGGCGTCCACCCGGGGGCCGAAGGCCCCTCGCCGAGTGCGCCGGGGAGGGCGTGCGGAGGCGATGCGAACGCGGCTGCGCTTTCGCGCGCTGGCCAAGTCCTGGTCTCCGAAGATGGTGATAATACCCTCGGGACCCGGGAGCTTCATACACAAGAAGGCGTGGTGCGGGATCGCCTCGAAAGAGTTGAGGCGGGTCGCGATATGGCGTTGTAGGGTGTGGGAGGTCTACAACGTCGAAAATGATGTGCTCTGTCCGGATGTTACCTTTGTTGCCTTCACGGCGGAAGGTGGCCGGAAGAGACACGTGCCCGGGGGCTGCAGTCGACCCGAAGCCTTGAAGTGGAGCTCTGGCTGCTCTAGCGGCCGGGGATTGCCATGCGGTCGAGGGCCTGCGAATAAAATGTTCGCGAGCTTCCCGTCGACAGACGCGCGACTTCACGACATGCTATGTGGAGTGCGGATGAGTAGAGGTCTGGTGGGGTACTCGACACCCAGCGTCGTTCAAGTCGAAGGTGATGTTGCGGGGCGGCATCCATAGTTGCGGCTGCTCCTCGGGGGCTTTTGAGGAGGAGCCTCCGGCGATGACGTTGATGGTATGATGCTGCGCACTTTCCATGGCGGTGGCTCGTATGGGGCTGTCCCCTGGGTGCCCTACTTGGGCTTCGGCGGGGCCGAGGAGGCGTGGCGAGATTGGCCGCGCCGCAGCGCCATCACCTCGGTGCATGCCCTTGTGCGATGATCGCCGTGGCCGTGTACCTCGCACCACCGCCATAGTGCAGAGCTCTTGCTCTGCGCGGGGTTGGTCGCCGTAGCTAGTCCACCTTGCGATCCCCCCCCTCCGTGAGGCGGGTCGGGTCCTGTGGCGCTCACGGTGTCGAGGGCGTGATGGGCCGCTGCGGCCGCGCTGGCGGCGTCGAGGTTTAGGCTGCTCCTTGAAGAGCCTTCACGCACTGACCTCACCGCCTCGGGTGGGCTGCCACAGAGCTCTCGGCTACGGCCGGCCGCGGAGGGGACCACCCGCCGGGCCGCGGGCGCTCCTCATGGGCTTGGCCAGGGCGGTAATGGTGCGCCTTGGCGCATCCTCCTCGCCGCGCGTACTAGTCCATTTTATCGAAGAGCTTGGCGGCGGTCTTGATTGGTCTCGCGCTGTACTCGGCCATCGGACTGGCGAAGGCCACTGTATGGCTGCATTAATGGCTGCGGTTTCATTAAGATTGTTCACGGCATCGAATCTTGGCGGCGCTTAGTAGTAACCGGTGTCTCCGGGGTTGTTGCTTTCTGGCGAAGAGCTGGTCCGCCCGATTCGCTCGTCATAGTACCCCCGAAGTGGCTATGAAGGCGGCGCGGCTGCTCCCACGCGCAGATGGAGCACGGCTCGTGGTAGAGAACCAAGAGAGCGCCACCCTTGTAGCGCGAGAGGAGTCCTTGGCTTCGTAGTGTCGTCTGCGCCAGAGGCTTCGATCGCGGCCGTATATGGCGCCACGAACTCACGGGGTCCGTGTCACCTTTATCTGGTCGATGGCGCTAGGGAACACGAAGTCTTCCGGCCATGCCGCTGCGCAGCCTCGCCGAGGCGGGGACTCGGATCCACACGTCGCGCGCACGCGGCTGGGCGTGGCGGCCGCGACTGTCCGCTCTTTCCGCGGGCTCGACACGACATCGGCGCGCCGGCTGACCCGAGCCTCTTGTATATTTCGGACGGCCCGCGAAGGTCCCCAGCTCCCTCGGAATGCGTTGAGGGCCGCGGCGGCGCTTTCCCTCCCGGTCTTGGCGGGGTTGCGGTCGCGTCCGGCCAGGCGGGTCGGTATGGTCGACCACGCCGCGGGCCCGAGCTGCCGATCGCCCGTTGCGGCTACCTCGGACCGTCCATCCCGCCGGCGAGGGTTGCGATAGGGGCGCGAGTCGGTGTCGGCGGGTCGGTGTCGCCGCACCGTGTCGGCGTCTTCGACCGCCGGTCCGTCCTCGCAACGCCGGTGGCGGGGTTGGTCATCGCCGTGCGTAACGGGTTGGTCGCCACCCGCTAACGCCGACGCGTTCCGGCCGCCGCGCCGCCTCGCCGCCCCGCGTCGCGGCTGCCGTCTGCCGAGCTCTCGTACCATCTGACGCTCGGCCGCGCCTTTTTCCCTTTTCCGCGGCGAGGAAGCTTTTGGTGCCATCTTTTCTTGGTCTTGAGCTTGTCTTCGTCCTCCCCACGGACAGCGCCAAGCTGTTGTGGCTCTGAGACCAAGCAGAGAGAGAGATGGTAGTGAGAGTAATGAAGTTGAGTGTAATGGCACAGGGCCTCCCCATATCTTGTATTCATATATATATCCGTGAGAATGCTTTTCTGATTATATCCTCACATCTCGGTTATCCCCTACAGGGCGATTATGTCATTACACATGGCCTATTCTAGGCCTTATAGTTTCCTACCGAGCTGCTTGGGTTCAGTGGGGGCCACCCCTCGACAAGAGAAGTCTCAGATCAAGAAAGTAAGAATCCTTTCAAAGAACAGAGAGAGCACAACTGATACGACCACACCCAACTCAACTCCAAACACATGAGCAAACAGAAACATAGATCAAGAAGATGATATATTGCTCTGGGAGTTGATTCTACAGCCACTCCATCCAGGAGGACCCGGAGCACAAGTGCTCCAAACACAAGAACGTATGCAAGAACAGAAAACCCTAGAAGCTTGCTCGGATGGGTGGCTCTCCACCCCTATTTATAGCATCTAGATACCAGGTCTTTCATGCACACCTTCTTACATCGAAGCCGTTAACACATACAAGACAAAACTGCTTTTACAGAACAACTCCTTTTGCAGGTCTTCAGCATTTTACCGAAATGCCCCTCTAGCACCTTCCCAAAAGCTTCCTTCTTTCTTGCCGACCACTCCTTGCAGCCACCTTGCAAGCCTCAGTCATCTTCGGCCTCTCCCAATCGTTCTGGACCTCAACACTCCCCAGTGTCTAGTCCCGATCCTTCACGCCTCACCATGCCTTAGCTCCAAAGTCCTACGACCATCACAAGCAAGCAAGAACATCACATAACACCACACTATAAACAAGATTCATCAATCTGCATATATCAGAATGAATCCCAGAGAGCAATCTTAGCAAAACGACTGGTCTTAAACCACTTACGACCACTTGTATGCACTAGACAAGTGATGGTCGTAGCCCTAGAAGATTTCCCAGCTGTCTACGACCACACAGCAGGTCGTTACAACCACCACGCAGGTCGCTACGACCATGAAGACAGATGCTACGACCTTCGCTAGCAGCTACGACTTTAACGCCCCTGGTCGCTACGACTTACGACCACACAGACATAGCCCTACGACCATTGCACACAACCAGCAGAAGCTACGACTTACGGCCAGGCCAGTCGAAGCTACAACTATCGACCACAGCAGTCGAAGCTACGACTATCGACCACGGCAGTCGAAGCTACGACTATCGACCACGGCAGTCGAAGCTATGACTATCGACCATGCCAGTCGAAGTACGACTATCGCCATGCAGTCAAAGCTACGACTATCGACCATGCCAGTCGAAGCTACGACTATCGACCATGCAGTCGAAGCTACGACTATCGACCATGAAGTCGTAAAATTGACTGCCGACTACCAAGTCGTAGGATTTCCTACCAACTACCAAGTCGTAAAACCGATTGCGACAACGTGGTCGTAAAATCAACTGATACAGCGTGGTCGTAAAATCGACTGCGACAACGTGGTTGTAAAATTGACTGACAATGTGGTCGTAAATGCCACTGCCGACCATGACGCTGCCGATAATGTGGTCGTAAATGGTACTGCCGACCACGTGGTTGTAAGAGCAACTGCTGACCAAGTCGTAAAGGCTTAAGACCTTACAGATAGAGCACAAAGCTCAAAAATAAAACTCAATCTCTCTAACCCAAGGGTCAATTACTCATTACAAACATAGGGTCACCTCCACATGGTCTCTCAAAAGGGAAGAACACGACGAAGCTTAGATCCGAGGAGAGGGATTGGACAATGGATCGAGTGCTTACTTTGTTACGATCCGAAAAGGCCTACCTCCTCCTTTCCTCCACTCGCCCCCCTCTCTGAGACGTTTAGTGGGAAGGAGAGGACAGAGAGGAAGGGTTAAAACTGTAAAGGAAAGATAGGGGGCAGGTATTCTACTGCAAATTATCGCATATACATTGCCATTGGTTATGCTCTGCAAATTGCGAGCGATAGCTCAGATTGGAGGGGTTGTTATTCAGAGTGCGACTCTGCCAGACCCTTCTTAATCTCCATCTCCCTATCGCCCTGTTTATACGATGGGTTCATTTGGCATGTGGTTTTAAATTTTAACTTATAATTTTTGAATTCTAATTGTTTGTGTGACACAGTATAAAAGGAAAAATATATACGATTTTAGCTAGTACAACTAAATTTGATATAGTGTGTACTACAATCTATCTATAGACCTCATCTTGAAAAAACACATTGTTTAAAGCTAGTAACTATAGCAACAGAAGACACAATTAAAATGAAAAAGAACTCTTTTGAGAAGAAAGAAGCAATATATATAACTGATTTTTCAAAGTGGCTTCCCTACCGCTCATGCTCTAGTTTCGTTTTAGAGACAAGATAGAGGGTCACGAACGTATCACGTATCCTACTTCTATGTTCTCATCTCGTGTACGCATCTTTCTCACTTTTCTCACCGCTAATCCCTTCTTTCTAAAAGTTATTTCTTTTGATTAGTACTATTCATTTTCAGTTAAAAGTCATCGGCTGTAGCCAATATAAACATGCACTATAGTAGTGCTCTAAACGGCTTAAAAGCCATGGATTTTGACTTTTACTATAGGCTTTTTGACAATAATTGTACTGTAGCGTTTGTTAACTTTTTCGAGTAAAAAATAGAAAAAATAAAAAATTGAAAAACACAATTATATTTTTGCGACAATGCAAAAGGAATAAAAACAAAAACAAAAACAAAAAAGCTAAAAAGTCAAAAAGGCTGAAATTAAGAAGTTGATTTGTTCCAAATAGCTTCTAGGTGTTTGGAGCGGTGCCTATATCTCTTAGATTTTGTTTATTTTAAGCATGTCAGATCTTACATTTTCAGAAATTATGGATAGGACCTTCCTCGTATTCCTGGTTTCTTTCCGTTGTTCTGTATGCTTTTCCTTCGTTCTTTGGTAAGTAATGTCTGAAAAGAAAGTGAAAGAGTCGCTAGCGGCTGCCACTGTTATCCCTTATCATGTTCTTTAGAAAAAATATATAAGAATTGTCGGTACACAAGTCTCGTGTGTTGGAGTGTCTATCTAATAGATCTTACATGTCAATGTCTTCTACAAGCTCAGTTTGCAAACTGCTATAGCGCTATTTTATGCCATTCTCAAAGGGTCTCGCTTTGCAAACTATTGGTGGTCCCAAGTTGGCCATTGCTATTTTTATGCCATTGTCAGTGGTCAAACCCACTGACCAGCTAGATATTGACCAAAACTTTGGATCTCTTCCTTCTTGTGCCCTTGTCGGATTTAGGTACTGGTCTAAATGACTTAAAAGCCCGGCTTCTGGTTTCTGCTATTGGTTTTTAGCTACAATTGCACTGTAATTGTGAGACCATGTGATGGTTGTGTATGCTATTGATGATGAATAATTGACATTTGGTTTTATTAGAATTTATTGTTGTGAAAGTTCTAGTCGATACGTTTTTGCGCTTGAGTTTTCAGAGTGGTAAAACGACCACATTTGGTAGTCAATGGTCTGAACGGCCTTGTATCGTTGGTTCGAATAGCTCTGTGCTAGGTGGTCCGAACGGATTTGTCCGATCCACGGACTTCAACCATGTTGACTTTAACCACGTCAACTTTAACCACGTTGACTTCGACTACATTGACTTCGACACGTTCAATTTGGACCACGTGAAGTTTCGAGCATGTTAAACTTTGACCACAGTATTTGACCATGGTATTTCGACCTCATCATTTTTCGATCACAACATTTCGACCACAGAACATCGTCTACGGTAGAATGACCATATACGGTCGAAGATGGTAAGTTACAGTACTTTTTGATGGTCGTAGCTACAGTATTTTTTGATGGCCGTAGCTATGGTACTTTCCGATGGTCATAGCTACAGTGTCTGGTCGATACTCATGAATTTTTCTGGTCGATATTCGATACTCATAGACTTTACTGGTTGGTACTCGATAGTCAAAGATTTTACTGGTCGATAGTCGAAGGCTTTGCATCGATACTCGTAGATTTTGTAGACTGTTGTCATAGTCATAAACTTCGCAGTCTTGCCATCATAGTCATAAAGTTTGCGGTCTGCTGTCATTGTCTTTAGTAGTCGAAGGCTTTGCGATCGGTTGTCGTAAGCTTCACGGTCTGTACTCGTAGACTTTATGGTCCATACAAGTGCTTTAACTCTTGCTATCTTCGAGTACTTCGAGCACTAGTGTCAGGCCAGCGGTAGGGCTGGCTGGCGGTGATCGGTGAACAATGTTAAGAGGAATAGTACTCGTAGTCGGAAGAACTCGGTACTCAGTAGCGGCTATCGGTGATACTTGAAACTTGGTGATCGATGATGCAGTGATTGGTTGGTAGTGTAATCATAGCGATCGGTTCTCGGTAGTTGGTACTCAGTGGTTCTGATCGGTAGCGATACTTGGTATTCCTGAGTGTTTTGAGCGGAGCGGTGGTAATTCCCATGTACTTGTGGTTTTTTAGTACTCGTTGAGCTAGCGGTTGTATTGAGTGATCTAAGGCTGATTTATGGAAAGCGATGAGAGTTGTGGTCATGGTTTACCTGGTTGGTATTGATGGTTTGTTGAGGTTGTGTTTAGACATGTGTGTGCTAATGACGGTCAAGTTTGGAAGAACTTGTGCCGGGAAAATGTTCTTTGGTCTGTGCATGTGCAGGATGGCGTGGAGAAGGTCATGGTTGGTGACGAGGAGGACAAGGACTATAATTGGGAGATCTGAGGTCCAGACGGTTGATGATGTCACACGAGATGGTCGGGCTAACGCTGGAGTACATGGAGATCAAAGGTGGTGATGCGTGGAGAAGCTATGGGCGATACGGTCCAGGAGGCTTCTACACGGAGGTTGATGATGTGAGATAGCGTTATGGGAGGTGCGTTCCTGGAGGCTTTGTCATGTGAAGAGTAGGAGTTATGGATAGAGTCCATAACTGAGAAGGTTGAGAGATTGATTAAAACCTGTGTTTGGAAGGGTTTCGGGTTTCTTGATTTTCGAAAGAGATAGGTTTGCATGTCCTGGTGATAAGGACACGGTTTGAGATGTCCGTGTTTGAGGTGAACATGGTTTAGGGCCATAGCATATAAAAGCAGGGAGAGACCAAGTGTTTTGGCCATGGCTTTTGGAAGGTTTTTCTGCTAGGGTTTTAGAGGTGCTATGAGGGCACTTTGTAGCCACATCCTTGATACAGAAATAATAGATCAGATCTATTTCAAGAAAAGTTAGATAGTGTTAGCGACGTGTTTTTTATCATCGTTTCCTTGTGTCTCCAGTGGCGTGCTAACATATCATAGTCTTACGTGCCACGAGCTCAGTGTCAGTTGTCAAGTCAATCCAACTGATCAGAACTCAGCGGTGTCTTTGGTTTGTTCTCATTCGAGCGATTGAAGTGATCGAGTGGATGAACCTTTCGAGTAGAGGTAGATTTTGACCACGTGCAAAGGTGGTCGTAGCGAGCAGTCGAGCGAGCGGTCGAATGACTTCCGGTCGAAATCTACATTCGGTAATTTAGATTATTTATCTTTTGGTTTTAGTTTTGTTTTTAGGTATCAAAAAATGGAGGCAATCATTCACCCCCTTTGACTGCGCCATACGATCTTATAGTAATAGATGTTCACTTTTTCTGAATCAAAAAATGAAAAAAATAATAAAAAATAAAATTGTTGTTGTATCTTTTAAGACATGCAAAGAAATAAGGGGAGAGGGGCCATATGGGAGGACGTGGATGCGGAGACGGAAGGGGCCTGAGTGGCAGTGGAGGGTGGGAGGGGGGGCTGGGGATGCTATTGGGGGTGGTTAGTGCTGCCTGTATATATGTTGTTCATGTACTACTTACGTTTTTTATTTACTTAGTGATGTTTGTAATACTGTGGCGAGTTTAGTTGTACTTTTCTTTACCATGTCGATGCCCGTAGCACTCAATTAATGGCAATTGCATAGATGATTGCACCATTCGATTACATGCTTAACGACACTGAAAAATACTGTGAACAATAGGGGAGAGTAGTACGGTGCAACCTTACACGTCCTTGCCTATAGGTGGAAGGAGCCTCGTGGTACCCACATGGAGTGTTGTAGAGGGGGCCGCCTCGGACGTGGCTGGCCGTCGTTGTAGTGGCAAGCACATATACAACTAGGGTTCGCGTAGCAGCATGTTGGGTCGTACGAACTTCCTATGTTGATGACCTCCTCGTTGCCCCTCTCGTGCTCCATCTGCTGATGGAGGTCATTGTTGTGATCTTTGAGACTTTCAATCTGTGCCTCCAAGTCAGTGATTCGCTCCCACAACGTATCCACGTACCTTGTAATGTACTGTTTATGGGGAGGATCAATGCATCACACGAAGTCACATTTAGCCATCTACTACAAAGGAACATTAATATTGAAACTCTGTTAGCAGTACTACAAAATACATGATTGCCTACTTGTACCTCGGAATGTGGGCATCAGAAGAAACGTTACCCGCCATTTAAATGGCCTTCTGCCACCTGCACCACCGCATCCTCCATGTGTCTGTAGTTCAGCCACACTAGCTGAGCGTGGCTGTTTGGCAACAAACGGTAGTTAGCGCCGAAGTCCTTCCTTTCGAGCGGAAGGTCCCCCCTTAGTGACCCATGTTCGACTGGCCCCTCAACGTCTGTCATGGTGGTTTACTCTATGATGGAGAAGATAGTTGTTCTTACCATCAATGGCTCGGGCATCATTTTATAGCGTAATTGGGGTGTTGCGGCGTGCTTTATGACACAGGGCAGCTTTGTGTAGTGACAAGACCACATGGGCCAGCTTTGCGTAGCGACATGACCGTACGGGCCAGCTTTGCGCAGTGACTGATCACAAGGGCCAGCTTTGCGCAGTGAGAAGACCAGATGAGACAGCTTTGCATAGCGACAGGACCACACAGGCTAGCTTTGCACAGTGACATGACCACACGGGCCAATTTTGCGTAGTAAGAAGACCAGATGAGACACCTTTGCACAACGACATGACCATACGAGACAATTTTGCTAGTGAAATGACCGCACGGGCCAACTTTGCATAGTGAGAAGACTAGATGAGACACCTTTACGTAGCGACAAGACCACACAGGCCAGCTTTGGCAAGCGACATGATTGCACAGGCCAGCTTTGCACAGCGACAAGACCAAAGGGTGCAGCTTTGCGCAGTGTGAAGACTTGACTGGCCAGTCTTGCGTATCGATAAGACCACACTGGGTACCTTTGCGCAGTGACAAGACCACATGAGGTATCTTCATGTAGTGAGAAGGCCACAAGGGGCCATATAAAAGGAGGTCGAAGAGATTTGTAAGAGAATACTACACAAGCAAACCCAACACTACACCACCACTTGCTTCATCATACCGGGATGAACAAGAGGTAGAAGAAGCAATGTGACAAGATGATGAAGCAATGGGAGGAGACCCACGGCCTGGCAAGATCAGCTGCTGTCGGCGATGAAAACGCAAGGGCTGCTGCGACCCTGGCAGAACAAGCTGAGCGTGCTACGAGGTCAGCTCCCCGCAATGACGCCACCGTAGTAACAACCCTATCCTGAATGTTCCTACTTCGGTACTTCCTTGTGGGGATTCACATGCCACCGGTCTTTTAAACTTCATAACATGTGGATACTACTGTATCTGTTGAATAAGGCCCTCTATTTGTGTCCCTCCCCCAGAAAGACGATTATAAATACAGATATAGTGAACAAGAAAAAGACGGAGAAAACTGAAAAAGAATAAAAAAAATAACAGGTTGTTGGGACCTTCATAGTTGCTATACAGTTCTGATAGGCAAAGCAATACAATAAAGGAGATATACTTACAAACTGATAGACATCTGTGAACACTTCTGGTGACATCTTAAGTAGTATTTGCACTATGAAAGTCATAACTTCCATATCTTAAAGCAGCATCAAGAAAGCCTAAAAATCCTAGAATTGATGCACTTAAAGCTCATAACACAAGTACATAAGCGCTGTCTTCCCTGTTCTGACTCCTCCGTACAGATACAGCCCCTTCACCGGTGTAACACCCCGCCCACTCTCCGGGCCAAGATGCTACCACCTCTGCATACTCTTACCATATCATCAACACTAAAGGAATTTAAACCAACATTAAATTTATTCATACTACTGCGTTCAGATACAACATAGCATCTTTAGCGATTACTCTAGCATACTAGTAAGGCTAGGATACACTAAAAGGTGATACAAAAGTGCTACTGGTTCGTGCCAGTTATTTCATGTCCTACTCCCGCCCGTGCTTGACCTCCTCAACGGTCACCTAAAAACAACAACGAAGCAAGGGTGAGCCCACCGACTCAGCAAGTACAAAGCAAAACAGCAAATAACAGGTTCATTCATTAGACCATAACTATTGCATTCTCATTAACCACGTTTCCATTTAGCCACTATTTCATTTAACCACTTTACGTTCTGATGAACTATTCATCATGCACATGCACATGCGCATGCACTTCTTTCTCAACTCTTTAGCCTATACTACTTAACGGTTATCGCTTCCCATCTCTGTGGACTGCACCTCACTATCTCTGTAACTATTCTACCGCCATCACTTCCCATTTTCTGTGAGCTATTCCTCACTATCTCTGTACTGTTCTACTATCATCACTCCCCATTCCTGTGAGCTATACATCACTAATTCTGTAGCTATTACCTTCCATCTCTGTAAACTACACATCACTATCTCTGTAATTATTTTACTGTTATCACCTCCCATTTCCGTGATCTACACATCACTATCTCTGTATCTGTTTCATTATTAACTCTTTCATGCAATACAGTGCATCTGTAACTTTATCACTGTTCAGTTCTGTTTCCATGCAATGCAATGAAATGCATCTGCAATGTGTCTGTAACTGTAGCTTATATCGGTAAAGCGGAGTGTTCACCCGTCGATGAACCACTCAATCCCCGTCCTCTTTCATACGGGGTTCCAAGATCCACTCTCGTGGAGTACCTACCGAAGTAGGTCATGTTGTCTGTGTATGAGTGCAATGCATTGTGCAACATGCGGTCACTGTTGGCACTTAATCATAAGCAACTCTCATCACAGTATGATTAGCATGAAATCATAAGTCACTATAGAACATGGCACGAAAGACATAAAATACCACTCATTCATCACAATCCACTGTTCTACCATGCACTTGCAAGTTCATTTATGCATATCAATTTGCTATGTCTTAACGTTCATCATTCATCTTTTCTCAATATGCACCCGGAAAAGGTAAACTTACCCCAAATCATTCAATTTAACTGAAATCACTACCCGAATTCACCGCTTTACAATGCACTTGCCTGGTTAGCCTCGGGGATGACACGTGGACGGCTCCGACCCGGGACCTCCACCTGCACACACATCAACCCGACTCAACGGCAAAACAAAACCAAGAGCTTAAACGGAGAACAACGTCTCTAAGCTCGTATCCCGACCTCGGGCGTAATCGCACGGGTTTTGAGGGACATGTCGTGCAGGCGCCGAACCCATTTTTTTTCTCTTTTTCTTTTTCTCCTCTTTTCTTTTTCACCTCTTTTCTTTTTTTTCCTTCTCTTCTCTTTCTTTCTTTCCTTTTTCTTTTCTTTCCTTCTCTCTCCTTCCCATTTCTCTTGGCCGAATGGGCCTTATCCTCTTCCAGGCTTCCTCTCTCACTCACTACTCTCTCTCTCTCCCCTCATACACAAACCGGTCTAACGGCCCGCTCCTCCTCTTCTCTGCCCGGGGTGGCGCGGCCGGCCAGGCGCGGTGGCGTCGGCGGCTCCCCCACCGCCCCTTCCTCTCCTCCCCTCCCCCACTCTCTCTCTCCCCCATCGGCTCTCCTCCAGGTGGCGTGGGGCGCGCAGGATGGCATACGGCCGAGCTCGGGCTCGCCAGCCCCGAGCTCACCGCCACCGGCCTTCCCCGCCTCCTCGACTCCCCCCGCCTCACTCTCGCTGGGGGGCGCGCTGGCTTGCGGCGGTGCGGAGGCGTGCCGGCCTGCGCCCGCCGGCCCCCTCCCACCTTCTCCTCCCCTCCCGCTCGCGCGGCGCCCGGTGGCGCGCGACGGCCGAGCCCAGGCTAGACCGGAGCGGTGCGGTGGTGCGAGGCCTGGCGTGGCGTCGCCGGCAGCTCCTCCACCGGTCGGGCCCCCACGCGTCCTACTACTCCTCTCCCCCCTCACTCTCTCGCGCGGTGCCCCTCCGATGGCAAGATGGCGCACGGTGGCTCGGCTTGCCGGCCCTCAGGCTCACGGCCAGCCGTCCCCTGCTCGCCTCCCCTATGCCACTCATTCCCCGATTTCTACATGCGCGTGCTCCCCTGGTTGAATGCTCACCTTGTGCCGATCGGAAGGGTGTGGCTATGTTGGTTTGACTCAATGGAAAGGAAGAGGGGAAGAGTAAAGAGAGCGAGCTTGAGCTCTAGGGTTGGCTTTCGGTTTTGGCATTGAGAAGGAATGGAGAGTGGTGCTCCCTTTGCTATGCTTTTACCTTGGCCGAGAGTAAAGGGGTGGAAATGTGGGCTTGGCTGCTTGAGCTAGCTTATATGAGCACGGTTGGGGGTTGCCTTTTGTATTTGTGAAATGACCGGATCGCCCTCATTTAAACCCCATACCCCTCTCACATACTTGCCTGCCCAAGGGCATTTTGGTCCACGGCTGTTGGTTTGGTTTCTACTGCAGAGGTAAGTCGGTAGAAGGTAAGGTAAGAATTTGCCGGATGATGAACACCCGAAACGCGAGATGGTGCCGATTGTCCCTAGGCGGTCCGGGAACCTCTGAGAGCGCTAAATATACGGCTCTCTAGACGGTGCCGACCGTCTGACGGCAAACTACACTCTTTAATTGCTATAATTTCCCTTATGCATTGTTTTGGGGTATTACAACCGGTGTGTAGGTAGAAGGCTGAGTAATGAGGCGGGACCATAGCCATCTACTCCGGTCAAACAGAAACCAGTAAGGTTAGGAGAAATGGAGAATTCACTGTCATCAAACTATATGAAGTTAGTGCATTCAAACTACGCTTGCCTTCCAGATTTCTCCGATGATTTGGTATCTATCCAGCTGGCAGGCTTCTTCATTCTCGATCAGCTCTTCATAGAGCCTTTGTAATTGTTGAATCGTGTCAAGCTATATCAGTCGGTAAAAAGGTAAAGAAATCTTAAATAAAGCATTGAACGAAGTCATCCATGAAAAACATTGGTCAGGACCAGTTCAACAACCTGAAAGCGATCACCATCTACAAGCTCTCCAGACACGATTCTCCTCTCGTATTCCACTACTGGACCAGCTCTTGCAACATCTGACACGGTTCGAGAAAGTAAATAATTGATTCAAATGCCTCCAACAGAAAATAAAAGGCTCCATGCATAAAAAGTAAGGAGAAAAGAAACCTTTGATCCAATCAGCTGCCACAGTGGAGAACATGGACCTCAGTAATTCCCCACCTGAAGCCGCAAATCTGCAAACTTCACCATTATGACGTAGTGTGCTCAGCGAACAGGATGCCGAACTACACAAGATCAGAGCATTCTGCTTCCTGATCAATCTGTTCATTGATGAGTGCCCCTCTGCATGGTGCTGGGTGAAACGGTGGAGCTGGTGAAGCGACCGAACTACTGGTCTCATCTTCCTCAATGTATTTCACTTTCTAGGCAAACTCAATAAGGAAGTTCTTTTTTTTTAGATAAAGGATATAAAATCTGGCCTCTATATCCACGAAGGATATACACAGCCAAAAGTTACACAGCCAAAAGTTACACGAGCTCTTAGGCTCAAAGCCTCAAAACTGAGGTACATAAAACAACATGAAAGATAACTTAAGGACTACGAAAAGAACTAGAAAGGCTAAACTTCAGCACTTTTGCTCTGTCCTTGCTTACAACCAAGCCCTTAACCTCATCCGACCGAGCCACTCAAACTTGATGCGCTGCGTGAAGATGGACCTCGAGGCGCGTCTCCAAGAAGGCGACGAGAGTCACCGACGCCGCCCGCCTCACCGAGGCAAGGCTTTCACTTGGAGATCAGTACACATGAGAGCTATGTAGTGCCATGACACACCTCCAGGAAGGAAAATGGCGCCCGAAGGCGTCATTGATGTCGAGATCGGTAAGAACACCGGCAAGGCTTTCGCCAGCACCTCCACAGCACCCCACGTACTACCCACACACAAAAAAGACCGCCACCAACACTCCGGGGCCCTACCCGCCTCAAGGCCATGGCATAGCCACCCTTGAACTCTACGACGAGCTGCTTCCTGCAACGTCCGCCACTGCAGAGACCACTAAGCGACGTCTAAGCGCCACCACTGAGCAGATCCAGGGACATGAGCCACCGATCAAACCTACAGCAATACAACGGAAGGGCCTGGCACAAATCTTCTTGAACGCCTTACGGAGCCTGAACGGCACGTGGATCACCACCGCCTTCTTGCTTCGGCGCAACCAAGCGGAACTCGGAGCGATGAAGAGGACCTTGAGGTCGTTCTTGAGCTCCGGTTGCCATTCTCCTTGTCGAAGAACGCTTACGCGACGGAGTTCACAAACTCAGGGCTCGAGGCCCTAGTCCTTCATAATACTTACCAATGCTCGCTGCGTCGTCGAACATCCCGTTGGCCAAGAATGCCGAGGCGAGGAGTTCCACGAGGCGGCGTCTCGGACGGGCATTTCTTCAAACACCTGCGCGCGTCGCGGCGCGACCGCGAGTAGCGTAAATGCGACGAGCGTGATGCCGCGAAGCGTCGGCGAGGCCGCTCGGGCGCGGCGGCGTGGAGCTCGAGGCCTTTGGCGAGTGCGCCTCGGCGGCGGCGCGGCGGCATGGAGGCGAAGGGAAGGTGCGGTCGTCCGGCGCGCACGGCGCGTGAGCAAGAGGTTGTAGACGCGCAGGGCCTCGGAGGAGGGACGCGGAGGAGAGCGTGCGGGAGAGGGAGTTCCAGAGGAAGGCGGAGCGCGCGGCGGAGCGGGTGGTGGAGGAGGAGGCGGCGGGAGGAGGGGAGGTCGAGAGCGCCGCGTAGGAGAGGAGCAGCCGCGCCGGCAAGGGGCGAGGGACGCGCGAGCGCGCCGAGACGCGAGCGGCGGCGAGGGCGCCGCGGAGGAGGAGGTGGCCTCCGCCGCCGCCGCCGCAGTGGTGGGGGTAGAGGACGTGCGCCATCTCATCAAAGAGTGTATGGTTTAGGGCCCCTCCGCCACCTTCATCGCCCCCGCGCGGACACCCGCCGGCGAGCTCGGGCAGCGGAAGGGGAGGAGAGGGGAGGGAGGGAGGAGACTGGCGGCGGCGCTGCTTCTCATAAGGAAGTTCTGAACCTACAATTGTAGCAAAACAAGAATCCATTAAAAAAAACATACAGGGGACATCTCCTAAGATTAGAACACTGCTGACCATGTGCTGAAACACACATCAGTCATGTAGCATAAACAGGAAAACCTCAAAAGTAAACAAATAAGGAGGGAGCATGTGCTTTGGAATCTGCTAGCATAAAAAGGTTGTAGGGAAAATGACCTGGAAAGAGTGGTCCTTTATGAAATAAAGAAGTCCAAGTCGCATAAGTTGGTCAGAATGACTACAACTCCATCGATAAAGCACACAATCGATGAAATATTTAGCCCCAAATCACGAAATCAAAAGCGGCAGATAACCAAATTCTGAAACAATGAGCTGAAGGGTAGAAGCTCCAAGATTGTGGGAGCACTGTTATGGCCAAGAATTCCCGAAGGTGGACAAGAAAAACGTGCAAGGCTCATCAACATTGAAACTTTATGCAGGTCGAAATGTCCAATCGGGGTAAAAGAATTCAAAGCCGCGTGTTTCCAACAGGTTAGAACTAAAAAACATAAAGATCGAGAAAATTCTTGGTCCAAACATTTGGGAGCAACGAGCAGATCAGGAACTCCCACGAGTAAACACAAAAACCATGATTTTTCCAAAAGGAAAGCATCGAATTCTGAGGAAATCAAGTCATACTCTATCTCTATCGTAATAAAATAATTCAAAGAGAAAGTAAAACATTGGTCAGTCCCACCTATCATAAACTGTGACTATTTTTCTTTCAACTGTAAACTAACTAAAAAAATAGAAGACACCGCCTATCAACATAATCCATCCAATTAAATAACCAGAGAGGAATATTTTTGAGAATATCCATTCCTCTCTCCTTTTTTCTTTTATTTTCTCCTTTGCAAAATCTTTCAAAAGCTCGTTCTCTCTTGTCTTAATGCCAAATCAAATGATTATTGAATCTAAATTCATATAGATTCAAACTCTATCCTATATTACAAAAATTTTGAATTTGGGGATTTATTTGAATCCATTTGTGTTTTATTTGAATTCATTTCGATTTATTCAAGCATTATTTGAATTCAATAGTATTTCACGTAATTAGAAACCAAAGTCTTGTTGGAGCAGCTGTTTGAGCAAGACTCAGACCGAGACCAAGATGAAGATCTTGAGCAAGGCGAGTCATCATTTTGATCATAGTGCTCATACTTTTAAATACAATTATATTGTTTTAAATTATTAAAGTGTGTGAGACCATGTGGAGATCACTCCATATTTGTGATGATTATATGGCACCATTGAGAGTGATAGAGTAGGGTTTGAGTTGGCGAAAATACGAATTAGGAATTTAGAGAGAAGTTTCAGGTTTGATGTCTAGACATTGCTAGTCTAACCGATTTGCAGGGCCGATCAGACCAACATGCATGAGTGGTCAGACTAGTCCAAGCAAGGCCGTCAGATCGATGGTGTGAGTTTTTGGTAATAGGCACCAAACACTTGTCTGAGCCTTTTGGGAATAGGCCAAACATTTGAGATGAGAGGAGATAGAGTTTGAAATTTCTAGAAGGTTTTTGGGCTCCTTGATACTCAATAAAAATGAGGCATAGTCTGAGCAGCCAAACCAGGGTGGTTAGATTGGCTTGGTAAGAGCGGTCAGATTAGCTATGGGTTTTCAGAAAAGGTTGTTTTGAGCTAAAAATTAAGGATTGAGTTGGGAATTGCTCTAGGGCTATAGTATTGAAGCATATGTGTTGCATGATACACTTAGGGAGTAATGTGGGTCAAGTTGGAATAAAATTATGCTTGGAAATGCTCTGCTTGGTCTATTGTTATGCAGTTGGTTCTGGAATCAACTATGGTCAAAGGTGAGGTGCAACAGGACTTAGTTGGAAGAACTAACGCCCAGAATAGTCATGGATGCTGAGTGAGATGAATGAACTCAAACGAGCCGCAAGATGGAAATGGACCATGGAAGGCACAAGTGATCAAGGTCAAGCATCACATGTGGTGCGGCAAGTGACTTGTGCTTGTTGCAAGTGAGGACGGTTTGTTGGGATTTGGACGCGTGATAGGCTTGGTGGAAAGTCATTAGAGCCACATGAAGGATGATGAAGCATAAGCGACACTTGGAGGTGAAGGCTTAGAGAAATGTCGGTTGAGGACATTCTGGTCATTTGACCTAAACGAAAAATGTGAGCGGTTTGCAAAACCGCGATGGAGGCCTAAGTGGATTAGGTTAAGGGTAACCATAGAGGGCAAGGTAAAGAACCATGTCAAGAATATCAATGGTTTACTTATGTTGAACAATTGGTAATTGTGTCAAGTTGATATTCGAATTTGTGAAAGTTTGCAAGCTTTTATTCTTGCTGTCAGTCTTCAAGCGGTAGTTCCAACCTTGTGTTGTTGGTAGCACCAGCCTGGTAGCCGTGGTACTATCGCAAGTGCAGTGTGACTGAATTATAGTTGGCGGTAGCTATTTTCCAAAGAGGACCATTTTGGATGTGTTTGGGTCTGGTAGTACCAGATGGGATCTGCGGTACTACCGGAGAGAGCGGTATGAACGGCTTTTGAACTGCAGTATTACCGTGGCGGTAGTACCAGCATGGTGCGAGTAGTCATACCAACTATCCTATTACCAGGGTTTGTCCAGAGTTGACTGGAGCGGTATGACCAAGCTTTGAATGTTGATACTACCGAGGTGGTAGTCCTAGATTGGTTGAGCTGTCATACTAGCTCTGTTTGAAATTATCTGAGGGATTTGAATTTGTGGGAAATGGTCATGGGTCAAGTTGTGGAGTTTAAGTCAATGCATTCATGGTGCAAAAGCATGTTGGACTAACGTGGGCCAAGTTGTTAAGAATTTTTGCTCGAAAATAATTTCTTTGTCTTTGATGTGTAAGGTGCTTGGAGGTAGCCATGATCGATGGCATGGACCAGAAATAGGCTTAGAAATGAGTTGAGGTATAGTCACAGAAGCTGGGCTGGATGGTTAGTCTCAAGTGGGGCACTAAAAAAGTTAAGAGATATTGAAGGGAAGGTTCGAGCAATGTTCATCGAATGGTGCCATCAGTGCAAGTAGGATGTGGTCAAGGGGAACTGATACGGAGAAACTTACCGATGCGTGAGCCATTGGTGATCCGTGAACTGATACGGAGAAACTTCCATCCAGGCCGGCCCATTTCTTCTCCCCTCCCCCTCCATTTGCTTCAGCAAGGCCGAAGCCTTGCCTCACCATCATCATCGAAGCGTGCCTCCCCACTGCTCCTAGCAAGCTCTGCCGGTCGCCGCCTGCCACCGCGCCCATACTGCTGAAGTCAACTACAGAACCGTCGCAGCATCATGTACAATGCTGCCGTCATGCCGCCCCCGTCACGCACAAATGCTCCTGCTCCCGTCGCATCTGCCTAGGCTCACGCGTTGTCACTATGCTGACATCGTTACTATGCAATCACGCCAATGCCCTGAGGCTGTCTCATCCAAAACGTTGTAGCAACGCTGTCGCCATGCCATTGTGTCGATAGCCAACTGCTCTCCTGTCGGCGCCGCTTTTCTATGGCTATAAAGCTCTGCTCTCACTTCCAGAAGCTTTGCCACACTCTGCTCCCTCTCATACTCAGAGTAATCGGCCTCCCGTGCACCACAGCCCATTAGCGACACGTTCTTCCCCAAAGTCGGCTGACGAGCAATCCGCCAATTGGTGCCACCGTAGTCCGATTCCTCCCCACCGAAGCACCCTCAGAGCACCGCGACACCGTTCCCCTCCTCGGCCAGTCCTCTCGACACCCGAGCTGAGCCCGCACCGTGCGCCTCCTCTGCCCGTCGCCGTCGCATGCCACCAGCTCACCACAGCCATTCCCGAGCCTCATAGACCATCTAGGTAACTTCCTACCACCCCCAGCGTACTCCCAGAGCAAGCAATTGCTTTGAAACGCTGTGCACTGCCATGGCTATTTTCCCCCTATTCCGCCACCGCCCACGGTCGCCGCCGGCCGATGCCCCGACCGAATTGGCCGACTAGACTTCGTCTACGGGTAGGCGCGGGCGTGAGCAACCCATTTGGGGATGCTCAGCTCCGGCCACCGTCTCCTCTGCTGGCGTCGAGCTTGCCATTCTTCAGCCGGAGGAAGACGCCCTCTAGCTGAAGAGAGAGTGATTAATTAAGTTAAGATAGCCATTAATTATGGTTAAGACAACAGTTAAGGCTAATGATTAGTAGTTAAAGTAATGAGTCACTGACATGTGGGCCATGCCCTTTAATTAAATAGTAACCGGTCCCACCTATCATAGGTACAGAAAAAAATAAAAATACAAGAAAAATAAAAAATATGCTGTGGGCCCCACCTATCAGATTTTATTTATTCTCGGATTTATTTAAGATAAGAATTTCAAAAGGGCATAACTTATTCATTTTGACTCCAAATTGAGTGAAACAAAATTTTAAATTCATCTAAATTCAATATCTATCCAATGGAACTGAAACCATAATTTTTTGAGCTCATTAAATTTTTGTGAAAATTTGTTTGGTTTACTTATTTTTATCCAAATTTTTGCGCAACGTAAAAATAGCGTACGAGGCCCAAGAGATTAGGCTGAGGCTGAAGCAACTCTCGACGATCAAGATCAAGTCAACTGTGATCAAGGTGAGTCAATACTTTGATCATGTTGAGTCTACATTTTCTACAACTTTACTTTTTTTTAAATTATCAAATTGCATGTTGTTAATTCATATGCAAATATATGTTTGTTTTAATATTCTAGTTATATGCCCATTATTTGACTTGCTAGTATTACATCTCCTTTGGAACATTGGAATAGTTGAACCTTGTCACCCTAGCGATATTATAAAACTTTCAAAAATATGTCCTTAATTATACATCATGCTTTGTATTGCTTAGATATTCGGGGGCACCAAAAATGCCCAAGCATCACTTTTAATCATGAAAAACTGATTTGAGAAGTCATGGTGGAAATGACTGGTATATTTTTTTTGATATGGTTAGTTTATGCTATTAAAAACCCCAACTTGCGTAAATATCTGGGCAGATGGTTCAGGGCTGTGGTGCAGCGGTGCACGAGAGTGTAGTTAGTGGTAGAACTGTCCAGATAACCTTAAGGACTGAATCTTGTCATGGCCTCCTGTGTAAGACAAGTACAACCACAAGTCTGTAAAGTACAACTTGGCTTAGTAGATTTACTGGACCCTGAAAATCATTTCATCAGTGGAGGAGGTAAGGTAGTGCAAGTGGCTATCTGTGTGACGACTTGAATGGGACACTTGTTGAGGATGAAGTTTACCGCGGTGAGCAAGTCATTGTAGGTAGTCCAGCTGTTAGTCGCATAGGGGTAAAACATCCCGCACAACTTATGGGACCCGCTGCAAGTGGGACAAGCCCATATAAGTGAGATGATGGAAGGGGCGAGATATCTTGAACTGTTACTGTGATGATCTACTCAACCACATGACTAAGGAATCGTATGGAGCAATGAGCATACCGTCTCTTGTGGGTAAAGTGTACCAACTCTGTAGAGTTAAAACTATTCGAATAGTTGTGCCCACGGTCAAGGGCGGACATGGGAACTTAACTAGATATAGTTCTATTTCAAAAACTTTGTGGGTGGAATTGGGATAGTGGAGGGCAATGGAAAGCCCTGATTTGTGTTGCCCTAGGTGTCGCCCCAGTGATATGGTAAGCGGTTATAACGCTGAAAGGTTAGCATATGGTGCAGAAACCATGTAACGGTGGATGGAATCTAGATCACTATTATTATTGCACTCTTTCATACATTGACAAAATTCTATTTTAGTCTAATCTGCTAGATCTTAGGAAATTTCTATGTAACCTATTTTAAAAGCAATTGATGGCAAACAAAATAACCCGAACCCTTCCTTGATAAGCCATGCATGTTATTTATTGCATCCTATGTATTGGCCCGTGGAGCACGGTGGATTTGTGCTCACCCTCGCATTACCAAAATCAAAAACAGGGACCCAAGACTACTATGCTTACGAGGACACCCCCACCGCGGATGGAGGAGCCAACGAAAGAAATTAGGATGACTTCTTCCGTATCGAGTCCTAGACAAGTAGATTTAATGGAGATTGTGTGCACATATATTATCTAGACGTAGATAATATAGGTTGCACACATTTACCCCTCAGTCGCTTGCCTATGGACAATGGTCTTACTTTTGCTTATGCTTCCGCTGTTGTCTTTTGTAATGTAAGTATTTGGCTTGATCGGTCCTTATGTAAACTGTCGCCTGACGCGATGTATTTTAACTCTGATTTGTAATATTAGGGTTTAGTATATTTAATGCGATGCATGAGTTGATGTAGCAATGTAATTGTGAGCATTATTTACTGATCCTGGGAATAGTGCAGTGAATCACAGGGGATTCTGGATTGAAAAATCCGGGTCCGACAGCCATCCTGTCCTCTTGGAATCCAACCCCATCAGTATCGACGGCGTCCTAGAACCCACGCGCCTAGAGCATGACCTTCATCATCAGGGCCCAATCACCATAGTTCATCTTCATGAGAATCGGATACGCCGTCGATCCCCCGCCACCTTCACCACCCTTTGCACCACCAGAGCACCGCTGCTGCCATCGGCACACCAGAGCACCGCTGCTGCCATCGGCATGGTCTCTAGGATGTGGCGATGAAGATTGGGAGCGCCGGGGCATCACGGATTCACCTGGCTGCATCGTGGATCAGCGTTCCCTTGCTCTGATACCAATTGTCAGGAACTTCGCCAGGTCAACACGCTTGAGCTCACACATGAACACACACGAAGTTGAAAAACACATAGCAAGAACACAAGAGTTTTTGCGCTACTGGAAAACTGGGCAACATTTTCTATTGTATTAACCTGCTATTTAAAGAAATCCTACACTGAACTGGATGGTTAAACCACCCTTATTATGCGCCACTACCTACATGATCCCACGGATCCAGGCCATGTCGTACACGGTGTTAACAGACACCGAAAAATGCATTTTGGCATCGACTAAGCACGCGTCGAACAACTACTATAGTAATTCTACAACTTCGATTACGGCCGCTAGATTACGACCACAGCCATTATGACCAACTCTTTGACCACGGTCACTACGACTGACTCACTAACACTTCGAATACAGTCACTTCGACCACAGTCACTATGACTGACTCTACAATCACGGTGAACATGCTGGATTATTTAATAGAGAACTAGGGGGGGGGGGGTTGTCTGGTAGTACGACCTTATGCAGCATGCTGAGCCTTGCAAGGATTTGATCTTTTCTTTTTTGTTTTTGTGTTGTGTAGTTCTATTGTGAAACTATTGAGTTTGCAGATGACAACCTTTCAATCGTTCTCTTGTATTTTGTTTTTCCTAATCTTAAAACAATCTGGTCGACCATCCCTGGCTGGCCCGACCAAAAAGGTACTTGGCCTTTGAGCTTCAACACTGCACCACCCAATGATGGCGATAGGAGCCTTATGCGCAGAAAAACTAGGAGAACACGTGAGCGAGCGAGCGGCCGTGGCGCACGGGCTTGTCTGGTTGAAGGCCCGAGAAAGATTCGCTTGCCAAAAGCATGAGACACCTGCATGTGGTCTATTTGGTTGATGTCTGTGTCGGACACAGGCAAGGCATCTTAGGCTGAGGCGCACAATTTTGGTATTCAGGCGCAACAACTTTAGAAAGGGGATTAGTTGATTGCTCTCGCAAGTCCTTCTCATCGTCCACCATCATCGAGCCCTCTGAGGCACCGACTACTGCCGTGGAGTCACCGATCGCTGTCGCCGTTGCGCGTAGGGTGTCATCGTTGCCACTTGCCGTAGATGCCTATTCATCATGCTGTTCGGCAAGCTAGGAAAAAAATTGAGGGTAGACTGAATCATTTATCGGACTAAACTAAGTTGGCATAAATATAGTCTTTTACTCTTATAGAATTTCAAATTCATACAGAAATTATACAATTGGAGTCTTAGAGACAAACAACGAAAAACAGAGAAATATAAAGTAGGTACCTCGACAATAGAAAGCGCATACCTAAGAATATATAATTATTCTGCTATGAGTATCGAGTAGCAATAAATCACCTGTGTATGAAACATATGAAAATTAGTGATATAATAGAAAATTATGAATAACAAAGATAATTTAAATCATATGAAACATACCACAAATAAGCTAATTTGAATCATGAGACAAATTTGAATCACGGGGCAAATGCATTCTACGTGACTTCATGCCTTGGAAACGGTTTATAATTTTATCATCATCAATGCTTTTAAAGATCTCTAGCTTAGTGTAGCACACCATCAAGTCAATAAGCCACTCATCCGCTACCTTATCGCGCAAATCTGTTTTGATAATATTCATTGCTGAAAATACTCTCTCAACAGATGCCGTGGCCACCGGAAGTATCAATGTCAACTTGATGAGGCGATATACCAACGGGAAAGTTCTATCTTTTTTTGTTTGAACCATCAATTGAGCAAGTTTTGATATATCACGACATCCATTGAATTCTTTATTTCTTCTAATGTTGAGAATGAAGGTTTGAAGCTAATTTCTTAACAAGAGCCGATCAGCACCCGTAAAATCATCAGCATATATCTCAGCAAGTCGAACAAGTTTATCAACATCAAACTTAGAGAAAAAGTCGCTTAGATCAAGACGAGATATGCACACCAATAACTCTGAGGAAACTTCATTGAATCGATGATTCATCTCATTCATAATTGCATCAATAGCAACATTAAAAATGTCAACTTTGTAATAATGATGTTGTGTCACTTTATGCTTCTGACGTACTGATTTACCCATAACTCCTATAGAATCTTCCATATTTGGCACATCAATCTCATATGTTTCACAAAAGTTTTTGACTTGGTTGAACAATGGCTCCCACCTATTGTTTCTTATATCTTGAAAGCATAGTTTGACATCCTGTAACAAACCCATAATTTCAACAATATCTTGATGCTTCCTTTGCAAAGCAAGTGATAGCTCATTTGTAATGCTCAACATGGTTATTAAGAAATGCATGATGAATATAAATTCAAAACATTCCATGTTTTTTAGCAAACCTGCTACTCCACCATGACTTGAGTTTTGACAAACATCTTCACTTACAAGCTCAAGCACATTCACTACTGCCTCCCACATTTGGTATATGCGTAAATGATGTGGAACTATAACTAACCTCACAATCACCACCATTTTCTCCTTTATTGATACATCTCTAGACTTATCAACAAGGACTGCAAAATTTCTATCTCCAATCTCACATTTAATCACTTCTGTGACCTCTTATGCACAATATTTACAAAGCTCTTTTTAAATATCTAGAGAAATCATAACTGCATGCCATAGAGCTGTATCAAATACCACTTTCACTTACTCCTTTTATCTTTACACCAATCCAATAACTCTTTGAAATTCCTCTTGTTGATGGAAGTAGATGATTCATCATGTACTCGAAAAGCTTCACCTTGAACTATAAGATATCTTGCACAATCTAAAGATGCAGTTAAACGAATTTTGTATACAATTTCGGCCTCCTTACTGTAAGTATTGATTTTGCTAGACACACTTGACCTTTGATTTTTAAAGTTGTCGCAAAGACCCTTGCAATATGGTGGGAACTATTTGTACCACCAACATGTTTATTGAAAGCTTATAAAATAATCTTCCAACGAGAGAACCCATCCTTCGTAAATACATCACTTCCAAATGTATTGGGTTGTGCTGGTTTCTTGAAAAGAAAACAATAAAAACAAAAGGTGGCATTCTTTTCCACACTATATTCCAATCAATTGAACTTATTATACCATGATTCTTAAAAGGACCATGACTGTTTGCCATCCAATGTCTGTGGAAATGAATATCCAATTACTTGGGTAGGGCCATTCAATAAATATGCCCTTCTCACTTAATCTCTAATTTCATTAGCACAATCTTCAATTGGTATGCGCAATGCCGGATCGACAATTATTTCATTTGGATTAAATTCTAATTGAAGCTTCTTTGGTTGAGTTGCACTCTCATCGGTTGGACAAGAACTACTTAAATTACTTGCAAAATAGTTGCACAAAGTTTGTTTCTCCATTATAGCAAAATCTATAAATAAATTATTAATTTCTGTCAATACAAAGCTATAAATATATAAATTAATTATAAGAACTAAACTATCTATATGCACTGAATGTGAAAGTCTAAAATCTAAACTCTAAAATACTAAATTGATAAGAAAAAACTGGAGAAAAATTACTTACTCTGCAAACACGGCCAACCCTATTTCCTCTGTTGATCTAATCTCTACTTCTCTGTCGCCTCTCGCCGCTTGTCTCGGCCGTCTACTCGTCTGTCTCACTCTCTGTCTCTCTCAGACTCACTCAATCGCTCACTTCGCTCGCTCTGTCCCATCGCTCTTCGCTCGGACTCCGCCATCTCCACCTCTCCGTCGCTCTCGCCCGTCGCTCCTCGCTCGGTGCTCGCCTGCTCGGTGTTCCTTCGCATCGGCCCGCTGCCTAGTGCTCCTCTGTGGCGCCGCCCGATCTGACTCCCCCTGTCGGCCCGCCCCCATCCCCTGGCCATACGGCCCCACCCCGGATGGCCGGATCTGGTGAACAACGTCCCCTCTGCCGACTCGCCGCTATATCTGGTTCCGACTCTGACGACACCCCCTTCTGCATGCACGGTGCGCCCTCGCCCGGTCACCCCCAGCCCCAGCACCCCTCTGGCCTCTGCGTTTGGCGGTGCAGACGCTTCTCTCCTTTGGTTCTGCCGCCGGTCTGGGAAGTGGAAGTGGGAACCAATTGCAATGGCTAGGTTTGTGAGTTGGAGTGAGTGTTTTGGTGGGCTAATGAGATGAATTTGTTCGACTTCTTTAAGGGTAGTGGGCTACCACAGTGCCATTTGACTATGCTTTTTGTTTGCTTGTTGGGCCTCTGTGACTGTCGACGTCACCGGCCGCTGTGGGCACTCGCAGGGGCGGGGCGGGGGGGTGCTGCTACTAAGGGAGGTGAGGCTCGAGCCTTACTAACCACCCCCCCGGCCGCTAGCTTTGCCCTTGCTGTTTGGCGCCATCGTGGCATGTAGCCGACGCAACCAAACTTGCTCCCTTCAACATCTCACTTTGGATGCATAGAAGGGTTGACAAAAATAGGTTTAGATTTGGGATTAGTTGTTTTCCTTCTTTTCCTCCATCCGTCTTAAGAAAGATCTGTACATGTGAATTGGCTTGGAAATTGGATAAAACTTAAAAGCAGAGGCGGAGCTAGGCCTCGGGCCACCGGGGCAATGGCCCGAGACCTCTAGTGGACTAGGCCTGAGGCTCAGTCCGTGGCTGGCTACGCCACTGCTTAAAAGATGGATGCGGATAAGTATTCAGATGGGTGCAACATGTATGATTTATATTTTTAAAAAAGATTCAGCATATGTGATTCATTTTTCTTAGATTCATCATGTGTGATTTATGAAAGGGTTAATATTTGTTAACCTTTAATAAGAGTAATTTTCAAACCTTAATCATGTTTCAGCTTTTTTTAGCCTCAGGTCTCTAACCAAACAACGATTTCCTGACACTCCGATCACCAACCAAACAGCCCCTACAACGCTCCCCTCGCTGCTTGATTGCTCCTTTGTTTCTATTGCCAAACTAGTCAATGTAAACTTAAATAATAAACATAAGATGAATGAGAATTTTTTTTGAACCCACATGTTGGCAGCAAAACATCTTATATCATTCTCAACCAATGTCAAATGTCTTCAAAAAGGTAGTGCTCCCTCTCACTCTGAATGTAAGTCTCATCCTAAATGTGTATGATTAAATATTGCTCAGTTTAACCATAGATTGATCTAGTATAACCAGTTTCGTTACGACATATTTTTGAAATATATATTTATTTATAATAACATATTATAAGACAAATTAATTGTCCAAATAGTAGTTTGGTGATCGTGTCTATATTCAAAGTAACCTACATTTTGCAAATGAACGGAGTATCGGAAAGCACTAGTCGCTGGGATAGTGAAACCAGTTTTTTTTTCTAAAATTAAGCCAACTTATGATTCCATGTGTCATATATAGGCACATTCCTCACATATTACTTAGGACCTTTTTTCTTGAGTTGTCACTGGAGTTCATCGGCGATGAGCCCAACAACTAGTAGGTCTGGTTGAAAATAAAAAAGAATTCTATAGTGGTATAATGGAGAAATTGTAGGTGGAATTCAGATAAGAGATAGCATGGTAGTGCACTTACTATATCTTCGATGTGGGCGAGCTTCATCTTGTTGTCCTCTGATTCACACCACTTCCTTAGTTCAGGGCTGTCATGAATTTCTAGCTTCTTAAGCATGGCAAGTTGTTGTATACCTTGCGGTAAAGACTTGATGCTTGGGCATCCGTATATCTCGAGGCTTTCGAGAGAGGTGAGGTGGCCCATCCATTCCGGCAGCACTGAAATGCTGTCACACCACACCAATTCTAGCGATCGGAGGGAGGTAAGGTCCCGCATGCTCTCTGGCAAGCTCGCCAGATAATCACATTTGTGGAGTTCCAACCGTTGGAGGGTAGGGATGTAGTGAAGCAACCTCCACTTGTCTTTTGGCACTTTGCTGTTGTGGACCTCCAACGTGGTAGAGGACGGAACGCTGAAGTGGCCTCCCTCACCCCAGGAAGATATTACTTTGTCGCTTCTACGTATGCACCATGTAGAAAATATGGGAGGGCATGGTTTTAGCCTCAGCGAACGGCAATCCAATGTCCACAATGCCTTAAGCTTAGGGAACATGAACTCCTTCACGCCATCCTCGCCACTATATGTTGTGCTCCACTCTTCCAGTCGTTCCATATCTTCCAACCAGAAGGTTGACAATCGACGGAATGCTCCTCTGCCACCACAGAAATCTCCATCGACCTTTGTAATGTTGCGCAGCCTTTTCAGATGCAGCTCTTCCAGGCTTGATAACTGTCCGAGTGGTGGTAGTTCATTGCACCTCGGCAGATTCTCCAACTTAATTTTAACAAGATTTGGGAGATGACGAGAAATGCCCATGAGCCAGATAGGAAAGCATACACCGTTATAACCTCGTAGCCTCAGTTCCTTCAGATCATTTGGTGGCACTAGTTCCCCTAACACATCCTTGTCATGCAAATAAAGTCGATCAGGACCCAAGGTCCAATCGAACGTCAGCTTTGAAAGATTTTGTTTCTTTAATAATTGAACACCGCACGCTTCCTCCATAGACATTGTGTTTTCAAGACAACAAATTTCCAACTCGTCAGGATGTATATCCCCGAGCCGATGAAGATTGCTGCAAGTATTGACATCATTAGCATGAACCGTGAAGAGTGGTAATGAGACTGAATTCTTGAGCCGATAATGCCTCATGTGTTCGGTCAGTGAGCCTGAGCAGTTAGCCACCAGTAGAAACTTCAGCGTATGAATTGCACCTATACTTTCTGGTATGGTCTTTAGGCCCCAGCAGCCTGAGACGTCTAATGTATGTAGCCTTTTGAGGTTACCGAGACATTCAGGTAAATAATCAAGACATCTGTTACGAGATAGGTCCAAGTGCTCTAGATTGGTTAGGGCACTGATACATTGATTGGTTAGGGCAACTCGATTTGTCAAGTTGCTGTCTGACAAGTTCAAATACTGGAGTTCGGTGAGGTTGCCCAGAACATCTGAATCACAGCAACTTGACAAATCGAGATGCACCAAATTGTGGAGCTTCCGAAATGACTCTGGCAATACACCAATCTTACGACAACCTGATAAGTTTAAATGTTGCAGTTTGGTGAGGCTTCCTATAGCTTCTGGTAGCTTTTCAAGATTGGAGCAGTTTGACAAGTTCAAATATTGGAGTTTGGTGAGGCTGCAAAGAGATTTTGGCATCGCCACAACTCTGGAGCAGTCGGATAATTCTAAATGAAGCAAGGATTTGAGATTCCCCAATGATTCTGGGAGTTCTACTAGCATTCTACAACTTGATAAGTCAAGATGGATCAGACGCTCAATTTTGCCAATTGATTCCGGTAATGCGGAAATTTCCCGAGATCCATGCAGGTTTAGGTACTGTAATCTTGAGAGCTGAGTAACACACTCGGGCAACTTTGAGAGCGGCCATCCGCTTAAATTCAAGACACGCAAGCACTTTGCGAATAAAAATGCATCATTACGGAGCTCCAGTTCGCTACAATCCAAAAAGTGCAGTGCCCTCACCTTGGCCGGGAAAATGGCTGACAACTTTGTTGGCCCACTGTAATTTGTGAGCAATGCATAGCGGCAATATTTCTGCTCACAGCTGTTGCTCCCTTTGTTAGAATCGGAAACAAGCAACTCGTCATCCATGATTGATCTTGCAAGGTCGTGCACTAGGTCGTGCATGGTGAACACCGCTTGCTGTTGGGAAGTCTGAATTTAAAAATACAGCAAGTTATATTAGAAATGAAATACTAGGTCGTGCACTTTTTTCCCTCGCAAAAAAAGTCCAGGCATCTTATCTATGCATATAAAAGTTGTTTAGAGATCGACGTCTTGTTCTTAGTTGGAGTTACAACTCAATGATTTCTTGCTAATATTTCCAGAGCTAATCATGTGCCAGCCAATTTTACTTAAGTTGATGTTATTTAAGGAACAGAGCTACATGCCTGCAGCAACTGTGAACGACTCTAGAACTCAGAAAGTAAAATAACTAAAGAGGAGGAAATCTTGCAACTATTATGCCCTAAATTATTATGGGAACTAAGGTGCGTAAACCCCGTAGATCAAATTTTATTGTACAACTTTATCTTCCTCCATGTGAAAATTTTTCCCACCCAGTTTCCATTTCTCACCACCTCCTTTTCTACGCCACTCACCGCCTACTATTTGCCCCTCCTCCGCGCCTCTCATAGTGTCATTCTATGTGGTCATCGTTGCCAATTACCACCTCATCTGCACCACTCTCTCTCCCCACCATCACTAGCTGTCACCACTGACATGTGTGGAGTGAGAGCAACAGAGAAAGGAGAGAGGTTTTCTGCTGCATGTGCTGAATCATCTAATGACTAGGATGCCACATCAGCATTTCAACTGATTTGGATCCCATGTCGGTGAAAACCATAGTGGCATTAGGTCAAGAGGTTATTTATGGGTGCAAGGTAAACGATTTAGGAGTTTCGTTGGATGCCACGCCAGTGAAAACAATAGTGGCATTGGATAGACGGGTGCAAGATAAACAATTTAGGAGTTTAGTGCTGAAACTAGAAAATTTGTAGAGCTCAAGGGGGTAAAACACACCTTTCCCATTGCATGGAGTTCAAATGTTATTTTACTTTTTTTAGTCGCTTTCATTACATCTTTGACTAACAACATTAAGCAAAAAAGGTATTTCCAAACAAGGGGCATAACAGAATAGTGCAAAAAAGATATTTCCAAATAGGAGGCGACTACAGAACGCTATAGCGTTGCAACGGTATAGCAACAAGTTTCATCAATTTTAGGAAGTTCCATCAAAATATTTGAAATAGTTTCAAGCTCCATTGAGTTTCACACATTTCTAGAAGTTTCTACAAGATTTCAGAAAAGTTTCAAGAGCAAGTTCCAATAAGTTTCATATTTTGGAACTCAAGCTTCAAGTTTCAGTATGTTTCAATATGTTTCATCAAATTTCATCCAAAGAGTTTTAAGAAGTTTCAGCAAGTTTCAACCGAAGAGTTTCAATAGATTTCATCAAATTTCAACCCAAGAATTTCAAGAAGTTTTAGTAAGTTTCAACAGGGTTCATCAAGTTTCAACCAAAAAGTTGTAAGAAGTTTCGACTAGTTTCAACCAAAAAGTTTCAAGAAGTACCACAAGTCTCAATGAGTTTTGATGAGCTCACCGTCGCAGCAGTGGTCTCTCCTGTGGTATACTACTCCCTCTCCTACTCTCTTCCTTCTCTATATTAGCTTGGATTGCTACAATTTCAGATGCAATGCTTGTGAATGGTGATGCCCGAGGTATAATGCCTCGGTTTGACTTTTTTGTTGTTGTTGAGGGATTTATTAGTTTGCCATTGCTGATGTTATGACTTATGACACAGGCCAACACCTTGAAGAGGGGGAGGCTGGATGATAATAGATACATGAAGGTGCTTCAATTGCAGGCATGCTATCTTTTAAATTCATCAGCTTAAGTCCTGTTCTCTTTTGCAGCAAATCGGTCATGCAAAACAATATATATACAGAAGGTTTTGGTTGAGCGGGGGGCTTTTCAGGCTATATCCTAGATAGGTGTATTGTTTCAGGATTTCTCATCCTTTTTCCTAGTGATGTCCTAAACATCTTGACCACAAGAAGATTGAGCCACTGTTGACGGAGAAGGTGAGCACCTGGTTACGTCTATGTCCCTTTTTATCCTATCAAATTCCACCGAAAACCCATCACGCTTGAGGCTGGAGTTCTCCCAATCAGTTCTCTTCGTCAGCGAGAAGAGCCCTAGGTATGTTAATCTACAGCGATGCACGCTACCGCCGTCCTTTATCCAGCGCCAGGAACGCTGCCACCGTCCTTTATGCAGCGCCAGGAGCAACTCATCCCTTTACCGCCAACTCCAGAGGAGAAAGCAGGCAGGAGCAGTGGAGGCCTTTCTCGACGGGAAATTACCACGTCGTCCAGCGCACTCGACCATCGTAGCATCACAGTAGAGACCCGCGAAGTCACCTGTGGCCGACCGCCCGACACACGGTACTGCCGTCAGACGCAGAGAGTTCCAAGGGCTTAGATACAGTTATAAATTTTCCAGGCTTTGTATGTAAAATGTGGGTTGCCTGTAGAAAAAAAAATCAAGAGAGGAACATGGAGCACTGTTGAGGTCGTCATTGTCCCGTCTTTTCTTAATGCTTGGTTTGTCTAAATCAGCCAATATTATTTTAGCTTGCTTTGTTATTCCCTTGTATCATTGAATGGTGTCTAACTCTATAAATGTTACCTCGCAAAAAAAAAACTCTATAAAAGTTAATGTGAAGCGTGGCCTACAACTATGCATACACGCAATGTCACAGAATCGATTTGATGAGACCCAGGAAGAACAATGATATAAAAAATACAACATGAACAAACTTCCGGATCTACATTGCCTAAATACCACCTTTTACATAGATGTATGAAGAAAATTAAAATATACAAGCAGCACAGGAAGTAATTTTGAAACTACTTAAAATACAGCTAAACATACTGAATATGAAAGAAATCAACATATGAAATACTCTATATCAAAGTCTTCTGCTAATACAAAAATTTGCCATGCTAATGGATGACTCGGTTCTATTTACAATGTGATGTGTTAAACTTTATTCCGGGAGAAAACTTACACATCGCAAACAAACTAAGAGAACACAGGAGAATTTCTCAATTTCTCTATTCTCTTACTTGCTCTCCTTTTTTCTCTACAAAAACTGGTTACAAGCTGTCAGCAACCTGGTTCTGGTGGTTAGGATAGCTTTTACCAAGTCTTTTGGATCGGTTATTGTACTCCTAGTTTTCAGGTCTTGATCCTTGCTTCTAGGCTTGGTTAGCTCTCTCTCCTGCTATATATGTATTGTCTCCTGACTTGAATACAGGTAGTGTCTTCAGCATCTCATTCTCTACATGGTATCAGACTAGTACTGAGATCTCTGTTCCGCTGCTCTTCGTCGCCATGTCCGCCCTCTCCGAGCAGTCCGGTTCCTCCGGCCATGGCTCGTCTTGTTGGATGATTACAATCACTATGCTTGGACATTCCCTCTTCGCCACAAATCGGATGTTCTTGCCACTCTCGTTTCTTTCCATGCCTTCATTCGCACACAATTCCAACTTCCTCTTCTATGCTTCCAGACGGACAATGGAAAGGAGTTTGATAATGCTGCTTCTCGAGCCTTCTTTACTGCGCATGGCATTGTACTCCATCTCACCTGCCCATATACATCTCAGCAAAATGGCCGTGCCGAGCGTGTTCTTCGAACTCTCAATGATGGCGTGCGCACACTCTTGTTCCATGCATCCATCCCTCCTTCCTTCTGGCCCGACGCGCTGGCTACATCAACATACTTGCTCAACCGCCGGCCATGTCGTGCATGCCGCCAAGCTACGCCATTTGAGCTCCTGTTCGGTTTAGCCCCAACCTATGAACATCTCCGGGTCTTCGGCTGCCTCTACTATCCAAACACGACATCGATGGCACCACACAAACTAGCGCCGCGCTCGATGGCATGTGTGTTCCTCGGCTATCTGGCTGATCACAAGGGCTACAAATGTTACAACATGGACACTCGGCGTGTTCTCATTTCCCGTCACGTTTTCTTGCACGAGACGCGATTTCCTTTTGCGCAGGTTCGACCATCGGTTTCGCCAACTGTGACCTCTCCACCCGATCCTGACGTCGTTCACCTGCCGGCGCGATCCTCGACTCGGCAGCCGAGTCGTCGCGCCTCAGCGCCACAGCTGGCTACCGTGCACGCTGTGCCAGCAGGGTAGCTACTGCCTCACCACACATCGACGCCCCTTTGCCAGCATCTGCGCCCACGCCTTCAGCAGCACAACCGGCTGCCCCCGCTCCTCCTCAACACCCCATGGTGACTCGGTTACGAGCTGGCATCGCCAAGCCCAACCCCAGATATGCACATGTCGCAGCTTCCTCACCGCCGTCGCCACCACCAAGCGGCGTGCGCGCTGCCATGCGCGATCCGGCTTGGCTGGCTGCCATGCGTGAGGAATTTCACGCTCTCACTGCAAACAACACATGGCAGCTGGTACCCAGACCAGTTGGTGCCAATGTCATCACCGGCAAATGGCTTTTCAAGAACAAGCTCAACGCCGACGGTACTCTCAAACGCCGGAAAGCATGTTGGGTGGTGCGCGGGTTCTCGCAGCGTGCCGGTGTTGATTTCCACCAGACATTTTCTCCAGTGATCAAGCCTGCTTCCATTCGCGCAGTGCTCCACCTTGCTGCGTCCCGCTCGTGGCCTGTCCATCAGTTAGACGTCAAAAATGCATTTCTACATGGCAACCTGGCTAAGCGTGTTTACTGCTATCAACCGGCTGGTTTCGTCGACAGCGATCATCCCGACTACGTCTGCCTCCTCACCAAGTCTTTGTACGGGCTCAAGCAGGCCTCCCGCGCTTGGTTCGAGCGTTTCGGTGGTCATCTCCGTCGCCTTGGCTTCACTGCAACTAGCTCCAACTCATCGCTGTTCGTCCTCAAGCACTCAGCCGGGCTGGCATATCTCCTCGTCTATGTCGATGACATTGTGTTGACTGCATCCTCGACATCTCTCCTGCGACGCATCATCAACCAGCTGTGAGTGGAGTTTGCCATCAAGGACCTCGGGCCTCTTCACTTCTTCCTTGGGGTTCAAGTTCAACGTCGCGCCGACGGCTTCTTCTTGAATCAAGCCAAGTATGCTGAGGAGATCCTTGAACGAGCGGGTATGAGTACATGCACGCCGGCGCCCACCCCGACTGACACCAAGCCCAAGCTCTCATCTCATCAGGGAACGCCCATCACCGATGCCACGTTCTACAGGAGTATCACAGGAGCGCTTCAGTACCTGACACTCACCAGGCCGGATGTTGCTTACGCGGTGAATCAGGCGTGCTTGCACATGCATGCGCCCACTGACTTGCATTGGAACCTCGTCAAGCGCATACTCCGGTATCTTCGCGGCACGCTCGACCACGGCTTGCATATATCGGCTTCTTCTTCATGTAATCTCACAGCGTACTCTGACGCTGACTGGGCGGGATGCCCGGACACGCGCTGCTCCACGTCGGGTTACTGTGTGTTCTTGGGAGATAGCCTCATTTCCTGGTCGTCCAAGCGGCAAACTACGGTGTCTTGATCCAGCGCGGAGGCGGAATATCGTGTAGTTGCTCATGCCACCGCTGAATGCTGCTGGGTTTGAAATCTTCTCTGCGAGCTACACGTCGTCGTCGACAAGGCCACTGTTATTTACTGCGACAATGTATCGGCAGTCTATCTCACCAAGAATCCAATTCATCCGCGACGCACGAAACATGTCGAACTCGACATTCATTTCGTTCGTGAGAGCGTGGCTCTCGGCCAGCTATGTGTCATCCACATTCCAACCGAGCGTCATATCGCCGACATCATGACAAAGGGATTGCCCACTGCTGTTTTCAATGAGTTCAAAACCAGCTTATGCATTCGTCTCCGCGATGCACAAACTGAGGGGGGGTGTCAGCAACCTGGTTGTGGTGGTTAGGATAGCTTTTACCAAGTCTTTTGGATCGGTTATTGTACTCCTAGTTTTCAGGTCTTGATCCTTGCTTCTAGGCTTGGTTAGCTCTCTCTCCTGCTGTATATGTATTGTCTCCTGACTTGAATACAGGTAGTGTCTTCAGCATCTCATTCTCTACACAAGCTTCTTGATATATATATAAGTTAATGCTTTCCTACTAGCATACGTATTCGGACTTCAACTTGAGTTGCACATGGAGACGGACTCTACTACGTCTTGAACTCTAAGTCAAGATTATTTGTAACAATCTCCCCCTTAATCTTGACTTGACATACTCTAGTTTTAGTCTTAATGCATTATGAACTACCAGCCACGCCTCCACATAAAGCGTTCCACATGTAGTAACTCAACTCAACTGATATGGGTCCATCCAGATGCAAAGATTCTAAAACAGTGAGGCAGTTGGTCTTAACTACGACTTAATAAACTCATACTTGATACAGAACGGTGATACATCTCCTCAAGGTTCCGATTTCTTTTCACCTTACTTGAGTTTGTACGGTGACACATCTTCTCAACGTCCCTGACTCAACTCATCATCAAAGCACTATTGATTCATCATCGCTGAGCTCTTCAGCAAGAAATGCTTTCTTCATCCTCGGCTATCCTTGACTTGTGTTAGCCGAGGAAACAGAAGCAATGTTTTCTCTCTCTTAGTGTAGCTTCTCCTTGGGGTTGCTTTGCTTCTTTTCTTTTACTATTGCGACGTGACACTCCGTCGCACTGAGTGCCGTGCGCTGGGAGCACCGCGCGAGACGAGCACGAAACGGAATCGCTGAGAAGATTTTTTCAGTGACTTGATTCTCGCCTAGGCTCTGATACCACTTGTTAAACTTTATTCCAGGAGAAAACGTACACATCGCAAATAAATTGAGAGAACACACGAGAATTTCTCTATTCTCTTACTTGCTCCCCTTTTTTCTCTACAAAAACTGGTTACAAGCTTCTCAACATATAGGCTAATACTTTCCTACTAGCATACGTATTTGGACTTCAAGTTGGGCACAACTTCAACTTGAGTTACACACAGAGACAGACTCTACTACGTCTTGAACTCTAAGTCAAGATTATTTGAAACAATTCATCTTTGGCTTGGGGCATTCTGAAGCAAAGTGTCCATAATCGTTACAGTTATAACACCTCACTTTTGCCTTATCAAAACTTTCGATTCTGACGGCCTTGGCCACCACCCCTAGAAGTGCTCTTGCCTTCACACTTCGATGACCGGATCTCCCACTCAGCACAGGTCAACAAGAGCTGTCCGTCGCCTTTATTGCTATTGTCGTGGATGCGTTCCTCATACGCTTTAAGACGACTGATGACCTCCTCCATGGTCATTGTCCTTAAATCTCAAAATTGCTCTATGACCGAAGCAACCGGGAGAAACTATGAGGGAACAGTACGAAGGAATTTCTTCACTACGTACAACTCTTCCACATTCTTGTCAAGGGCCCGTATCTTGTTGACGATGACCGTCAACCGGACGGCGAAGTCATTGATCGACTCCGTTTCCTTTATACGCAGCACCTCGAACTCGGTCTTGAGAGTTTGTACCTTTGCTTCCTTCGCACGATCAGCGCCAAGATGCACATCTTCAACGCCTCCCACACGGCTTTGGCCGTCTCCTTGTCGGCCAGTAGGAAGAGCGTCTCCTCTGGGATGCCCTGATAGATGGCCGCCAATGCCATCTGATTCTTACGCACATCGACGTTGCCATTTAAGATTGTGTCCCACACTGCTTGAGCCTTCATGTACACCTTCATTTTGATTGCCCAGGCTGCATAATTGCTCGTCGTGAGCATCGGATAATGCAGTGAGACAGTGGAACTCTTCTTCGCCATCATACCAGATGATACCTTTATTCCAGGAGAAAATATACACATCGCAAATAAACTGAGAGAACATAGAAGAAATTATGAATTTCTCTATTCTCTTACTTGCTCCTCTTTTTTCTCTACAAAAACTAGTTACAAGCTTCTCAATATATAAGCTAATGCTTTCCTACTAGCATACGTATTCGGACTTCATATTGGCCATAACTTCAACTTGAGTTACACATGGAGATGGACTCTATTACGTCTTGAACTCTAAGTCAAGATTATTTGTGACATGATGTATTTTGTGTAATGTGTGCATAATCATGTAAATATGTATTATGTACAGATTTACTAAGGAGAGTTCCTCGATGATTTAAGAGAAGAAAAGTTCATGGAGGTATATAGTTACTTAGTAACTCACCGAAGGCAACTTTGAGTGCTGAAGGAAGGACATCCCCAAGAGCTGGCTGATATACTTCTCCCCGAGCTGACTGGCTGGAAATGTATTTGACGGTTTGATGAAATCAAGAACAATCCATTGATGAATCAGATCATCTTTAGCTATACTTCGACCTTTTGGAAATATGGCACAATAGGCAAAGCATAATCTCAACTGTAATGGCATACTTTTGTAACTTAACATCAATGATGGAAGCACTTTATTTTGAGGTGAATTTTCATCGTCATGATAAGGGTCATTCCAGATGTGACTGTCTCTCACTGCTAACCATTCCTTAAGATTCATTCCAGATAACATATATCCAAGGGCTTGAGCTGCTAACGCCACACCGCCGCACTTCTTTGCAATGTCCAGTCCTATCTGCTTCAGTTGTTCTTTTTCAGGATTAGATTCGAGGTGACACCTTTTCTTGATTATATCCCAGCACTCGGTATCAACCAAGGGCTTTAGATCGTACGATTTACCGGCCCAAAATTTTCTTGCAATTTCTACCTTGCGTGTAGTTACTATGACATCAATCTTGCTGCCATCCTTGCCATTTAGCATAGTCTTCAATTTATCCAACTCATCGTTGTCTTCCTCCCATATGTCATCTAAAATAATCAGAATCTTCTTACCACGAATTAACTCATCAAGCCGCTTGTTTATCGACTCTCTATCACTTAAACCCTCGCTTTCTGTATTTGATATTTGAGAAATTATAGAACATCCTATTTTCTTTAGGTCAAACACCTGGGACACATAGACCCACACCCGATGATCATACTGATCTTTAAATTGATAATCATTGTAAACCAATCTCGCCAATGTTGTCTTGCCTATGCCTCCAAGACCATGGATAGGAAGAATTACGGCCTCTTCTTTGGTGCTGCTTTCCGATAACAAAGCTACGATTTCCTTCTTTTCTTTCTCCCTCCCTACAATGTCCTCTTGGTTAAACTTTGATGTAGTTGATCTTGTTTCTTGTGAAGCAGTAAACTGCTGCTCGTTGTTAGCACTAGTATCTGGTGAGAACCTGAACTTCCTATGGTCCTCGTCAATCTTACTCAGTTGCTGTCTCATCTTTCTCATCTTCTTAGCCAAGTTATTCTTGCGTACAATCGTGAAACTTGAAAGCAGCCCTGTCTTCTGCAAGAAATTGGAATTTACATATCAGGTCTGGAAAAGGGAAAAGCATCTGCAGGCCAAATATACATTTTTATAAAACAAAATTTGAAATACTTTTACGGAACATAGCACTGAAAGTTATCTCTCAAGAGGATTATGATATATGCCACTTCCGTGAGGCAGATCTAACAAATATACCGCTTAAACGCCGTTATCATACTGCTTAATCACTTTGAACGCAATTAAATATTAGTAATAATCAAGGAACTCCAACGTGGATGAAAGAAGGATTTTTCATAGAGGTGATGGATCGCTAATATTCAGTAGTGACAAACGACAAACACTTGACAGATGGTACACGAGCACAACTGGTAGTACTACTAGCTACATACCGTTCCGTCTTGGAACTCGTCGAGCATGTCGCAGATGTCGTAAGCCGCGTTCTTGAGCCGCTTCAGCCACAGCCGCACAGACGACTCCCTGACCGAGCGCCTCTCCGCATCCGTGAGGACGGCCACGATGGATTCCAGCGTCTCCTTCATGCCCTCCAGGTCGTCCTTGAAGCTGCACAGCATCGTGACCTGATCTCCAATGGCAGAGCCTAGCTTAGCGACGGCCAGTTTGAGGACAGCCGAGGCAAGCATCTCCGCCATGGCTGCACAGCCCGCTTTCGCTCACACTCGTTGGTATGCTCGAAGCTGAGGAAGAAGCTAGTGGAGCTGTGGTGTGAAACTGTGAACTTTGAAGTGGACAAGAGAAAAATATACGAGCACACGCTGCTTCAGTTTCGTTGAAGAGAGATCTCGTGTGGGGGATCTTTGTTATCTGCAGGGCTGACCGTACCGGCCGAAAATGGCAATTATTGGGGACCCTGTCTTCAATATTTTGGTTCAATTCAAATTTACACCGATTTACTCCGATTGTCACTGATTTACCTTTATATTGGCTGATTTTATTTTAAATTCAAATTTTCATTTGAAATTTTGGGCCGAAATTCTCAAAAAAAATTATTGTCGGTGCTACCGGCCCTCAGTAAAAAATCAAACCGGTTTTGTAAATACCGGTTATCTGCGTCCACAGAGCATACGCCGTTGGATGAGACACGGAGCAACCTCGATCGGATGCGACCGCGATGCACATGTGAACGCATGTGAACGCGATACACGACATGAAGACCGGGACAGGCAGCTAGTGCTGTTTGCTGTGCGGTCGTTCACTCCTGTCCATCTAGTACTATATATGACTTTAACTCTAGTTGGGCCTTAACTCCTTTCACATTTCCAGCTCATCATGTCTTCGTCTCTTGCCTCCGCTCGGTCCCATGACTGATTTGCTTCTTTTTTTAGATTAAGGAATATAACATTCCGGCCTCTATCATTTACAAGTGAATGAGTATAGCCAATTTCAACACACCCATAATACTTAGACTACAAACCACCACACAGGTACAAAACACTTAAGCAGAAACGGAACTCAAGTCCCAATCCTATTCCTACCTCATTACACAACTTGCTAAACAGAACCAAATTCTCTGTTGTCTTCATCAAGCGATCGTATTCCTCTAGTGAAGACAAGATCACTCGATGCATCACATCGATGCTCAACAGGAGGATCTTGGCAAGCACTTCATCTTTCTCAACCAAATAGTCCTCTCTTCTACCAACACCTCTAACCTTCCTGACCTTCTAACACAATCAACGGAACTGAAATTGCCTAGCAACGCCTTCATGAAGGTAATAACGCCAAAGCGCCGACGCGCCATCCACTATGGGAAAGGTATTCACCTGCAATCAACAACCGGGTGGGGACCGGGAAGAGGTACAGAGAGGACGCCTCAGGAGGAAGCGCATCCGCAAACGCCGCCGCCCAAGCTTTCGCCCGACCTCAAAAACCCACTTGCCGAAAGCCGTCAGACGCCGATGGCGAACATGGCGCCGCCATCGCAAGACACCGCCATCCCGCCTCCGGCCTCCGCTATCGCAGCCAAGCGAGGCCTCACCGCCGTCGCCGTGCAGCCCACCCACGCCCTCCGCGCCACCACCGCCCATCCACGCCTCACGGAACCAACGCCGCAGCACGGACGCCCATCGGCCGCCTACGACCGCCCCGCGCCGCCACGCGATACGCCGCCGGCGACCTCCTCAGGGGCCCGGCCGCCTCAAGCCCATCGTCCAGATCCAGATGCAGCCCAGATCCAGATGCAGCCGTCCATGAACAATTTATATTCACACAGTTTATGACTTGCTAACTGTAAATACTGCTCATTGTACTATTATCTCATCCATATTTAGGCAGTGATCGGTTGGGCTTAAGTTTTTGGCTTCCAGCTTATTTTTCACTATTCATAAATTTCTTCTTTTTCTGAACTTTTGGCTTTTTGTTGAGCTTGTTTGCCGGTTCTTTTTTTCCGTATTTGTTTGTATTATACGTAATGGGCTAACATATTTTTTATATTTTTAAATTTTTTTAAATTTAATTATGCTAAATAAGCCTCTGTCAGCTACAGTGTTGTTTCAGCCAACTACAGTGTTTTCAGCCATAAGCCATGAGCTTTTAAGCCCAACTGATCACCGCCCTAATTGTGTATACTATAATAACGAAGTTCTAAAAAATAATGGTACATATCATCAAACGTAATTTAAATAATACAATGAACATAAAAGAGAGAGAGACGTGTTATTATCAAGAGTGACGTCGACGCGGCTAGATCCACTGTTATCGAGATCGTCACTCTAGATCTACCCTCTCTGATCCTGCTGGCTTTATGGTTCTTCCTCACCTCTAGCGATGTACACCTTGTTTGAGCCAGCATATTCCGCCTCTCTATTCGTCGTTCGTGTCGGTGTACTCTACGTCCCGGTTGTCGACCTCAGTGATGTAAACTTCTATTCCATCGTCGTCCTCAGTGGTGTACACCAACATCTCGTCATCCGCACCGGCGTGCTCCTCTTCTTCACCATCATAGTGCAGCAACAGGATAGCGGCACACGGGAGGAAAGAGTCCGAGGGGCTGGGTGAGGAACCAAAAGGGTTGGTCATGTCATTGTTTTTTCATGGTCATCAGATTGAGATATAGTGGCTAGGATCGGCTACGGAAAGAGGCTACCCTAGATATAAATAAAAAACGCATCCAACCCCTCCACTCCCACCCGACATCGTCTCTTCCCCTCCCTCATCTCCCCTCACCTCCCTCCACCCCATGTATCGCCGCTGCTGGGAGACCGCCTCCCTGTCTCCACTCACCTCTCCTCGCCTGCGTGCCGTCGCCACATCGCCTCCATTCCCCCGAGCCTCCTCCTGGCTGGTAGCTCCACCCCATGCATCACCGGGCCCATTGCGACCAGATCCACCACCCTCGAGGTCACAGTCGCCGAATGCACCGTCTCTAAGGTCACCACCTTCAGATTCAGTTGGTACACCTCCGCCTCCACCTTCAGTACTTCATCGGGGTCATTGTGCTCCTTACTGGTGTCCCTAAAATCATGATCGCCTAATCTCGATGTCATCATCCTCGCCACTGATGTTCTCCACCCTGGCACAGTGGATCTGGGGGACTCCGAGGTCATCGCATCAAGATATGGTCTCCTCAAGGTCGCCGCTGTTGGATCCAGTTGTGTAGAGCATGGAAGAGGGAGATGATTATAAGATGTTGATCGGAGTGAGGAGAGGAGGTGGTACTAATTAAGATACGAGAATAGCAAGAGTAGTTAGTGGTTAGAGCCTCGGGCCTGTTCTTTAAGTCAAAAGCTAGCGGCTTTTGGTTTTGCTCTGAGACCTAACTTTCAAACGGAGTATTTTCTCAAGACGGGGTCTACAAAGTTAAATGATCTACACGTTAAAAGCCCAACATCTGTACTAGCCAAAATCGCAAGTGAGTATCTGTCTCTCCGTAATCTATACCGTAAATGTGACCAAAATTCAAAAATTTCAGCCAAAAGCCATAAGCTGCAGCCGAAAAGAACAGGCCCTCAGTGGTGTGGCCACATAGGGAAGGGAAGAGGAGTGGTTGGGGTGTGAGACTGCGAGCAATTCAAAGAGGGAGTTGGCTAACGACACAAGGCTACATGTCGATGTATGTCAATATTAGATGAGAGTACGCTGCGCCAGAGAGAAGAAATGAGGATTGTCAATGGCTAAACTTCACTTTTATATTAAGTAGAGATTAGAGGCTCTGCTGTAATGACCTGTGTAACTCTATGTAAAAGCAGAGGCTAAGGCGGAGAGAGTATCCCATAGACTCGGCATTGCACCAAGCCAGATCATGTACAAGACTTCGTACAAAGACACGTGAGAGTGTGTGGAGAGAATCAGGCGAAGGGAGCGAAGGTGAAAGAGTTTGTTATTCTATTTTAATATACAGTGGTCCTATCTCCGAGAGAAAAGACTTGGCCGAAGTGTATAATTTCTAGTATCTTTCCATATTGTACATGTCTTAAACTCTTATGTTAATTGTATGAAATAAAAAGCTATAAATTATCATATTAATCAAAGAAAAAAGCTAAAAGCATAAGAAGAAAAAAATAGCATCCAAATGTCTTATAGCCTAAAGCCACAATATACGTGTGCATGCGAGCGTGTATCAGTCCTAGATGATTGCAAAATGTAATGGAATCACGATAAGAAAAGGTATTTTGGAAATTACGGTAGCCGTCGGAACCAAACTTGTCCTTACTCAGAATTCTGATTGGCAACCAAAAAACAATCAGCCTGTTTCTTTTGCTTTCGATTTATGGTTTTTTGTTACGACTTTTAGCTTTTGGGTTATTTATAAAGAAAATATGAAGTAACAGAAATTCGCCTACTATTTTGGCTGATATAACACTACTACAGACAGTGTTATCATAGACGGTTCCTACACCGTCTGTGATAACTTACAACACATATAGTTTTTCTGAAAATCATGTGTGATACTCTTCTATCACAGGATTATGCTATATGCCACTTCCGTGAGGCAGCTCTAACAAATATACCACTTAAACACCGTTATCATACTGCTTAATCACTTTGAACGCAATTAAATATTAGTAATAATTAAGGAACTCCAACGTGAATGAAAGACAGATTTTTCATGGAGGTGATGGATCGCTAATATTCATTAGTGACAAACGACAAGCACTTGACAAATGGTACACAAGAACAACTGGTAGTAGTACTAGCTACATACCGTTCCATCTTGGAACTCGTCGAGCATGTCGCAGATGTCGTAAGCCGCGTTCTTGAGCCGCTTCAGCCACAGCCGCACTGACGACTCCCTGACCGAGCGCCTCTCCGCATCCTTGAGCGCGGCCACCATGGATTCCAGCGTCTCCTTCATGCCCTCCAGGTCGTCCTTGAAGCTGCACAGCATCGTGACCTGATCTCCAATGGCAGAGCCCAGCTTAGCAACGGCCAGTTTGAGGACAGGCGAGGCAAGCAGCACCGCCATGGCTGCACCGCCCGCTTTCGCTCTCACACTTGTTGGTATGCTCGAAGCTGAGGAAGATGCTAGTGGAGCTGTGGAGGTGTGAAACCGTGAACTTGATAGTGGACAAAAGAAAAATGATCATCACTCTATCAAACAATCACTTAACATCCGCTTAAGCTTCTAGCTTATTTTTTATTATTTCTAAATTCTATTTTTTTAGTTTTTTAGCTTTTTATCAGTTCTTTTTTTCATATTCGTTTGCATTATCTGTAATGGGCTAACTTATTTTTTTCTATTTCGATTTTTTAAAATTTTATTATGCCAAATAAGCCACTATCAGCCATAGTGAAATTTCAGGCCGTTACAGATAATTTTAGTTATAAACCAACTTATTTTAACTCAACCAAGCGGCACCTAAATTTATGATCATTAGATTAAAAATCTAACGGCTCTCATTTTCTTTTTTTTTTTAAGGGGGATTTTTCTTGGAAGAGAGAATTCGCACAAATCTTCACGTATATCTAAAGATCAAAATTTTGGATGATTATTTCTTAAAAAAATATTCAGGTGATGTTTATCAAATCCCAAGAAAAACATATACGTGCACACACTGCTTCTGTTTTGTTGATGAGAGATCGTAGGGATTTTGTCATCTGCAGGATTCACCGTACCGGCCAAAAATTAGAATTACCGGGCACCTCTCATCATACTACAAACGGTCTTAAATATTTTAGTCCAATTTGAATTTACACCAATTTATTCCGATTGTCACCGATTTACCTTAACTTAGACCAATTTTTTGCCATTTTCTTGCGAAATTCAAATTTCGATTTGAAATTTTTGACTAATTTTTTTAATTTTCGATGCTTCCGGTACTATTGGACCACAGTAAAAATTCAAACCGGTTTTGTAAGCACTGGTTATCTGTATGCACTTAGGACATACGCCGTTGGATGCGGCACGGCCATTGCACGTGAGACACGGAGCAGCCTCGATCGGATGCGAGCGCGATGCACATGGGATAGTAGGGCTTGTTAAGAAACCTGGGCCGAGGCCAGGAGTTCTGGCTCAATATGGGTATTTTACCGTAGACTATAAATAGAGAGTTGTACCAGCATATTATGTACATCTGATGCAATTGAAAGCAATAAAGAAAGACCAGGAGTTCTCTCTACCTCTCTGTGTTCAATCTATTATTCTGTCTTTTGTGATTGATTCGTTCTTGTTCTAAGCAGAGAAATCGATCGGACTGGTCGCCAGCGACGGTTCTTTAAGATTGAATGAAGGTAATCATCGAAGCATCTAATAGATTGAATTTTCTAGATCGCATTGAATTCGCAATTTCTTTCGCATTCTAGATTGAATCTCTACAGTGCAAATCCGCCTAATCTACCACGAGCGATCTCAAGTCGCCGCACAATGTCGATCGATGATTGCAAAGCGGGTAGATGTTGATTGCAATCAGATTAGAAATGAAAACGGAAATTATGCATCGATTCTGTTCGGTTTATGCATGGCATTACACGAAAAAAGGGAGAAAACTTTGCTTTGGTTTTCTTTTCGCTCGCCTATGCACAAAGGAAAAAAAACCCGCATCGCGCGCTTGCATGCGCGCGCCGCCGTAAGCCGCCGTGAAGCCCGAGGCGCGGCGTGCGCGCTCGCAAACGCGCCGCCCGAGGTCGCCCGCCCGGCCGTAGCATCGACAGTGGCCCCATGGCTGCCGCCGCTGCGTGGCTGGCTCGACGTCGTGAGCTCGGTGGCCGCCGCCGCCGGCCGCTGACGCCACCGGGAAGCTACATGAAGTGGTTCGCCTTCCGACCTCCGAGCTCCGCGCCCGAAGCGCCGGACTGGCCACACCAGCCCCGAGCACGTGAGCATCACCGGCCGCCGGACCCGCGCTTCGCACGAGCGGCGCGACGGCGCGACCGCCGACCTCCCACCGCGCTCATACCGTTGGCTTCTCACCGGTCGCCGCGCCGCATGCGCTCCGGCTGTTCGCGGCGCATCGCCTTCCACGCCGGCGGCCGCAGAACCGCACCGCCTCCCGCGCCACCACTTGGTCGCCCGATCGCCATCGCCGGCCACCTTCGCCTCGTGTAGGCCGCCGCCGCATGGGCCTCCGACGCCATCAGACGCCTCGGGTCCCGTGCCGCCGCTTCCGCCGCCGCACCGCCACCGCCGACCGGACCGCGCTTCTCCACCACCGCTACGGCCGGCGCTCGCCTCACTCGCACCGCCCGTCCGGCCGCATGGGCTGAGCCGCCGCCGCCACCATCATTAACCTGGCCGAGTGGGCCACTGAGGCCAAATGGGCCGGCGGAAGGGTAAATGAGCCTAAGGCCCAGCCAGGGGGGCGCCGGTTATTTTCTAGAAAAATCCCTATAAGAATGCAAATTACCAAAAAGGCCCTAAAATTGCATATTAGTCCCGAAATTTGCAGAAAAGGGTTTCGTAGTTCCAAAAATTACGAAAAGGCCCTCAAATTTACGAGCGGGTCCATAATTTTGCAGAAAACCCCTCGGTAAATTAGAAAATTGCGCAAAATTTTCTCTGAACTGAAATTTTGCGCAGAAACCCCCAGAAATTGCAGAATTCATTGAAAATTTATATTCTAGCATAAAAGGGACTCGGGAATCCGAATTTTGAATTATTTTTAGCATTTGAAGATTATTTATTTATGCCATTATTATTCTGTATATTTTCTGTATATATTTACTGTTTTTGGTTAATTGTAATTGTTTAAATTATTTTTAATCACTGAAATTAGCAGTAAAATTATAGAAAATGCACAAAAAATTATGAAACATTACGAGAACCTATTGTACCATTTATTTACCCGCAGTAAATTATTCCATGCATGTTTACCTGAAGTAAACTTATTTTATTTCGTTCATACACATGTAGATGACTAGCATCACGAACCGTGAGTTCGAGGAGCCGCCCAAACATGGCCAAAACTATCGACATGGGCATCCGATGTCGGAATTGTGCTTGGGGTAGGAAGCTCCGCATGGCTATTGGGTTAAGTGGATGTAAAGACGCCAACCCACACCGAGGAGAATGATCATGCACTTCATTTTCTTAGGCATCACCTCCCCACTCTCAAGAATGAGTATATGGCGAGAAAGCGCTAGCCTCGGATCGCACTCAAGAAGCGGTTTGAGAGGCTCAAGTACACCATTTTTTCTCAAGCAGAGAAGGAGTGGATCAGACTGAGGTTTGCCGACTTTAAGACGGTCGGGGAGTACAATTCTGTCTTGCACAGGATTTGTACTAATCTTCAACTCTGTGGCAAGTAGATCACAGATGAGCAGAAGATCGAGAAGACCTTGTCCACCTTTCACCCCAGTGCCGTACAAACCGCCCGCAACTATCGTCAAGACGGCTATAAGGAGTACGCCGAATTGATTGTTATGATGCAGGTTGCGGAGGCTTAGGATGAACTTCTCCGTAAGAATTACGTCACTCAGCCACCAGGCAGCTCCGCTGGCCGTGAAGCCAACGCTAGCAGCTACAAGGTGCAAAAGCCCTTGATGAAGAGAAGGGGGAAGAAGGTAAGATTGTTGCCCAGAAAGGCAAGTCAGATGCTCCAAATGACAAAAAGGCTAAGAAGAGTGGCAAGACCTATGGCCAGCAGAACCAGGGTTGCTACAAGTGTGGAAAATGGGGGCATTGGTCGCGGATATGCACAGAACCGCAACATGTCATTGATGCCCACCAAGCTCAGAAGAAGAAGGATGGCAAAGGGCAGCCTGAACAGCTGCCTGAGTTGATGGAAGTTGAATCCATCCCAGCAGCAACACCTTCTTATGACTTAGAGGCAGCCACCGCCATGATCTCTCTTGAAGAGAAGATCACTCCTGAAAAGATAGCCGAAGAAGTCAATGATTTTCTAGTTGATTCCGTCTGATGCACAAAATACATAAGACGTTGATTGTCATTTATTTTGTGTTAAATGGACAAGTTTAAAACTTGCATGGATGGTGTTTTAGGATTTGTTTTCTCATAATGGTTGGATGATTTTGGAATAATACATTGATTTATCCAGTTTATGATGGCATGATATGTTCTGATATTGGCGTATTGTATTTATGTGTTAAATGCCTTCTAATATATGTTAATTAAATATGTTATATTAGAACACGTGTGGTGCCCTATGGAGGAAGTTTTGAAAGTCTCTGCAGTACAGACTGTACGAGCGTAGTTAAAATGTAGTACCCCAATACTCCTAGTCATTGGATGCTGCTGGATTTTTTTTTGTCTTTCCAAGAAAGCATCTACTATACACAGTCCTACTTATTTAAGTAGGCCCGTCACGCTATGCATCTGGCCCGTCATCATGTAGCACATGGCCACATGAATTTAGTACCCAATTTGTTCGCCTATGGTACCTTAATAGTTAAACAATTCACGCTGATTGATCTCCTTTCGGTATATATAATGGTATAATCAATTATGGTGATGAGGACATCATTTCCATGCATACAACCATGCCGACTCCATATCAAACTGAAACTATGATACAAGGACCAATGACTAGAGCGCGAGCACGTCAATTTAACCATCAGGTGAATGCGTTCCTAAGTTTGCATACAAATATTTCAAAGAATGGAATACTACTTAATTCTTGTGATGATTTAATTGTCCTTAGGAACCATGGGGAAGAACCACATGAGCTCAAGTATAGAAGTGGAACCGTCAAGCGCAAACCAAGTCCTGTTCACGAGTTTGACTCGGATTCAGCCTTGTTGACAACGCCTACTTCAAACGGTCGTAACGTTTGATCCAGACGGTTTCTCGGGGCCCGTGAGTACTCGTTGGAAAGCTCTTGAAGTCTACTTTCGGATGAATCTGGCCTCACCTCCAAATTCCATCCGACTCGACCAGAAACTGCAAAACAATTTACGTCGCTTTTCCTGTCCGAGTCAAAGTGGGCCTTGGGCCTTGTAATTCGAGTCCTATTCGGTTTCCTTGTGTTTTGGCCGACCCTCCACCTTCCGTGACCCTTAAATAGGCAGCCGCACCCTCTTCTAGGGTTTGGGTTTTGTTTAGACTAAGTTAGCTTTTGCTGCTTTGCCTTGTACTCGTGCGTGTCGGCTAGACCGCCCGAATACTTGTCTTCGGAACCCCACCGTTTTCTGTTTTTCGATTGAATCTTACATCATTATTTGCAATTGAGTTGTTGTTCATCTTGTTCTTCCTTGTTATTCGATTGCTTGCAGGAATAAGAACCCTCGTGGTTAGGTTGATCGTGCGCTGACAAGGTCACGAACAATCTCTGGAGTTGGTGGATCGATCGCTAAGGCGCAACGTCCTTGGATGGTTATAGTCGGGTCGTCAACGTCATCTCCTTCCCCAATCGAATCTACCACTCTCATCGAAAGATCGGGACCCCTAGTGCTATCAGTTGGTATCAGAGCTCAAGGTTGATCGGTGAGAGATCTTATCTAGTCTTTGCAATTTTTACCTACAGTCCAGAAACCCAAAAAAAATAGCAGATCAGATCTATTCCCAAAAATCCGAAACAATTTGAGCCTTACGCTTCTGCTGCATAGTCTTTGTTTGTTGAGTCTTCGGTTGCATCGTCCTGTCCTTTGCTGGTCTTAGTGTCTAGTTCCTTTAGAGTTTTGAGTTTTATTCACGTTTTGGACTCACCGTTGCAGTTAGATCCGAACTGTCATAGGAGGGTAGAAAAGGAGGAGGACTCGGTTGCTACGGAGGCTTTGCCCTAATTGGTCTTGGAGTAGGGCACGACTGGATACAAGCGCATCGTGTGGAGTAGGCCACGATCTCGAGTTGGTTTCGAGTAGGCCACGATCTCGAGTTGGTTTGGAGAAGGTTTCAACGCGTTGTAAAAAAAGAGAAAAAAGAAAAGCAGTGACGCATTTAAAAAAGCCGCGGCATAAAAAAAGAAAAAGAAAAACAGAGAGAGAGAAAGCATTAACTTTTGCATCGACCTCCGATTGAGGCGATTCTTGATCCGTTGGAAAGGAAATCGGAAGATAGAGTAAAAACGGAGATTTCAAATCGCGTAAGCCACCGAGCACATACGCGCAGCTTTGACCCCAAAAACGTCGTTTAGGCCCTCAAAACGGGCCCGCAAACCGAGGAAAATCAAGTTTCTCGAATTCGCTCAAAATTGTGAGCCCTTCGCACGTGATTCTAAGGTCCCCGTGAAGACGGCACCCTTCTTCGAGCTCCGAACTCCGTGTGCAACGCCATCTAGTTTCTTTCGCACGGTGTGTCTTCGTTTGTGTTCTAGGCTCGCGTCTCTAGTGCGGTCTAGCCTAGGACCAGCACGGTGTCGTCGTTGAGCGATTATTCAACTTGCTTTGACTAATGTGGTTCTAGTTATCCTTTGTTCACTCTCCCACCTATAGCTCCACAGATTTGGCTACCACATCACGGGGACTAGCGCCGAGGCAAATGATACACCCAATTTCCGGAGATATTGTCTTGACTTGTCGGCTGCCATCACCTCCCCGCTCGCTGTGGTAAGAACTTGTAAGAGCTTGTGAGAAGGTTGAGAGTGTGCGACTTGATTTAACCACATCCCAAAGAGTTGTGAGAGCATAACCTGCAGCTTTATTATTTTTCTCTTTTGGTTTGTTTCTTGTGTTCTTCTAACAATGTCGGAGAACCAGAGGATCTACGGCAGCACCACATTCCCCTCGGACTAGGGGCATCATACAACACTTTGAGCGCCAAATGAAGCTGCACACCGAGGACTTGATGAGGATGTACGGGTCACCAACGAACGTCTTGGCCAATTGGAGGCGCGCAGATCGACACCAACACTACGCTTGCAACATTGGAGGCTTCGTTGGCACCGTCAACGCTTCACTTGCTGAGATTTTGAGACGTCTTGATGAGAGGGGCGTGCATCTCCGCTGCACCAACTCAGCGTACTCGTGCCAATATTGGTGTCTTGGGCAGCGGGGTGGGCGAAAATGGTGGAGACGACTATGCGGTGACATCGAGATTGATGATGATGAGGACGCCACCGCCATCGTCAACCACGCCGAATGAGGTACGTGACAATGATGAATCGCTTGGTAAGATTAAGTTCACTATGCCACCTTTTGATGGAAAATATAACCACGATGCTTATATCACTTGGGAATTGGTCATCGATCGAAATTTGCTTGTCATGCATTCCCGAAAACAAAAGGGTTAGGGCTGCTACTAGTGAGTTTACTGATTTTGCGTCTGTTTGGTGGAGTGAATATTGTAAGAAAAATCCTTTCACCATACCTCCAACTTGGGATGCATTAAAAAGATCATGCGAGCTAGATTTGTTCCCTCATATTATGCACGTGATTTGTTACATAAGTTGCAACAATTGAGGCAAGGTAGTAAAAGCGTAGAGGAATATTTTCAAGAATTGCAAACAGGCATGCTGCGTTGTGACTTAGAGGAAACTGAGGAAGCCGCTATGGCTAGGTTTATGGGTGGTTTGAATCGGAAAATCCAGGACATCTTAGCTTACAAGGAATATAATTCTATCACTCATTTATTTCATCTTGCTTGTAAAGCTGAAAGAGAAGTACAGGACGACGCGCGAGCACTAGGACTAACGTTTCGCAGGTCGTGGAAACATTTGGTCTCAACGTGCATCCGCCGCACCATCAAGCCAACCCCGCACCTTCTTCCTCCAACAGCAAGCCACGGTTTTCATCATCAAATTCGGCATCTCGGGCATCTGAAGCAACAAAGGGACAGCCCAAGCACATGCAAAGAGCTCTTCGTCCGTTGCATCTACGGACGAACGAGGATATCCAATGTCATCAATGTAAGGGTATGGCCATGTGAGGAGTGAGTGCCCAACCAAGCGTGTTCGATTGTGAGAGATGATGGTGAGTATTCTTCTCGCTAGTGATTTGGATGAGGATACATATGCTATGCTTGCGGTGACCATGCGAGTAGTGGGAAGGAGCAAGAAGAAGAGCACATTGGTGCTGAAGATGCAGAGCGCTATGAGAGCCTCATTGTGCAGCGTGTGTTGAGTGCACAAATGGAGAGGGCGGAGCAAAATCAGCGGCACATCCTTTTCCAAACAAAGTGCGTCGTGAAGGAACGCTCATGCCGAGTGATAATTGATGGAGGGAGCTGCAACAACTTGGTGAGCTCCGATATGGTGGAGAAGCTTGCGTTGAACACCAAACCTCACCCACAACCTTACTACATTCAATGGTTCAATAACAGCGGCAAGGTGAAGGTAACACGAATGATGAGAGTAAATTTTGCTATTGGTTCTTATCACGATGTTGTAGAATGCGATGTAGTACCTATGCAAGCATGCTCTATGCTGTTAGGTAGACCGTGGCAATATGATAAAGATTCACTGCATCATGGTAAGACAAACCAATATTCTTTTGTGCATCATGACAAGAAAATTGTGTTACATCTTATGTCTCCTGAAGCTATTTTCAAAGATGAGATTGCTAGAGCTAGTAGAGAGAAACATCAGGAGCATAATAGGAGTGAAAATCAGATTGTTGCAAGGGAACTTGAGCAACATAAAAAGAAAAACTCTAAATCTGTTCATGAGATGAAAAATGAGATTAAATTGAAAGGTGCATGTTTTCTTGCTACTAAGTCTAATGTGAATGAGCTGGATGCTAGTACTTCTATTTGCTATGCCTTACTTTTCAAACAAGCTTTATTTTCATTCAAGGAGGTACCTTCTTCTGTGCCTCCTGCTGTCACTAATCTTTGCAGGAGTACATGGATGTCTTTCCAAAGGACGTGCCACGGGGCTACCACCGGTCACGAGGATCGAGCACCGATTGATTTGATTCCCGGGCATCTTTGCCCAATCGTGCGCCATACAGGACCAATCCGGAAGAAACTAAGGAGATTCAGCGTCAAGTTCAAGAATTGCTTGATAAAGGTTATGTGCGTGAGTCTCTTAGCCCTTGTCTTTGTTCGGTAATTTTAGTGCCTAAGAAAGATGGATCATGGCGTATGTGTGGTGGTGAGAGCGATCAATAACATTATCATTAGATATCGTCACCCTATTCCTAGGTTAGATGATATGCTTGATGAATTAAGTGGCTCTATTGTCTTCTCTAAAGTTGATTTGCGTAGTGGGTACCACCAAATTCGCATGAAATTGGGAGATGAATGGAAAACAGCATTTAAAACTAATTTCGGTTTGTATGAGTGGTTAGTGATGCCATTTGGTTTAACTAATGCACCTAGCACATTCATGAGATTAATGAACGAGGTTTTGCGTGCTTTCATTGGTAAATTTGTAGTGGTCTATTTTGATGATATATTGATATATAGCAGATCACTAGAGGAACACCTTTGCCATTTACGTGCTGTTTTTGATGCTTTACGTAATGCACGTTTATTTGGTAACGTGGAGAAGTGCACATTTTGCACGGATCGAGTCTCTTTTCTTGGCTATGTTGTTACTCCACAGGGCATTGAAGTTGATCAAGCCAAGGTTGAGGCAATACAGAGTTGGCCGACTCCTAAAACGGTCACGCAAGTGCGAAGTTTTCTAGGACTTGCTGGATTCTATCGTCGTTTTGTGAAGGATTTCAGCACCATCGCTGCACCATTGAATGAACTCACTAAAAAGGGGGTGCCGTTTACTTGGGGAAATGCACAGGAAGATGCCTTCAACACATTGAAAGATAAGTTAACACATGCACCATTACTTCAACTTCCAGATTTTAGTAAGACTTTTGAGCTAGAATGTGATGCTAGTGGAATTGGATTGGGTGGTGTGCTGTTGCAAGAAGGTAAACCTGTGGCATACTTTAGTGAAAAATTGAGTGGGCCTAGTTTGAACTATTCTACTTGTGATAATGAATTATATGCTCTAGTTCGAACTTTAGAGACATGGCAACATTATTTATGGCCCAAAGAATTTGTCATTCATTCTGATCATGAGTCATTAAAGCATATTAGAAGTCAAGCAAAATTGAACCGTAGGCATGCCAAGTGGGTTGAATTCATAGAGTCTTTTCCTTATGTCATAAAACACAAAAAGGGAAAGGAGAATGTTATTGTTGATGCATTGTCTAGAGATATACCATGCTCTCACAACTTGACTTCAAAATTTTTGGATTGGAAACAATTAAGGAGCATTATGTTCATGATGATGATTTTAAAGACGTGTTGCTGAATTGCAAAGAGGGAAAAACGTGGAATAAATTTGTTCTAAATGATGGATTTGTGTTTAGAGCTAACAAACTATGCATTCCAGCTAGCTCCGTTCGTTTGTTGTTGTTACAGGAGCGCATGGAGGTAGGTCGATGGGGCATTTGGAGCGAAGAAGACGGAAGACATACTTGCTAGTCATTTCTTTTGGCCAAAGATGAGGCGTGATGTGGAACGCGTTTGTTGCTCGCTGCACTACGTGTCAAAAGGCTAAGTCACGACTTAATCCTCACGGTTTGTATATGCCTCTACTGTTCCTAGTGTGCCTTGGGAAGATATTTCTATGGACTTTGTTTTAGGACTGCCTAGGACAAAGAAGGGGAGGGATAGCATATTTGTTGTTGTGGATAGATTTTCTAAGATGGCACACTTCATACCATGTCATAAAAGTGATGATGCTACCAATATTGCTGATTTGTTCTTTCGTGAAGTTGTTCGTTTGCATGGTGTGCCAAATACAATAGTTTCCGATCGTGACACTAAATTCCTTAGCCATTTTTGGAGAACTTTATGGGCTAAATTGGGGACTAAGCTGTTATTTTTGACTACGTGTCATCCCCAAACTGATGGGCAAACTGAAGTTGTGAATAGAACTTTATCTACCATGCTTAGGGCTGTTTTGAAAAAGAACATTAAAATGTGGGAAGAATGCTTACCTCATATTGAATTTGCTTATAATCGTTCCTTGCATTCTACTACAAAGTTGTGCCCTTTTGAGATTGTCTATGGCTTTGTGCCTCGTGCTCCTATTGATTTGCTACCACTTCCATCTTCAGAGAAGTTAAATTTTGATGCTAAACAGCGTGCTGACTTGATGTTGAAATTGCATGAGACAACCAAAGGAAATATTGAACGCATGAATGCTAAATATAAACTTGCTGGTAGTAAAGGAAGGAGGCATTTAACTTTTCAACCGGGTGATTTAGTTTGGTTGCATTTGAGAAAAGAAAGATTTCCTGAATTGAGGAGGTCTAAGTTGATGCCTAGAGCTGATGGTCCTTTCAAAGTGTTGGAAAAGATTAATGACAATGCATATAAACTTGAGTTGCCTGCAGATTTTGGGGTTAGTCCCACCTTTAACATTGCAGATTTGAAGCCATACTTGGGAGATGAAGATGAGCTTGAGTCGCGGACGACTCAAATGCAAGAAAGGGAGGATGATGAGGACATCATTTTCATGCATACAACCATGCCGACTCCATATCAAACTGAGACTATGATACAAGGACCAATGACTAGAGCGCGAGCACGTCAATTTAACCATCAGGTGAATGCGTTCCTAAGTTTGCATACAAATATTTCAAAGAATGAAATACTACTTAATTCTTGTGATGATTTAATTGTCCTTAGGAACCATGGGGAAGAACCACATGAGCTCAAGTATAGAAGTGGAACCGTCAAGCGCAAACCAAGTCCTGTTCACGAGTTTGACTCGGATTCGGCCTTGTTGACAGTGCCTACTTCAAACGGCCGTAACTTTTGATCCAGAAGGTTTCTCGGGGCCCGTGAGTACTCGTTGGAAAGCTCTTGAAGTCTACTTTCGGATGGATCCAGCCTCACCTCCAAATTCCATCCGAATCGACCAGAAACTGGAAAACAATTTACATCGCTTTTCCTGTCCGAGTCAAAGTGGGCCTTGGGCCTTGTAATTCGAGTCCTATTCGGCTTCCTTGTGTTTTGGCCGACCCTCCACCTTCCGTGACCCTTAAATAGGCAGCCGCACCCTCTTCTAGGGTTTGGGTTTTGTTTAGACTAAGTTAGCTTTTGCTGCTTTGCCTTGTACTCGCGCGTGTCGGCTAGACCGCCCGAATACTTGTCTTCGGAACCCCACCGTTTTCTGTTTTTCGATTGAATCTTACATCGTTATTTGCAATTGAGTTGCTGTTCATCTTGTTCTTCCTTGTTCTTCGATTGCTTGCAGGAATAAGAACCCTCGTGGTTAGGTTGATCGTGCGCTGACAAGGTCACGAACAATCTCTGGAGTTGGTGTATCGATCGCTAAGGCGCAGCGTCCTTGGATGGTTGTAGTCGGGTCGTCAACGTCATCTCCTTCCCCAATCGAATCTACCACTCTCATCGAAAGATCGGGACCCCTAGTGCTATCATATGGTCTATAATACCATTTATGTATATATAGACGGCACTAAAGACAACTCATATAATAAGTTATCTTTTACATATTTCTATATACAGTTTCTTCATGACATAATGTGTTTTTTTTCTCGTGTTATAGTCAACTATTGTATGAGATATAACCTAATTCTCTGTGCTATCTCCCCCAAGGTAAAGGTTGACAATCGACGGAAAGCTCCTTTGCCACGACAAAAATCTCCATCGACTTTTGCGATAATGTGTAGCCCATGGAGATGCAGCTCTTCTAGGTTGGTAAATCTCTGAGTGGTGGTAAGTGGTTGCACCTTGGCAGAAACTCCAACATAATTTTAATTACTAAGGTATTCGTGTGTTGTAATACCCTGGCTTAACAAAAGTATAACATGTCACCTACAAGTACTATTACCACCAATTTTAACCAGTAATCAAGCATTACCAACAATTAAACTTCAAAAATAAATATTCAACAAAAATATTAAACATAAATTTCAGCAACACTGTAAGACATAAGTTGAGCAAAGATAAACTATATAGTTACCAAGATAAATCATATGTAAGTCTAAACCAAAAAACACATCAAAGAATATCATTAGGAACCATAAAGAACTGAGGGAATCTATAAGTTATCTAATTAATGCTATGGAAATAACTAGATTGTTTATGACCATAAGTAATGAATTACAAGGTGGAGTGAAGAGCTATAAAAGTGCAATAATTCATATCCTACTTCCACCAATGCTTGTCGCCTTCAACGTTCATCTAAAAATAACAAATAAGTAAGAGTGAGTCTACGACTCACTAAGTATCTCATACTCTGGATTTCAAATATTTTCTCAACGTAGATACATAGAATACATTGGCACCCTTGCATGGACTCAGGAAGATCCAAATGATAAACCAACTTCCTAATTTCATGCTACGATTGGAAATGGTCTAATGTACATTGGGCTAAATTTCCCTTTGGTATCAAAGTACACAATGCTCTTAGAGCACCTGATCCCCCACTACAAACTCCAACTCCTGCCTCCTCACATCCCCATAACTCTTTTATCGGCTCTGAGCAATAAGTAGATTTTGCCTAGTCTCCACCATTCTGTCAACAATCTGCTGAACCCAGTCATAAACTAGAATTGCCCTCTCACCAATGGCATCCCAGCATAGCGGTGACCTACACCTTCATCCATACAGGACCTCGAATGGTGCAGCTCAAATACTAACATGATAGTTGTTGTTGTAGGCAAACTCTGTCAATGCCAAGTAATCCTCCCAACTTCCTTTCCAAGATAAGACACAAAACACAAAACCTAAGTATATCCTCAAGTGTCTGGATAGTGTGCTCAGACTCACCATCTATTTGAGGGTGAAACACGGTGCCAAGACGAAGTTGTGTGCCCAAAGCATTCTACAAGCTCTCCCAAATTTTGAGGCAAACTTTGTATCATGATAGGAAATAATAGCCTTAGGTGCACTATGTAACTGCACTATCTCTACACATAAATATGACCAAATCGTTTGTCGTATTTGTTATGCAGATGGAAATAAAGTGCGTAGACTTACTGAACCTATAAACCACAACCCAAATAGCATCCTTCGCTCGTTACGTGTGAGATAAGCAAACCACAAACAAGGTAAGCCAACCACAAAGTCAATGAAAATACCATCCTATGATCACATTGGAACCTCTAAAGGCTGCAACAATCCTGCTAGACACTTATGCTCTGCCTTGACTTGCTGGCAAACATCACAGGAAGCCACACATTGAGCAATATCAAACATTATCCTTTTCCACCAGAAACTCTTCTTCAAATGATGATACATCTTGGCCTCGCCATGATACATGGTGTCTGAGTACGATGAGTTTCCTTTAGAATATCAACCTTGACTTGATTATTTTGTGGCATACAAAAGCGGGTTTTAAACCGTAGTACACCAAACTCATCTATACTGAAATCTCCTTCTTTGCCCTCATCTAGATGCTTCCTTACTTGCTGGAGCATCCGATCATACTATTGTGTCTCCGCACCTTCTCTGAAATAGCAGACTCAAGAAGCAAGCGAGTTTCAGTCTGAACGGTGCCTACTATACAATCTACGCCTGACATGGTTCTACAGGGCCGTAAGCTACTGCGTAATTTTGAGAGCAGCTGGTATTATAGTAGGCATCCAGATTTACTGTAGGTCCAGGGTAAGAAGTAATATGTGAGTCCTCGAGATCAGGCCAGGCCATTGGAGAGGATTTTGCTCATACTACTGTTTCATTGCATTAGCTCAACAGATCATCCACAGAAGTACTACTGAGGGCTTGTTTGGAGCACATGAATTTTATATAAATTTCATAAAAAATAGCTTATTTCCTACAGAAATGGAGAAAGGCTTCTGCATTCAAATTTAGCCCCTAATATTTTTCTCATTGTGAAATCAGCCAAGAGATTATTTGAAAGTGTTTCAGAATTAATGTTTTACCAACCCTACCATTCTTTTATTAATCGTTTGTGATGTCGATCACAGAGAAAACAACCGTGTTGTATGTTTCCAACGCATTATATGAATCGATCTGGACCACATGCCTGCAACTGAAGCCATGTGGTTGGTCGAAGGACCTCAATGTGGAAGAAGGGTGGTAGCTCTCTTGCGTGTATTCCAGCATGGGCTTAAGGGAAAAGGAAATGGTCAGGTCTCTTCCCGTCCTAGCAATGCGGCAACTCTGGTAGGAAAGGAAGTTGTGGGATTTCCTTCCCAGAACACGAGCGCCATGATTCAGACGCTGCTGGGCACCACCAAAGACGAGGCGCGCAGGGGCGGAATAACAGGCGTGGGTCGTTACGCAGCTGTGGGCACTTTCATTGAATTTATGTTTTGTTAGCTATTTCTTTTTATTTCTCCCGAAGTGCAGCTGCTGCGCATGGGCCTGTCGCCGCTCCAAACGAAATGTTGCATGTGCAACCTGCCTTGTGGGGTACATGGAAAGGTAAAACGTCGTCTGGACTTAGTGTTGCCTATTTGGTTGGTTTAGGGCTGGTGTTGAGTTGAGCCTTGGGCTGTCGTTAGCGTGGGGCTGGACCGACTGGTGGCCCATTGTTCGATGTGCACCCGGGCGAGGTGACACTTTGTTCATTTATTAATGTTGTTCTTCGGCTGGTTTGGGATTATTGGTTTGCACACACACGAAGCTTTGCCAAATTATTAGTCTATACTTTAGGGTTTTAGGTTTTTGATTTCTTCAAAAATTTAAATGAATAGGACGGTTTTCTAAAACAGATTCTCGAAAAATATAGATAAAAACTATCAGTTATAGCGAAAAATCACAACCTAAAAGAATACGGCCGATGTTATTCTTTGGTTGGTTGGCCATGCATGCATAACCCCTCCCAACCACTGGCGACTACTACAGTTTAGTTCAATCCAACGCGTGGAGCTTGGCCTCCTCTGTCGCCAATCACCGGCTTCTCCGTCCAGGGGTCCATAGGCTCGAACTCACGGCCCCTGGACGGTGGCCTCACGGAGGATATACACGTGCCGTAGTTATATACATATACTACGCGTACTATATTCTATATGAGAACGAAGTATATATACTATTACAACAAGTACGTACGTGCAAATCCGATGCTATAATTTACTTTGTAGAAAATAAAAGGAGTATACTTCATTCAGATAAGAAGTATATGGTCGTCAGCATGCTCGTCCGTCAACAGAGATGAACTGGGATACTGTCAAGACTCAAGACTTTCATTTCCGTACACTCCCGTGATACTGACGCTAGTCTAGAAAAAGCTAGTGCTCACAACACAACATACAACATAGATACACGTTATTCACATACATAATAAACAAAAGTCTCCGTCATACCTTAAAGAGTATAACAAGAATAGAAGACACGTTAGGCTGAATGGAGACGTCATAACTCCTGATTGAAAGACGGCCTTGCCGGCGGGTATGACAGCCTTGCCGGCAGACATCGGGCCTCGGCAGCGGAGATGTCGTACTCATGAGGCGTGAAGGCATCGCTCAGCGGACGTGGCAGCCTTGACAGCGTAGATGTTACACTCATGAGATGCGAAGGCGTGGCCGGCGGCGAGGCAGCCTCGTCGAAGTGTTCGCGGACGCGGCGACCTCGTCAACTGGACATACGCGCCGGGTTAGATTGGCATCGGAGACTGCAGAGTTTAGTGTCTTATCGGCGTTGCGGGCGAGGCATCCATACGGTGATACGAAGTGTTCACACACGTCAATCGATCCGCGGCGTGGCATCTATGTCCGGAGCGGCCGCGGCGTGCATGCATGCATACTGGAGGCTCCGCATGTCTGCCATCTCCAGGTTGAGGACGAATTGATGACGGACACGGCGTCCTCGGAAGCGTGCACGGCCGGCGGCTCCAACGGCAGGCACGTAGACGTTGAGGGCATGGCTTAGGCGCATATGATGGTGGCTGCGGCGGTGGCAACCTCTGGAATGTCGAGTCGACGGCCTCCTCAGCCCGGAGAGCACCACACCATTCACGCGGCATCTCCATGCTATACATGAGAGAGTGAGCGAGAGAGGTTAATCTATGAGTCTGTTCTTTTCGACTTCTAAAAATTACTTTTCGACTCTGATGGCTAGCTTTTAAACGGAGTATCGTTTTAAGATATGATCTACTATACTATTCTAATTTCATTTATATCGGCAAAAACCGCATGTAAGTTTCTGTTACTCTGTAATTTTTTATACGAATAACCTAAAAACCACAAGTCGCAGCTAAAAACCATAAGCTCCATCAAAAAGAAAAACAGACCCCTAATAACCTGCACCATCGGAAACAGCGGAAGCCATGGCGTCCTTCCTTGCTCGGCAGCTCTTTTCTTCTCCTGGATGCCTTCAAGAAAATGCCCTTCTATCCACTGATATGCTTGTTGATCTCTTCCTTGTCTCTGTACGAGTCTGTCGATGGGGTGGTCTGTGTGTTCTCCCTCTGCCGTTGGGTGCGAGTGCCAGGAAGCAAGCTGCCGTACGGCTTCATTGATACGGGCCATACGGCCCAGGCCGTAACGTGATCTGGCGGCCCCATATGGAAGCGAGAGGCCTTGCTCGCCCGGCCTATGGAAAGCCATCCGTCGACATCTGCGGCACAGTGAACAAAGGAGGGGAAGGCGGTTCCGATCCGAGGAGGTCATTGAGGAATTCTTCAGGCAACTCTAGGCGGTGCCTACTGCCTTCGTCGCCTATTCTAGCATTAGGGCTCCAAATCGAGCTCTTTTTAGCCTATTTTGGTCCGGATTAGGAGAGATCTAGTAGAAGCGAAATCGTTCATGCCTGAGGATTGCTACGCAGATGGTAGATTAGGTCAGATTTTGCTAGAGCCAAAGAAGATCAGTTTCGCCACAGAGATTTTTGGGAAAGGTTGAAGACTTGAAGTACATTTACATTTGCTCAAATCGTCAAAGGTTGCAAATGGGACCTTATTGGAATATTGGAATTTCACAGGAATTTTGAGAGAAGGAAACATTCGCTGTTGTTGAATGTTCTGTGATTGTCCTACTTAACTCCATGTTGCAAATGGGACGTCATTTCTGTACACTGACATTAAGTTTTGACTTCTAGCTATATACATTAGCTAATCACTTAGTTACATGGTACCTGAATGATTTCCTGTCCTAGATCCACCAAAGCTCTTAATCCTAGTTTTTTTGGTCCTCTAGTTCAACCTGTGAGTTTATACTGTAGTGACATGATTATGCATGAAAGTTTACTTATCTTGAGGTGTCAAGACCTGGTTAAAGAAGTAAATAAGTAATCCTCACATACAGGAATGGAAGTTCTGTTTTATGGTCTATACGAGAAGGTAACAAATATTCATTGCAAATCATACGAAGGAACACTTTATTAAACTCATTTATTCACTAAAGTGAGCATAAATTTGCTATTTCCAGTTCATATAAAGAATGATATTGACCTTACAACACAAATATGCTTTCTTGACGAATGAATATCAATGGAATGCACCATGCCAGTGACAATGCCACCACCCCTGCAAAATCAGAAGTTCAAGTCAGAATAATAGCACTACTTGACATTATAATACAAAGTTTAATTGGGCTAACTATGAGTTGTGAATTTTCTATTTCTCCCACATGTTAGCAAATAAGCTTGACAATTTATTTTGAAGAGGAACGATTCCAGCTTTCCAGGAGGGCGGAGCTTTAAGTTGCATATCAATTATAGACTAGATATCAACAATAGATTATATGGCTTAGTCACCAGTTGATTGTAAGCTGCCAGCACCGTATTCCACCTCAATATAATAATTAACATATTGTAGAAGAACCTTAATGTTCAAACTATATGTTTTCTGCAGAGACTAAAGCTAACTCTGCATGATTTATTGTGCGCCTACAAGCAATAAACCTGAAGGCCAACGCAATCTTTAGAAGTTATACAGCCAACAGAATGACAACTAACGACCAATATCCTTTCAGAAATGGTACATAAAGATGATAAAAAAATTACTTACTCTTCATATTTTGAAACAAATGCTTACAAAAAATGGACATCTGATCCAAATGAGAATGTGCATTTTTTTAAAAAAAATAACTAGTGGCATCTCGAGATGTGATCATTCCCAAAAAAAAAAACATACAGTAATTCTCCAAATTAATTTACAAGCACATCAACCAACCAACAGAAACCTAAAGAAATAGAAGTATCTGTGCACCAGTATGGCATTAAGACTAAAATCTTCATCCATACATAATCACAGAAACATAGCAATAACCGAATTGTCAGATAACTAATAAGCATAATTCATAATCAAACCAATAAGTACATATCAAAATGATATATTTTGTACTAACGTTGACCAAATCCTCTCCAAATTTCTCAATCTCCTACCATCCGCAGCAAGAGCAACCGGAGAACTTACATTGCACATTTGCACTACCATAATCGAGCATTTACAAGCACATCAACCAACCAACAGAAACCTAAAGATCCAGCCTTCCTCACACTCACCTGATGCCCTTGCACTGCGCCACCACGGCGTCCCCCTTCCTCCGGTCCCACCACTGCACGCCGGCGCCGGCGCCCCCCGGTGGAAAACTCTGCCGGCGATGCCCACCTCGCCGCCTCGTACCCCGACATCCCCTTCCCATCCCAGACCCTCCTCGCCGCCACCCGCCACGACGTTCACCCTGCCGTCCTCCCCCGCCGTCACCCACTCATCCCCGCCCGCGCCGCCGCCGCAGTCGAGTCCCCTGACAGGCCCCACATGGAAGCCCCCGCCGCTCGGAAGGACTACCGCCGAATCGGCGTCGAAGGAGGAGGAGCCGGAGGAGGTGGCGGCGGCGAGGAGGAGGGGAGCAGCGGAGGGCGGTGACGCGGGAGGGAGGCAAGGGGCGATGCGGGGTCGGGGAGGAGGGGTAGGGGAGGAGGTGGAGGTGGTAGGAGGAAGGGGTGGAGGGTCGTGAACGACGGCGGCGACGAGGCGGCCGAAGGAGTTGGAGGAGGAGCCAGCGGACGAGGTCGATGGAGAGGGGTGCGGGTGGCAGCGGAAGTACGTGGTGTCCGCTATTGCTGGGGTTTGGAGGTTCGAGGGTTTGGGGTTTGAGGGGTTTGGACTTAAATAGGAAGAGGGCTTGCGGAGGGAGGGAGGAGGAGGCCAACTTTGAAGCGGATGCCAAATTTCCGTCGCTTTGATGGATTTTGCCATGCGTTTAGTTTGCGGCATTTTTAGATGTATGCAAATTCAAATCATTACAAGTTAGTTCTAAAACCAGTGCAATGAAAATACCACTTCAAAACATGAAATCAAGAATTATTAAACCATTCTTGGGTCACTGCAAAATTCTGTCTTCGAGAATGCCGTATCTCTAAGCAAAGCAGCTTTTGAGTAGTGTTTTACTGGCAGAAAATTTAGATATATGCTACTTTATTTTTTTTTCTAGTTTTAGGATGTGTTACTACAAAGTTCGTAGTGTGTGAACTCCTCAAGATATACCATTGCAAACTATAAGACCACAATGTTCATGACTTCTTTTAAATGGTGTATTTTTTAAGACGGGTCAACAAAAAATTGTAATAAAAAGTAACTGAGTTCAGTTGTCTCGGCCAAAATCGTATACAACTATTTCTCTGTACATACTGTCTCTCGCGAACAGCTAGAATTCAAAATTTTAAATCATAAGCCATAACTCAAAAGAACCCACCCAGCTAAGGATTGTGAACAAGAATACACAAAACTTTTTGGGTGCAAGTTGGGGGGTCTTCCTTTTAGGTATCTAGGTATACCCATGAATCATAAAAAATTATCAAGCAAGGATTGGGCCTGCATTGAAGAGAAGTTCCAGAAAAAACTCTCTAGTTGGAAAGGTAAATTACTTTCAGTTGGAGGGAGACTAGTCTTGATTAACTCGGTGCTAACTAGTTTGGCTATGTTTATGTTATCTTTTTTTGAGGTCCCTAGAGGAGTTCTTCAAAAATTAGATTACTATCGCTCGCGTTTTTACGCAATCGATGAACATAAAAGAAATATAGACTTGCTAGGTGGAGTATCCTGTGTACACCTAAAGATTTTGGTGGTCTAGGCATACAAAATCTAGAAATCCAAAATAGGTGTCTGTTGAGCAAATGGTGTTTAAACTTATTAACGAGGATGGGGTTTGGCAAAATCTTGTAAGAAAGAAATATTTGTCTAACAAACCTCGACACAAGTGCAACACAGGCGAGAGATTCTCATTTTGGAGTGGTCTTTTGAAAGTCAAGGATGTTTTTGGCGGTGGAAAGTTCAAAGTGAAGTCAGGGGACAAACTAGATTTTGGGAGGATGCTTGGTTGGGGACAAGCCTTTCAGAGAGGCATACCCAAACCTTTATAGATTAGTCGGGAGGAAAGACGATACGGTGGCAAAGTCCTACTGACTGCACTGCTTAATGTGTCTTTTAGGAGAGGTTTGGTAAACGAAAATTTGACTTCTTGGTATGATCTAGTATCTAAAGTGGTCTCGGTTAGCCTTGAAAATGGGAAGGATGTGTTTACATGGAACCTTAGCAAGTATGGCTTGTTCACAGTCCGGTCCATGTATAGGACCATGATACAACAAAGAGTTCTTCTGGCAAAAAACCCTCTTTGGAAATTAAAGGTGCCGCTGAAAATTAAGGTTTTTCTTTGGTACTTACAAAAGGGAGTCACTCTCACTAAAGACAATTTGGCAAAAAGGAATTGGAAAGGAAGTGTCAAATGTTGTTTCTGTAGTTCCTTAGAGACTATTCAACATTTGTTTTTTGATTGCCATTTTGCGAGATTTGTTTGGAATACTGTGCTTTTCACATTTGGAATTTAACCACCCACTAGTTTCTCTAATATGTTTGGCTCTTGGCTAAATGGCTTGAGTCTTCAGCTTAGAAACCAAATTTTGTTAGGAGCGGCTGCGCTTTGTTGGGCTCTTTGGTTGAATAGAAATGATGTGGTTTTTAACAAGGTTAAGTCTACTACCTATTTGAGATAATTTTCGGGCGACGTCTTTGGATCCGGCAGTGGTCCTGCTGCACAAAGAGGAGGAGCGACCGGCGTTCAAACGTGGATGCAGAAACTTGGATACAATGATTATGGCGGTCTTCAAAAAGTTTGGGTGGAGCTTTTGGAATCGAATTGGAGCTTAGTCTTTGTTCTTTTCCTAGATTCTTGTCATTCATCCTGGTTGGACTGAACCTTGTTGCTTTTATTTCTTTTCTTTTGGATGTAAGAGGTTGAGCCTAATGGCTTTAGATCGTGTCTGACTCTCAGCTGTGTATCATCTTCGGATGGTAGAGGCTGGAACTTAGTTCCGTTATCTAAAAAAATAGCTTCGGCATAATCTTCGCTTCCAACTCTAGCTACCATCATCTTCTTCCCTATTAGATCCAGCCACCTTTGAAGGTGGAAGTCGTCAAAGCTAAAATGTTGCCTTTTTCCCCACTAGATTCGACAATGGTGACGATTGAAGAAGACCAAGCAACAACATCGGATGAAGCTGACCCTAAGCCTCCACTCATGCTCGCTGGTGTCCGGGTGCCTTTGTTTTTAATGAGCTCATCGACACCCCACTACCTCTTTTCACCGCTAGGTCTGGACGTGATAGGACACCACATACCGCTGCCACGTCTAGCATGTGCCTTTGCCTTGCACTGGGTGAGGTAGGGAAAGAAGATACTCCCTTCAACCATAAAAAATGTTATTTTGGGATGGGTGTAATTAAATTTTCAAACTTCTAGTTATCGATGTCTTTTTAAATATTTCGATTGGATACATGAAAAATCACATATGTATACTTGTCTAAAAAGGTACTTTCATAATATTATATTTTTATTGAGCTTTATAAATATATTACAATAGGAATTAGTGATCAAAGTTGCATCTTGATGACTATGCCAATGTCTAAAACGACTTCTTTTGTAACTCTAGGGAGCAGGAGTTAGTGTAGAACATGGGAGAGAGGGGGATAAGCAGGACAAAGAAGGTAGGAAGGTGTGTTTGTCCAAGATCCATGAAATAAGTAGTGGAGTGCAACTCCCATGTTTTTTATCAGCTCGATCCCCAGGCTTTGGCCCCTCTCCCTCTTTTTGATATTTCTCCCTCCGACAGGAATGTAAGGATCGGTGGCGGGTTCTCTCTCCCTCCATCCAAGGCAACGCGGTTGGGCGAGGTAACTAGGCGCAGCGGTGGCAGCCATGACACTGGCCAGCGCAGCGACAGCTTTCCACGACTGTAGCAATGGAGGTCAATCCCTCCCTCTTCCTTACCTGAATTGTCGGAATGGGTTTCCTGTTAAGTTTAGGTGGATTCGATCGTTGTTTTGCTTTGTTCCGAATGGGTGAACAGAACAGTAGCAAATCCTATAGTAGTTGGAATCACTTTTGATTTTCCTCCAAAATTCGCTTTATATCCCCAAAGTTGTATGATTGGCTGGCATCAGATTACGTTAGGTTGTTGATAGAGAGAGGACAAACATCAGCACCAACAATAATAGTGTTAGAAATAATCTTGACTTAGAGTCCATGTCGTAGTAGAGTCCGTTTCCAAGTATAACTCAAGTTGAAGTTGAGTCCAACTTGGAGTCCGAATCGGAATAGGAGTAGGAGTGTTTTATCCCTATATATTGGGGGGATTTGTACCCAGTTTTGTATCCAAGGAAGAAAAGCAAGAAAGAGGGGGAGCAAATAAGAGAATAAAGAAATTCAGAAATTTCTTCCGTGTTCTCTCAGATTATTTGCAATGTGCGCGTTTTCTCCTGGGATCAAAGTTGTAACAAGTGGTATCAGAGCCAAGGTGAGAAGCGAGTCGCTGGAAAAATCGTCTCGACGATTCCGTTTCGTGCTCGTCTCGAGCCGCGCTCCCGAGGCCTCCGTGCACGCGTCGTACAACTGGAGCAACAAAAGCCAGCGCCGAGAGAAGCAAAGCAACGCGGTCGTTCTAAAGCAACGCAGCAAGGCAGAGGAGAGGAGATGTATCACCGTTCTGCATCAAGTATGAGTTTAGTAAGTCGTAATTGAGTCCAACTACCTCAATGTTTTAGAATCTTTGCATTTGGATGGACCCGTACCAATTGAATTGAGTTCCTACATGCAGCTTACATGTAGAACGCTTCATGTGGAGGCGTGGCTGGTAGTTCATAATGTATTGAGACTAAAATTAGAGTGTATCAAGTCAAGATTAAGGGGGAGATTGTTAGAAATAATCTTGACTTAGAGTCCATGTCGTAGTAGAGTCCGTTTCCAAGTATAACTCAAGTTGAAGTTGAGTCCAACTTGGAGTCCGAATCGGAATAGGAGTAGGAGTGTTTTATCCCTATATATTGGGGGGATTTGTACCCAGTTTTGTATCCAAGGAAGAAAAGCAAGAAAGAGGGGGAGCAAATAAGAGAATAAAGAAATTCAGAAATTTCTTCCGTGTTCTCTCAGATTATTTGCAATGTGCGCGTTTTCTCCTGGGATCAAAGTTGTAACAAATAGCATGGTGAAAGGTTAGGATAACCAAAATCAGTGGAAGTGGAGAGCTTAACCTCGTATTTTCGTCAATAGCTAGTTAAGCCTAGGTCAAGCCATTTGGATCCATGGATTCTTTTTTGAACTTTTAGCAGGCGAACTGCTAATAATTCATTAAGGCTCGTTCCAAACAGCGATGATTTATGTCTTCTGACTTTCGAAAGTCAAAAATCATTTGGAATGTTATGGACGCATTTGTTGCAAGGTGTATACACGGTGTCCTTGACGACTAGCAGACTCCTCAGCAATGGCGGGACAAGGTGTTGATGCAAGGGCGACAACAACTGGACATGGCATAGTGGGTGTCACGGCAACAATAGACTCAGCAACCGAAGGTGCGGCTAAGGATGATTCGGATCTAGCAGCAGAAGAAGAAAAGCAGATAAGTATCAGGAAAGGGTGTTTATATTTAGAAGCCTTTATTAGTATTTGTATGATATTAGGTAATCTATATTGTGTGCCATCTATTGTAGACTCCCTTGTTAGGAAGGCTCTTAGGCTATAAAGGAGACCGATTGCTATTGAGAGAAGGCAATAAAGATCTAATTCCCAAGAACTCTCGTCTAGATCAAAGCCCTAACCACAAGGGTTGGGGGAGATCTTCGCCAATCTATCCCCTCCCTATTCAGCCATATCATCTTTGGTATCAGAGCTTTGCCCCCGGGCGACCATGGATCTTGACAAGAAGCAGATGTTGAGGGAGATCTTCCAGATGATGGAGAAGGTCAATACCACAATCGAGTGGGTCACCAACTTGGAGAAGGCAGTCGACAAGCTGCAGCCTTGCCGTGATGGTTCAGGTAGTAGTAAAGACCAGGGAAAAAACTTTCGGTATGAAAAAGTTTTACTTTGCTAAGAAAGTAATGAAACAACGAAATTTCGTCGTTTGCCAACATTTGGACGAAAATTTCATAACATCATTTATATTTTGTTCAAATTTTATCCAAAATGGTAAATTCGTATGAACTCTGGCCGAATGTTCCTTCTTTCGCTACCCTCCGAAAGAAGCGAAATTCCCGAAATTTCGTTGTCTTTCGGACGAAATGTTCAACCCTGGTAAAGACAAGGGTTTCTCTCCGATTCTGAGGCAAGATGGTGACGACAGCTCAGTCAGCTGTGGAGTCCCTCGATTCCACAAGTTGGCTCTCCCAATTTTTTATGGCAAGGAGGACCCTCTTCCATTGTTGAACTGTTGCAAACAACTCTTCACCGGGCAGTGCACGATGGAGGAAGAGAAGGTCTGGTTAGTATCCTACCACATGACTGGGGTGGCTCAGCAATGGTACTATTGCTTAGAATGCAACCATGGCGTTCCAACCTGGCCTTGATTGTCGACCATGTTAATCTCCAGTGTGGGCCTCCCATCTGGAGTAATCCTCTCGGCAAACTCGTCCAGCTCTGACGCACGGGCACAGTGGATGAATATCAAGAACAGTTCCTATATCTTTTATTCCATTATGATGAGCTGACAGAGAAACAACAAGTCCAACTCTTCACTAATGGTCTCTGCAACCCCCTCTGTTAGAAATAATCTTGACTTAGAGTCCATGTCGTAGTAGAGTTCGTTTCCGAGTATAACTCAAGTTGAAGTTGAGTCCAACTTGGAGTCCGAATCGGAATAGGAGTAGGAGAGTTTTATCCCTATATATTGGGGACTTGTACGATTTTGTATCAAGGAAGAAAAGCAAGAAAGAGGGGAGCAAATAAGAGAATAAAGAAATTCAGAAATTTCTTTGATGTTCTCTCAGATTATTTGTGATGTGCGCGTTTTCTCCTGGGATCAAAGTTGTAACAAGTGGTATCAGAGCCTCGCAGCGCTCCTAAGGCATACGTCGCTCGTCTTCGTGCAACTCTTCCGAAAAATAAAAGAGTCACGCGTGGCGTCTGCTCCAGGATGCATCAAGCCGTGGGCGAGGCGCATCATGTCGTTGCTTCATCACGTGGATACTAGTACGCAGAAGGTGAATCAAAGAAGGCTCTGGTGCATACATCCTTCTTTGATGAGGAAAGGTTTAGGAGGAACCAACTTGCTCAGAAAACCAGAGGAGAGAGGAACAAGAAAACAAATGCATGACAAGAAAGAGGCAAGACGGAGAGGGAAGACAAGATTTTTTGTTTCCAGCACAGCTTGTTTATTCGTTTTTCCGGTCTGTTGTCTCCTTTGGTCAAGCGCAAGACAGGATGCATCCGAGCGAGGAGAGATCCAGTCGGTATGGTGTTCTGTGTCTAAGCATGTGTTTAGTAAGTCGTAGTTGAGTCCGACTACTTCAATGTTTTAGAATCTTTGCATCTGGTAGACCCGTACCAGTTGAGTTGAGTTCCTACATGCAGCTTACATGTAGAACGCTTCATGTGGAGGCATGGCTGGTAGTTTATATTGCATTGAGACTAAAACTAGAGTGTGTCAAGTCAAGATTAAGGGGGAGATTGTTAGAAATAATCTTGACTTAGAGTCCATGTCGTAGTAGAGTTCGTTTCCGAGTATAACTCAAGTTGAAGTTGAGTCCAACTTGGAGTCCGAATCGGAATAGGAGTATGAGAGTTTTATCCCTATATATTGGGGGACTTGTACCCAGTTTTGTATCCAAGGAAGAAAAGCAAGAAAGAGGGGGAGCAAATAAGATAATAAAGAAATTCAGAAATTTCTTCGGTGTTCTCTCAGATTATTTGTGATGTGCGCGTTTTCTCCTGGGATCAAATTTGTAACACCCTCCAAATAGATGTCAAGATGTAGAACCCATCTACTCTAGAGATAGCAATGAGCCTTGCAAGGGCATATGAAAGGCGTCTGGAGATGACTGTTGAGGAGGACTTCAAACCAGCAGCTCGACTGGCACTGAGTAGGCCATCCTTCCCCACCACAGTGCACCCATCAGCCCGGTTAGTCTAGTCAAAGGCATGTCGTTAGGAGTTCCCTCCAAACTACCGACAGTAGCAGCAGATTCCACCATCAGAGTGCCAAATTCGCGCTTTGGTCATCTAACCAGAGAAGTGATGGCCGGACGACGCATGAAAGGACTATGTTTCAATTGTCTGGAGAAATTTTCCAAGGACCACGCTAGTAAATGCTCCATGAAGGGTATTTATTTGCTGGAATTAGAGGATGAAGGGGAGATTTTAGGGCTGCCAGAGGACGACATTGAGATTTACTTGCATGCTCTCACAAGCATTAGTGCCGGCAAAACCATGCAGCATACAGTACAGCCCAGGGTGCGGAATTTCCTGCTTTGGTGGACTTGGGCTCCACACACAACTTTGTGGCTGAATACACTACACATCGGTTGGGATTGCAACGAGTTGCTGGTTGTTCCATCAACGTCTCTCTGGCCAACGGTGAGAAAATAGTTAGTTCGGACTCCTTATGGGCGTTTAGATTTAGATTGCAGGGGAGGAATTCCTGATGGACTTCTATGTCATCCCACTCACCGGATTTGATATGGTCCTCGATGTTTAGTGGCTGCGCATGCTTGGCCCCATCGTTTGGGATTTTGAGCACCTGATGATGCCCTTTTGACACCTCAATCACACGATAACACATGGAGCGGCGGGACAAGACGCGGCGGCTCCCAAACACTGATGGCTGGTCCTCAAGACCTTATGAAAGCACTCCTCAATGAATTCTCTGATGTTTTTGAGGAACCACGGGGGCTTCCACCACAGCGGCATTGCGCCCACCATATTCACTAGCACCCAAATTCGGAACTAGTGGTAGTCTAATCCTACTATTACCCCAATTCTTTGAAAGATGAGATTGAGTGCCAATGTGATGAGATGCTAGCACAAGGCATCATTCGGGACAGCACGTTGGCTTTCTCTTTTCCAGTTCTCATGATCCACAAGAAGGATAATTTATGGCACTTTTGCGTGGATTATCGAGCACTCAACGACAAGACGATAAAGGATAAATTTCCAATCCCGGTGGTTGATGAACTACTTGATGAATTCAAGGGGTGCTTGCTTCTTCACCAAGCTCAACCTCCACAATGGGTATCACCAAGTTCGCATGCATGGGCCCAACATTGAGAAGACAAATTTTTGCACTCACCAAGGCCACTATGAGTTCATCGTGATGCCCTTTGGCTTGATTAATGCACCGGTGACCTTTTAGCTCTCATGAATGATGTCCTTAAACCCTATCTCTGTCACTTTGTGCTTGTCTTCTTCGATGATATTTTGGTTATAGTCCTACATGGGTAGAGCATCTACAACACGTTCGGGTAGTTCTCTAGTTGCTATGCCAACACCAGTTGGTTCGCAAGTGCTCCAAGTATCAATTCAGTGCCAAATCTATAACTTACCTTGGCCACATCATATCTGGCCGAGGGGTAGCCATTTGCAAGGTGGAGGCTATGGAGAGCTGGTTGCCACCTTCGTCACTTCGAGCATTGCAGGCTTTTCTCGATCTCACTGGATATTATTGCAAGTTCATCAAGGGATATGGTGAGTTGAGTGGTCCTCTGACTAAATTACTCAAGAAAGAGGCTTTTGCATGGACTCGGAGGTAGAGAGGGCATTTTTGCATTGAAGGAGGCACTCACCACCGTCCAGATGCTTCAACTCCCAGATTTTGCCACACCTTTTCTTGTGGACTGTGATGCTTCTGGTTTGGGGTTTGGCACTATCCTCCACCAGGGTGCTGGACCAATTGTTTTTTTCAGCAGGGCAGTTGCTCCTCATCACGCCAAGTTAGTAGCTTATGAGAGGGAGTTGATTGGCTTGGTTAAAGCAGTTCGACATTGTAGGCCATATCTTTGGAGCCAGGTTTTCACTGTTAGAACAGATGATTATAGCCTCAAATACATCTTGGATCAACGGCTTTCCACAATACCTCAACATACGTGAGTGAGCAAACTATTCGAGCATGATTTTTGGGTGGAATACTGCCCAGGCTAGTAGAATACAGCTGCTGACACCCTCTCCGGCTAGGCCGATCTTGTGGTAGCACTGGTGGCTCTTTCCTTGCCCACTTTTGCTATCTTTGATCACATCTGCTCTGCCATTGTTTCTACAGCCGAACTGCAAGCACTGCGGGATAAGGTGGTGGCTGGCACAGCTGACCCAGCGTGGTCCTGGGTGGACGGGCGTCTTTTGTATGAGGGCCACATCTATTTGCCCTCATCATCTTCCTTGTGGCAGCAAATTCTCTCTAAAGCACATGGCAGTGGTCTTGAGGGGGTTCAAAAGACTCTTCACCAGCTCCGTTCCACTTTCTATCATTCCCAAGCCAATAAAGTGGTGCGTGAATTTGTGTGGGGCTATTCAGTTTGCCAACGCAATAAAACTGAGCATATTCATCCTGCGGGCCTTTTACAACCATTGGTAGTTCCCCATATTGTGTGGCAAGATATCTCCATGGATTTTATCGAAGGCTTTCCCAAAGTTGGAGGCAAGTTAGTTATTTTGATGGTGGTTGATCGTTTCTCCAAGTACGCCCACTTTGTTGCTCCCAGTCATCCCTATATTGCAAGTTCCATGGCTTGAAAGTTCTTCAATGACATCGTCTGTTTACATGGTATCCCTAACTCCATTGTGAGTGATCGCGACCCGGTTTTCACTAGCAACTTTTGGGCTGAACTTTTTTGCCTTGCGAGAGTCCAATTGCATCTCAGTTCAGCATTCCACCCCCAGAGTGATGGTTAGTCCGAGGTGGTCGATCATATTATCATCATGTATCTTCGTTATCTTGCTGGAGACTGCCCCAAGCAATGGCTTCAGTGGCTTCCGTGGGTTGAGTATTGCTATAACTCCTCGTTCCAAATGGCACTGAAGACAACTCCCTTTTAGGTGGTCTATGTCTAGAGCCCCCTACTCTACTGTCATATGAACCGGGGACAGCCAGGGTCGCATCTGTGGATAGGCAGCTTCAAGACCGAGATGAATTCATTACAGAAATCTGAGGAGCGCTTGTTACAAGCTCAGGACTACATGAAGCAGCAGCATGATAAGAAACAGAGAGAGATAAATTATGATGTGGGCAACTGGGTTTGGCTCCGTCTCCGTCTTCACCATCGTACTGCAACTTCCATTACACCGAGTTCTTCTTCCAAACTATCTCCTCGCTTTTATGGTCCCTTTCGTGTGGTGGAACACATTGGGTCCGTGGCCTATCACCTTCAACTTCAGGCTCATGCCCATATTCATGATGTCTTTCATGTCACTCTCCTTAAGAAGTTTGAAGGTTCCCCTCTGACTAAACCAGTAGCTCTGCCAGATTTTGTTCGTGGTCGTGTCATCCCTTCACTTGACTGCATTGTTCATGCCCACCTCAATCGAGGGTCTTGGGAGCTTCTGGTTCAATGGAAGGGTTGTTTGATAGTGGATGCTACATGGGTTATGTTGATGACTTTAAGGAGCACTATGTGCAATTTCAGCTCGAGCAGCTGCTTTGTAGGAGGGTGGAAGTGTTGTGGGCGTATTTGTTGGCAAGGTGTATACACGGCATCCCCGACGACTAGCAGACTCCTTAGCAATGGTGAGACAAGGTGTTGATACAAGGGCGACAACAACTAGACACGGCACAATGGGTGTCACGACAACAATAGACTCGGCAATCGAAGGTGCAGCTGAGGATGATTCGGAGCCAGTAGTAGCAGAAGAGAGCAAATAAGTATAGGAAAGGGTATTTATATTTAGAAGTCCTTATTAGTATTAGTATGATATTAGGTAATCTATATTGTGTGCTATCTATTATAGACTTCCTTGTTAGGAAGGCGCTATAAAGGAGACCGATTGCTATCAAGAGAAGGCAATAATGATCTAATTCCGAAGAACTCTCGGCTGGATCGAGCCACGACCGTAAGGATCAGGAGCGATCTTTGCCCAATCTGTCTCCTCCCTACTTAGCCATATCATGGGAACATGTTGGTTTATTGAAACGGCTTTTTTTTCTCTGTTTTCCTTTTTCTTTACATTATCCGTGGAGATATAGAAGATATAGTGATATTTTTAATTTTTTCTTTAATCGAATACATCATAAAAAAAAGCTAACAACCAATAACCGTTACACTGTTATTTCAATCAAAAATCAAAAACTACAACACATGTTCTACAATTCAGAACAATACCAAAGGAGGAGTAAAATACTGTACATCGAAAAGGGAACACAGGAGGGGGAAATAAAGGAGGAATGAAAACAAAATCAGAAGCAAAGAAAAATAGCCTGTAGATGGTGCTCCACTCATACAGTTCCCCTTTCAAGCTCGACAGTAAGGTTTCTTGTGTGTTTGTGCTAGTTATTGAAGATTCTCTGATTACGCTCGTTCCAAATTGTCCAGGCAACGAGCATGATGGAGGAGTTGGCAACATCCTTTTTGTTTTCCTTGGCATTGCTCGGTTAGTTTCTCCCGGTAGTGCCCTATGTCATCTCCTACATCGGCACCCTTAGTTGTGTGATCCTGCCAAGCTGCCATGCTATGCCATATGCTCTGTGAGAAATGGCAGAGGAAAAGTAGGTGGAGCGACAACTCCGGCTGGGTGTTACAGAGTAAGCACCAATAATTATTACGCCGCCCTCGTGCTGAAAGTTTGTTCGATGTCAACAACCTATTCTGGGCAGCCAACCAAGCAAAGATCCAGCACTTCATCGGTGCCCATGGCCGCTAGAAGAGATCTCTGTAGGGTATTGTTTGGCTTCCGACACATTGCATGCCGTATGCCGAGGATGCCGAGTATGTTCCGTTTCAAGTAAAACGCCACTTCATTTGGTCCTACACTTGCTCGGTGAGCCGGATTGGGCAGAGTTGCTAGCAAAGATTGACAAATTCATTGACTAGCGTGGGGGACATAGCTCTCCTAAGGTCATCAATCCACTCTTCATTGGTTAAGGCATCTGCAACCACTGGATTTTCGGATGGCAACGCCGTACAGAGCCGGAGCCCAAAGCTAGGCCCATTGGCGCTTGTCAATTCAACCAGCGATCCTTCCAGAAGCTTGTCTTTCGTCCATTACCAATGGTGATCACGAGCAATCCTGTCAACCAGCGGTTACAGCTCCACCCGTTTCAACTTCCACAACGATGAAGGCGTCCCGAGGTATTTACATGGGAGGAGGCTCTTCTTGCCGTAGTTGTTCCAGAACTTGGTCTAAGTCAATTTCTGCACACCGATCTACACATCCATTGATTCTGCTCTAGTCTTTTTAATAAAATCTAGGCTATTGGCATCCTACCTTGAAAACGTTGGCATACCAGGCTAATGTCATGTAAACACAACCCGAGTTTCATTTACATATCATAAGGGCTGTTACAAAAGAACAATAGAGGAAAAACTACACCATCGGGAATACTCCATTTAGGGTGTGTTTGGTTGAGCTGTGGCTTCTGAAAATGCTGTTGTGAGCTGTGGGCTGCGGAAAAGCTGCTATAGGTTGTGGGCTGTGAAAAAACTGTAAGCTGTTTGGTTCAAACAAGTATAAAACTACCTCCTATCTCTATTTTCCTTGAAACAACTGTGAAACAGCTCTCTATTTTCACCATTTCAAAAAGCAGAAAGCCAAAAGCCAAAAGCAGAGTCCAAGGTACTTTGAAAACTGTACTACCCAAAAGTAGCTGCTTCTGAAAAAACAGCTTTTGGTTTCCACCCTTTGGTTGGCTTTTGACTTTTGGAAGCAAAGCGACTTCAAAAGCTCAACCAAAGGCACCCTTATAGTTGATCTTGTATCACATAGAAATTAGATGCAACAAATCTTTTGCACAACCTTATTTTGCATTTGATCGATGTGGCTCATGCTTGGGGCGCATGGAGATCAAAGGTGGATGATACGTGGAGAAGCTACGGGAGGTGCGGTTCTAGAGGCTTCGACACGTGACGCGTTAGAAAAGTCGTGAGTGTGAAAAACCCGTGTTAGGAAGGATTTTGGGTCCCTTGAAAATTAGTGGGCCAAAAGTCTAGTTGAGGTAAAAAGGCCCAGGCCTAGTTGGAGTTGGATTAGGATTTTAAGTAGAGTTTGAAGAGGTGTTTTAGGGGGCTGCATATATATATATATATATATATATATATATATATATATATATATATATATATATATATATATATATATATATATATATATGTATGTATGTATGTATGTATGTATGTATGTATGTATGTATGTATGTATGTATGTATGTATGTATGTATATGTATGTATGTATATGCAGCCGTCGGTTGGTTGGGATCTGAAAAAAGAAGGGAAGGCGTTGTTTTGGAGATGGGTTTTGGGGCGGACGTGAGAACAAAAGAGTTGGATGCGGCTGCAGACATGAAGAACAGGACCAGATGAACAGTATACGTGGTTTTTGAATAAAGTTTGTGAGTTTTTTAATTCGCATCTATTATCCTTTTTCTTGGTTTTTTGATTCCCATATATTCTTCATGCATTGATTATGTCTAGGTATTTTTGTTGCTTATATACATGAATTAGTTTTAATTAAAAATTGAGTAGAAGTTTGAGCAAAAACGTGCACCTTTCGCTGATCGATCGGAAGTTTTCTCGCTGCTCTGATATGCTCTGATTACTACTACAGTTCGCGCTACAGTGTTTGCTACAGTAAAATCAGAAAAAAAATATTTTTGGGTTTTTGTTATTTCTGGTTTTTGCACATTAAAAGGTAGAAAATCTAAAAAAGTTTTATTGTGCCTTTGCAATCATTCACCCCCATCGATTGCTATCACGATTCTCTGATCATACTCTCCATGGAGGCCCGAAGAACACAAGGAAGTGCGAGAGACATGTTGGTGCTGGCGGCCCTCAGCAATTCTGTCTAGAAGCGGACGAGTGGGCATTGCTGTTCTTTAAAACTCTATGTAGCTCAGACAGCTTCCAGTGGACTGAAGAGTGTGCTCAGGCCTTTCAGCAAATAAAAGCATTCCTAGGGGAGCTCGCTTGCCCTTCACCAGAGGCTTCGCTCTTATTATACCTCACTATGACACCTCAGGCAATCAAAGTAGTGCTTGTGCTCGAGGAGGGCACCATGCAACGCCTCATGTATTACGTGTCCAAGGCACTCCAAGGGGTGAGGACGCATTACACCGAGTTGGAAAAGCTCACTTACGCCCTACTCATGGCCTCGCACAAGCTATGACATTACTTCATGGTGCACATCATCATCGTGCCTTCATCTTTTCCACTTGGAGAAATGTTACAAAATAAGGAAGCCACGGGCCACATCAGCAAGTAGATGACCGAGCTGGCTCCCTTCTCCATCATGTACGTCGTGCGTACCACAATAAAGTCCCAAATATTAGCAGACTTCATTGTCGAATGGACCCTGGCAGGACAAATAGCCTCTATGTAGCCCCTCGAGCCAGTATAGGTCTTGCACACCGATGGAGCGTATTACATGATGGGCACGGCGTGGGGTTCGTCATAACCACCCCAAAGGCCAGAACATTGCGTACGCTGCATGCCTCAACTTCTCGGCAACTAACAACATGGTGGGGTATGAAGCGCTATTGTATGGGCTTCACAAACTAAAGGCCCTAGGAGCTTGAAGAGTGATCGTCAACATGGACTCACGCCTCTGGCGGTCACACCAACAAATCATACCAAGCCAAGGACCTCGGTGGCCAAATGGCGCCTTTGTAAGAGCTAGAGCGCTATTTCCTAGGCATCTCTATTAGGCCGATACCGAGGGTAGGCAATGGCGAGGCTGAAAAATTAGCGGCGATTGCAAGCTAGGGATGTGAGTGTCGGTGGGTGTTTTCTTCAAAATATTAGTTGCCACAGTTTGTATCGCACGACCAACCAAACAACTTTGGCGTACTATGCATCTCACAAGAGGACTGGAGACAACCCATCATTGCTTCCAAAATGGCAATGGGCGAATGACCCGATCAAGGCACGGAGAATGGCGCATTGAGCAAGGGCCTTGAGTTGGTGGAGGGCATCCTCTACAAGTGCGGAGTTTGCGCCCACTTCTTTGGTCCTTGTCATAGCACAAAGGCCGGGAGCTACTCATGCAAATATCAGAGGTCTCTATGGCTCCCACTTGGCCCCATGGGCCCTCATTAGAAAGGCCTTCTAACAGCGATTTTATTGAACCTCATCGCAAAGGAGATAGTATAGCGATGCCGGGGTTGCTAGTGGATGGGAGGTTTTCTCACGCGCCTCGGCTGCTCCAACCCATCCACCGGTATGGCCTTTGGCCATTGGGGCATTGACATAATTGGCCCACTGCCCTGTGCCCCTGGGGACTGTTGCTTCATCATAGTCGCCTTCGACTACTTCTCCAAATGGATTGAGGCCGTTCCTCTCTCCAAGATTACCTCGGCGGCAGTTGAAAAGTTCCTATGGCAAAGCATTATTTGCCGCTTTGGTGTCCCTAAGGAAATCATGGTAGACAACGGCCTATAATTCGATCTGGAGGCTTTCCACCAGTTCTACGAATGTATGGGGATCATGGTATGTTACACATCACGGGGCCTTTGGTAGTCCAATGGGGCCATGGAGCATGCCAGCGGTATGATCTCGATGGCATAAAGAAGCACCTAGTGGGCTTGCCTAAGGGCAAGTGGTCAGAAGAGTTGCTGAAGGTCCTCTGGTTCATGCGTACCTTGACTTCACGATTGACAGGCTTCACCCCATTCAAATTACTCTTTGAAGATGAGGCCATGACCCTGGAGGAGCTAAAAGCCTAATCCCACTAGGTGCTGGCTTCAACTGCACTGGACAAACGCTATGTTTCGGTCCACCTTGATGAAAATCGCATGTAGGCAACACACAACATAACAAAGTATCTCCAGATGACAATGGCCTTATACAACAAGAAAGTAAAATCGCGAAGCCTGGCGATGGGCGACCTCGTCCTCAAGAAATCGCTCTAAGCGGCCACAGAGGGCAAATTGCAATCTAAATGGGAAGGACCCTATATAATCATAGTGTCAATACGGCCAAGCATGTACCATCTCTCCACCCTCGATAGAGTAGAGCTCAAGCACACATGGAATAGTGACTGGCTTCGACGCTACTACGCATAGTTGCTAGGTGGAGTAGTGTCCTAGATCGTGCATGTACAAGAAATGTAGGAAGTGTACTCATGCAAACAAGAGGCAATAAAGTATCCTCTTTTGCCCACCACAATTTCTACGTATCTCGAAATAATAATAATAAGATGATGTATGGAGCTTGTAGGCTCCATGCCAACTCTGCGGAGTATAAAGCGTTGGGACCCTCGTGCATCTCGGGCCATTCTACGAAGTATAAAATGATGTGCAGAGCTTGTAGGCTCTACGCCAACTCTATGGAATATAAATCACCAGGACCCTTATGTGTCTCGGGTCACCCTACAGAGTATAAATGATGCACGAAGCCTATAGGCTCTGCAGCAACTCTATAGAGTACAAAGGAGTGAGGAGCCGATGGGCTCCACGCCAACTCTCTAGAGTATAAATATCATGTTACAAATAATGCACAGAAAATAAAGCGACACAAATTTTTACGTGGAAAACCCTTGCGGGAAAAAACCACGGGCGCTCGAAGGCAAATCACTATAATGTGGAGAGTTTACAATGGAGCGCTTGCTTTTTCTATAGGCTACCGGGGTACATATTTATAGCGTGAGGGAAAAGAGTCCCACACGGAGAGGAAACCGAATCAGTCGGTTGCTCTGATTGACACCACGTCGATACCATCGTGCATGTACCGCCATGCCACGTCGACATGAGGCGATGAATACGGTCGGATCAACTTTAACAATCTCCACCTTGAGCGAATTCCCTCCGATGAGTCGAAGAATATGATAGACTCATCCAATAAAATTATCATCCATACCTTGAGCGCCGAAAGTCAAAGGACTAATGAGTAATACCAACTAAGTCGAGCATAGCTCAAACTTTGATCGAGAGCGGCTTTGTCAACATATCGGTTGGATTATCATGAGTACTTATCTTGCGACTTTAATATCACCTTGAGCAATGACACCTCGAATGTAGTGATACCTGATATCAATATGCTTTGTTCTCTCATGGAACATTTGATCTTTTGTAAGGCAAATAACACTCTGACTATCACAAAATATTGTAGTGCAAGATGTACTTGCACAAAGCTCAGTAAATAAACCTCTTAGCCAAATGGCTTCTTTGCAAGCTTCAGAAATAGCCATATACTCAGCTTCTGTAGTAGACAAGGCAACGGTAGCTTGCAAACTTGCTTTCCAGCTAACGGCACACCCTCCAATAGTGAACACATAACCAGTGAGAGATCTTCTTTTATCCAAATCTCCAGCAAAATCTGAATCCACATAACCAACGAGTCCATCTCTAGTTTTCCCAAATTGTAACAAGTATTAGATGTGCCCCGTAAATATCTGAAAATAAAATCCATTGAACTGCTTTCCAATGCTCTTTTCCCGGATTAGCCATATATCTACTAACCACACTTAATGATTGAGATAAATCAGTGCGAGAACATACCATAGCATACATAAGTGAACCAACTGCACTCGCATATGGAACTTTAGACATGTACTCAATTTCATCATTTGATTGTGGACATGACGCTAAAGAAAGTCTGAAATGTGCAGCTAAGGGAGTACTCACAGGTTTGGCCTTATGCATGTTGAAACGACGAAGAACTTTATCAATATATCCCTTTTGACTTGATATAATTTGCCAAACTATGCTGTCTCTAATGATTTCCATACCAAGAATCTTCTTTGCTGCACCGAGATCTTTCATATCAAATTCACTATTTAATTGTGCCTTCAACTTTGAAATTTCAGCCTTGTCTTTTGCAGCAATCAACATATCATCAACATATAGGAGCAAATAAATAACTGAACCATTAACAGTCTTCAAGTAAACACAGCTATCATAATTAGATCTTTTAAAATTCTGAGATATCATAAAGGAGCCAAATCTCTTGTACCATTGTCTAGGTGATTGCTTCAAACCATAAAGAGATTTCTTCAATTTGCAAACAAAATTCTCCTTTCCCGGAATAATGAAACCTTCCGGTTGCTCCATATAAATGTCTTCTTCTAATTCCCCATGTAAGAATGCAGTTTTCACATCCAGTTGTTCAAGCTCATAATCATGCATAGCTACAATACCGAGTAAAGTGCGAATAGAACTATGGTTCACAACAGGGGAAAAGACATCTGTAAAATCAATACCTGAAATTTGACAGTATCCTTTTGCAACTAGCCTTGCTTTGTACTTAACCTCTTCGATTGGTGAAACTCCTTCTTTCTTCTTGAAGATCCATTTGCAGCGAATATGCTTCTTCTCAATTGGCAACTTGACCAGCTCCCAAGTGCTGTTTTTGTCAAGAGATTCCATCTCATCATTCATGGCACCATCCATCTTTCGAATCACTAGAAGAGATAGCCTCTGAATAAGATGAAGGTTCTGCAGTACCTTCAATTTCTTACGCCACATTTAAACAATAAGCCACAAAATTTGCTTCTTCAATATATCTCTTAGGAGGCTGAATGTTCCTCCTCTGTCTATCAAGCTGCAATGGAGCGATGTGTTGATGGCTCAACAATAGGGGCTTTGAAATATTTTCCTTGTTGACTTCGGTGTAGATCTGAATCAATAACATGCTCCACTGCACGCTTGATTGCTTCTCAACGGGAACATCGGTAGATGGTTTATCATGCAACATAACAGACTCATCAAAAGTAACATACGCTAATAACCACCTTTCTAGTTTGAGAGTCGACAATTTATATCCTTTCACACCAGGTTTATGACCAAGGAAAATACACTTAACTGCTCTAGGCTCTAATTTATCATTGTTAACATGAGCATAAGCAGGATAGCCAAATATTCTTAGGTTTGAATAATCTGCTGGAGAGCCAGACCATACCTCAATTGGAGTCTTCTTATCAATAGCCAAATTTGGTGATCGATTAATCAAATAACAAGCAGTGGAAGCGGCTTCAGCCCAAAAACTCTTAGATAATCCAGAATTTGATAACATGCAACGTACCTTCTCCATGATGGTTCTGTTCATGCGTTCGGCTACACCGTTTTGTTGAGGAGAGCCTGGAACGGTATAATGTCTCACAATACCTTCTGACTTGCATAAAGCTTCAAATTCTCGAACAAAACTCCAAACCATTGTCGATCGCAGCTTCTTGACATGCTTACGGTTGTCTTTCAATCATAATCTTCCACTCCTTGAATGTTCGAATACATCGATTTGTGCTTGACAAAATATGCCCAAACTTTTCTTGAGTAATCATCAATGATGGTCAACATGTAGCTTGCACCTCCAAGTGATAGAACGCGGGATTCTCCCCACAAATCAAAGTGAACATAATCCAATATACCTTTTGTAGAGTGAGTCGCGATCTTGAATTGCACTCTCTTTTGCTTGCCGAAGACACAATGTTCACAAAACTTCAACTTGTCGATGTTTTGACCATCAAGAAATCCTCTTTGCATAATTCCATCATTCCACTTCACTCATATGCCCAGCGCATATGCCAAAGATTAGTAGCATTAGAATCGGATAATTTATTTGAGGCAATGATAGCATTACGAAATTGTGGTGCCTTGTAGATGATATAAGTTGGCGACTTTCATATCACCCTTCATCACAATAAGAGAACCTTTGGTGACTTTCAGAACTCCATCTCCACCTGAATACTTGTACCCTTTAGCATCAAGAGTACTCAACGAGATAAGATTTCTCTTCAAATTTGGAATGTGACGAACATCTGACAAAGTTCTGATGGTGCCATCAAACATCTTGATCTAGATAGAACCAATGCCTGCGACCTTGCATGGTGTATTATCACCCATCAACACTGATCCACTTGGCGTATCTTCATAAGTAACGAACCACTCACGGTTCGGGCTCATGTGGAATGTACAGGATGAATCAAGAATCCATTCATCGTCGGCTTTGCAATTACCGGCGAAGGCAATGAGAACATCTCCATCAGAAACTTCTTTGGTGACAACGGTGGCTCTTGATTTGTTGATCCTTCTTGAAATTGTTATTTTTCTTTTCCTTGTTTGCAACTTCCAGCACTCGGATATGTCATGACCATCTTTCTTGCAATACCTGCATGACTTCCTATTCGTGGATTTAGATCTGCCTCTGTATTTGCTTTTGCTTCTGTCATTTGAATTGCTGTTTGAACCCTTCTCATATTGCCTGCCGCGGATAGACAAACCTTCTGCATGCGTATTTGAACTTTCATTGGGAACCATAAGCTTCATCTTTTCCTTAGCATACAGAGCTTCATAAACTTCACTGAGAGTGAGAGTATCTCGACTATATAGAATAGTATATCTAAAAGTAGAGTACGAACTAGGCAGAGAGCATAGCAAAATAAGACCCAAATCTTCATCATCATATTTTACCTCCATAGCTTCGAGGTCTGCAACAACTTCCTTGAAAGCTATCAGGTGGTTCAACAATGAGGCACCCTCCGCCATCTTGTGGGAATAAAGCTTCTGCTTCATATGTATCTTGCTGGTCAGATCGTTGGTCATGCAAATCTGCTCCAGCTCCAGCCATAATGCGGCGGCGGATGTCTCCTTCATAACCTCCTGTAAAATATTATTTGATAAATGAAGATGAATCTGAGATAAGGCCTTACGATCTTTACGTTTCTTCTCATCAGCAGACAATGTGGCTGGCATCTTGTCGATCCCCAAAAGTGCATCATCCAAATCAAGCTATGATAAAACAGCTCGCATCTTGATTTGCCATAGTGAAAACCTCGTGTTGCGATCAAATAGCGGAAGATCGTACTTCAGAGTCGCCATGTGGAAGAAAATCAAATTTTGCTGGTACGAATCTATGTGTACCTAGCAAAATTCTTGCAATTGAAAATCTCCTGGTATGATTCTGTGTGCACGTAGTAATTTCCTCCAGAGAATCAAAACTAAACC